>VWPW01002084.1:165349-319867 GCA_013389825.1 Crypturellus undulatus | reverse complement strand
AAGGCTACTTACAGCCCTGCCTCCTCACATGGAGGTCTTTGGTGGGGGTCTTTGGCCACCTTGGATTACACATGTGTTTCTTTGCAGCCGCCTACTGCCCTGCACGGGGCTGCCAGCTGCAGTGTGAGAGCTGCTGCCACCCCAGCGTCATTCCCCCAAAAGGCTCTTGTCTGCCAGGGTGGGGTGTCCCCCTCTCTGGAGTCGGTGTGGGGAGCAGCTCGTGGGTTCTGATGCAGGCACCCAAGCCAGCAGAGCCCAGCTCAGGCCTGAGCCTCTGCAAAGCTGGCACTGAGCCTGCAGCTTCAACTGGGCAGGGCAGGAGTAGTGTTTTATGAGCTAAAAAAGGGAGAGCTTTAGGAAGCCAATGGATAGAGAAGGAATATATATGAAAGTGATGGCAAAGGGAGGCTCAGAATGGGTTTCAGCAGGAGGTGGAGAGACCAGGGTGGGAATTTGAGAACACCTGGGAGTTACATATGAGAATGGAGAGCTAAAAGAAAGAGAAGAACAGAAAAATTCATAACAGTTTTTTTAAAGCTGTTGAAATATATAAGATGCATCAAATCTCTGCGGAGCAAAGAGTGAGCTTTCAGGGAATAAAAGATGTTTCTGGAAGGAAAAAGGAGAGAGAAAACAGAATAGCACAAGCCTCTGGTGACTCTAAAGTGTACCTCTTAGGAATTTTGTGGTATGCGTTGGTGAATACAGGTGAAGCCCTGTATCTTCTGAAAGTGAGCTCTCATTTTACTGCTTCAGACAATTTAATAGCCTCCAGCTTAGGAAGAATAAAGTAATCACTGAGCACTGCATCTTTGCAGGCTGTTAGCTGATTTGATTGAATGTACAAGAGAACACAAACCCTTGCTGTTGAATAGACGTTATTTTATGTACAGTATATCTGATAGGCCTCCTAATGTTCACTTAACATCAAGATATGATCACACAAAGATGCAGGTGAATGATGAGCACGATGTGGCTGAGTGTTTAGACTAGACTGCTAAGAAAACATAGTGCTAGAGGCTCTTTTGTACTTTTTGCTTATATTATGTTCTATACAGATACTGACATCTGGAACAGGTTGACCTGAGAGATTGTAGAGTCTCCATCCTTGGGGATATTCAAAATCCAACTAGATTCCTCAGCATCCTGCTCCAGCTGGCACTTTTTTGAGCTGGGGCATTGGTCTCCAGAGATCCCTCCTAGCTTAACTCTTACGTTATTGCTAAAAAGCATCCATATGATTTGATTCCTTAAAACTCATAAGATAGCATACGTCAAGTGATACTAGTGTCCTCCATTGGTATGTGAGAAAGAAAAAGGATGTTCAAACTGGTAAGAATCAAGTAATTTATAACTTAGCTGATCATATAGCGTTACAGGAACTTATAGCTTAAGAGTAGTTTTGGATATCCATTTATGGCTGCAGGTTGCAATTTCTAACTGGGAATTTGTTGTTTAAGCAGGTAGAAAAATATAAAACCATTGATAAAATTTATGTTGATTATTTTTCATTAGCTTTTTCTGCATGGAAAGCTCTTCAATCTATGGAAAGCTGTATGGAGAGCTAACAGACTGTACTTACAGAAACTCATCTGTATGGGTTGGAGGAGCTCTGTACAGATAAGGCATAATCAGTATTATATATTTTTATCTAAGTGAATCATTTTGAGAAATCAGTCATGATACTATAATATTAAGGAAAATATTTAAGTTCAGTTACTTAAAGCATGAATACAATATATGGAGTAAGGCAAATTAATTAAAATCAGAAAATCAGGCAATATTAAATCAGACTTCATCAATTAGATCTACATCTAACTGGATGTGCCAGTATATGATTCTGCTTCAGGATGATGCTATAAATTGCTTTGCTGCAATAGCAGAAACCTTTTTTTTTAATTAAAATTGCATTTCATAAACCCATTATTTTCAAGAGAAAATAACATTGTGGCTATTTTTAGTCAAAATTTGCATTACAATTGATTGTACAATATAGAGCAGAAAGACCCTGGCTGTGGAATACCACTCTTTTTGATATTTATAATGGGTTATTGTCTCCTTGCTTTTCCTCATAAAAGTTACAAACAATTATATAATTGAGGGATGAAAACAGTAGATTTTGTTTGCTTAATGGTAAAAAGAATTATAAGAAGTCCAATGTTTTCATAATTAGCCTGGAAATGTATGATACATTATATACCTTATTTAGGTATTGGCTGGAATTTAACTTTGAGTCACTCTTTCATATCATAGAACCATAGAATGCCTAAGGTTGGAAGGAACCTCTAGAGGTCATCTAGTCCAACCCTCCTGCACATGCAGGGCCACCTAGAGCACGTGGCACAGGACTACATCCAAGTAGGTCTTGAAGATCTCCAGAGAAGGAGACTCCACAACCTCTCTGGGCAGCCTGTTGCAGTGCTCTGTCACCCTCACTGTCAAGAAGTTCTTCCTTAAGTTCCCATGGAACTTTTTATGCCCCAGTTTGTGGCCATTTCCTCAGGTTCTGTCAGTGACCACCAGTGAAAAGAGGCCAGCCCCATCCTCCTCACTGCCTCCCTTGAGGCACTTATAGACACAGATCAGGTCCCCTCTCAGCCTTCTCTTCTCCAGGCTGAACAAGCCCAGCTCCCTCAGCCTCTCCTCATAGGGCAGATGTTCCAGGCCCCTGATCATCCTAGTTGCCTAGTTGTGAGGGACGGTGTCAAAAGCCTTGGTGAAGTCAAGGTAGATGACATCCACCGCTCTCCCCTCATGTATCCAGCCGGTCATCCCATCACAGAAGGCAATCAGATTAGTCAAGTATGATTTCCCCTTGGTGAATCCATGCTGACTAGTCCTGAGCATCTTCTTGTCCTCCATGTGCCTGGAGACAACAGCCAGTATGAGCCGTTCCATCACTTTTCCAGGTACGGAGGTGAGGTTGACCGGCCTGTAGTTGCCTGGGTCCTCCTTCTTGCCTTTTTTGAAGACTGGCGTGACATTGGCCTTCTTCCAGTCCTCCGGCACCTCCCCCGTTCTCCAGGATCTTTCAAAGATGATGGAGAGTGGCTTAGCCACGACATCATATAAGTACCTTTAGTATTTTCAACTTCTAAATTTACAACTTAATATCATGTATGTAGAAGTTGGTAATTGTATTTGTTCATAGGATAAAAAGCAGGAAATATTTTCCAGTTTAGAGTGTTAACTGTTTAGTTTTTAGTCCTTTTTCACTTTTATGAGAATTTAGCAGATGATACTTTTTTTTTTCAGATATCCAAATAAACTTGTATTTGCACATACACGTTTTAGTACAGTACTTAAGCTTTTTATATAGATATTGATACTTGACATATTCTGGCTAAAAATCAGCCTTTAACTTTGCAGAATTTCTAAAGAATTCATAGAAATCAAGTCATATTCAAACATACTGGCAACAGATAATTCCTATCATTGGATAGTAAGTAAGGGAAATGTGAAAATACCCTTCTTCCATTGTACTTAAGGGGAAAATTTTCCCTTGCAACTTCAAAATCTTCAGGAAATTGTAGTCTTTGAATATACCTTATCATCATATTTGTGTTGTAGTAGGAGTTGGCATTTCTCTGTTTCCAAAGTTAGATAATTTACAATCAGATATATTGTGGTTATGGGTCCAAATTTTTCTCTTCTGTTTTCTCAGTATCAACCCTTCACAAGAGCATATACTAAAAACCAAAAAGCATTATGAAGATTCTTCATTTTTCATGCCTTTGGCCTTCTACCTTCTTTCTTAAGGGTATGCTTAATGCTGCCTGCTGCACATAGCATGTCGTGTCTTCCCAAACACTTGTAGCTACATACAGATTTCACACATATGAAAATTCATTTCTCAGGTCTGACAAACTTTGCATACCACACTTGATAATCGCTGTGGGTGTTGTTCAGAAGCTTAAAAAATAGGGTTCGCAGATGGTTCTCTCTACATTGACTAAAGCCAAGTGTTTCCCCAAGTACATACATCCTGAATTTAAGAATAAATCATTTTTCCTTTGCACAAACTAATTCTGAGAGAACCTCATAGTGAAAACTGCCACAGCTGGTAGAAGAAAGCTATGCACAGAATGGTATTATTGATTTTTTAATTCTTTTAGTAGAAGTAATAGGACATGAATGGACAAAAAGCCATTGATTCTTGCTTTTCTGCCATGTCTGCGCCTCTTTTTCAGATGCACATGTACAGCAGGTTGGACAGGACCAGACTGCAGTGAAGATATAAACGAATGTGATGCAGAACCGTGCCTGAATGGAGCCACCTGTCATGAGTCTGTTACCCAGGGGCACTTCGTGTGCATTTGTCCTCCATTCTATACCGGTGACTTCTGCCATCAGCGCTTCAGTCCCTGCGACCTGCCCTACAATCCATGTGTAAACAACGCAACCTGCCTGGCACAACCTGATGGAAATCCACTGTGCATTTGTAAAGCAGGTAAGAGCTGACATAGTTAACCTTTTCTATTGTCTGCAGTACTGCAGAATTGTTGCAAGTCTGTATTGTGTTTAGTGCTGTTTTTACTGAAATCAAGCCTGTGTCCCTTTCGAAGCACATACAGTTTTCATGAATTACAGGGGTCAGTCAGTTACAGTGAAATACTGGTATGATAGCTGTTTGTCTAGTCTTCTTACAGTAAAGTAATTAAGTATATTACACGGATCTTTAGATTCCAAGCGTTCAGATTTGTTGCTTCCGAATCAATAGAGACAGATACCTGGCCAGCAGACCCAGCAGTCTAAATTGACAGAGCAGACAAGCAGAAATAGTGTGCACAAATTGTTAAAAGTACAAAACCTGGACCAGGTTAGGCCTAGTTCCTCTTCTCGCTGAACTGCAGGAAAGTGTGGTGCTTTGAGGGAGTGCTCTTCCCCTGTCTACTGAGCAGAACAGATTGCTCCCTGTCTTTATGCACACCAAGCAAAAGCACAGCAGGCACCTGCAGCTTTCCTGGGCCACGTCTCAAAAACCCTTGCCTTTTACCCTCAATATACAGGAACTGCTAAAGTGGAACAGAGCAATACTTGAACTGTGCCGAACATTTCTAGGTAGTGCTGCATAGGAATTAAAGAATATGCTAATAATTAAAACGACTCTGGAAATTCAGGGATGCAGAATACAGTTACTAAACCTGACATTTAGGCTGGATTTTGAAATCATCATCTGTATACGTATAAATGGTAGGTGAGCTGTAGGGGCCAAAGATAGCAAATAATTTAATTGCAGTGTTAAGCCACAACAGTATTACTCATCTTATTGTTTACCGAGTTGCTAAGATGCAGAGATAATAGTCATTGCTGTTAAGAGTTTGGATTTCTTACTCTTAAGACAAAGGTTACCATAAATTGCTGATCAGAAAAAAAAAGGTCATAGGAAAGGCATGCTGCTCATTCAGTGTAAGTATAACACTCAATATTATGACAAAAATAGAAAACAATTTTTAATACAATATATTGATTTTGAAGCCTTCATAAGAAGTGATCTGTAAAGAGTCGACGTAATTCAGATCCTAACATCCCACAAAAGAGTCTATTTGAAACATTTTTGTGCCCTTTTTCTTAAAGATACAAAAATTTTGTAGCCAGATTCTCAGGGAACCTTGAAGAATTCTTGAAATTTGCAGCCAGGAACTTCCAAGAATCTTCAGGGAACGAGCACAGGAGTTACCTGAACCAGTATCATATCTTGTTAACAAGTCTTTGAAAACAGAAAATATCAGAATATTGAAGAAGGGTAAAAGGCATTCTTCATGAAATGAACAAATATTATAATGAAATAATGCACTTATTTATTTAGGACTTTATCAACAAACTGAGAAATACAATATTATATAGAAATTTAATTGAAAGCATTTAATGAGAATATTTTTTTCTCAATTGTTTTCCTTTCCTTGTTTCAAAATATTTCAAATCTGATTACAAAAGGCCATCACACTGATACAGCTGGATTATTCAAAGGCACTTGACCTGATACCGTGTGGGTTATTGATTAAGCAACTTGCATGACATGTAATCAGCTGTCCAGTCATTAGATGAATTAAAATCTAGTTTGTCAGTACTCACAAAATGTAGTTGCACATGAAGAAATCGAAATGAGCATGGTGGTTGTAGGCCTGATTTCTCTGAAATCAATTGTCCAAAACTGTTTTATGTATGTATCAAATGAGCAGACAGTTTAATAAATCTGGTGAGTACACACGTGAAGCACACATTAGTTCAGCTAATGGGGAAGCAGGCTACCTTTGAGAACTGCCTGTTAAAATACAGTCAAAGAGTATGGATTTTGGTGCATTATGAAGCACTCTAAGAGTTAAAGTTTCTATAGATATATAATAGGACAGTGCATTAAAAAACAGTGACTCAGAAAAAGACATTAGAATTATTATCAATAATACTATTTATAAGGGCATTTAGCATAGGTCTTTCTTTTAAAGAAGCAACACAATTTTTGGATACATGAGGAAGTGGAATTTATGACAGAAGCAAGGAAGTAATTTAGTCTGTCTACCGTGACTTTGAAAGACCATCACTTAAATCTATGCCTAGTTCCAATAATGCTCTTTAGAAAACAGTATAGAGATGGGCTGTGAAATTAGCAGCAGAAGTCAAACTTTAGTCTGTCACGCTTGCTCATAATAAAAAAGAGATTTTCCACTGACTAGAGGGAGCTGGGCCTGGGATGCCATAATGAGGCAGAGAAGACAAAAGCAGAGAGGAAATTGTACGAAGCAAATATAGAAAAGTGTAGCACAAGCATTTTGATATATTAGATTAGCACATAATAACTGAAACAACTTTACTGAGAGATAGTGAAGCCATAGTTAGTGGGAGTATAGAGCAAAATTGCATGTATTTTTGGTCTTGTATACAGCTGTAGGGAGTTGAAGTTGTCCATTTCGGCTGTTTTGTTGGCTGTCCAGTGGCTGTTTTGTGCCATTGTGCTTAGTTCTTCTGAAATACTTCATACAGAGCAGAAAGTAACAGGGAAGGAAAGGACAACTTCAGGCATAAGTGGCAAATAGTAGAATGTTTTATTACTTTATTTATCAACACTTTTTTTTCCATTCTCAAAGAATTCAATTCTTGGAATGAATCTTAATTATCATAAAGAAAGTGTAATACTGCAAAGGACATGATTTTCATATATGAAATATGAATTTAATATAAATAACATGAAATTATTTGTAACTGAGCCTGGACAATAAATCCCTCAGAATGTCTAAGAGCCAGAAAGAATAAAGAGAATTCATGCAGAATATCCAAAGAACAAATCAACTGCATGTGTAATGCAGGGTCAATAAACTAGAGGATGGACATAAGGCCCTTCTGTTTTAGTTAGTGTCACATTGCAGAGTGTGGTAGGTGCATAATGGCATTCTGAAGGGAAGACAGGACAGGTCTCTAGAAACAGTGCACCTTTCTAGGGTGATTGTGTTCTCTGAAAGAGCCAAAATACTGTGAAAAAAAAGGATATATTAAAATGAAGAAGAACAACGAAAGGGTGTGTTGCAGATTTAAACCTTGAAAATAGCATTTGTAATTAAAAGGAATTAAATATTACAGATCAGGTTATTCCCATTATCGTAGTAAAAAAATGAACAAAGAGTTGTCAGGAGATGAATCTGTGACTGTGGAAGAAAATACAAATAGGTGGGTACCAGAACAAAGCAAAAATGCAAATGTAAAACCTTGAGTTATGACATAGCACATTTACCTGTTCTAAATAAGCAAAGGAGATGTTATTTTAATTTCTGCAAGTACAGAAATCCATAAAGCAGAAATCAGTGCCAGCATTCTGCAAATCCATATCAGCCTATGAAAAGAAAAAAAAAAAAAGTATTTTGTATTAATATATAAAATTGGAACCATTCACAAGGATACTTGAAGTTGTAAAAACAGCAGTGAAAGATACAAGGATGTAATGACATCCCTGAGTTGCAGTCTGGACATTCACTATGTAACATTCTCAATATCACATGGCCTGTCAGTTCAAAGTCTGATGATCTAGAATATATAATAAAAATAAGTATGAACATGCATTTTAATAATCTTAAAACATGTGGGATGAAGTGGGAATGGAAAGAGTTAAGGATGAGCTTCTATGAGCTTCTGTAGGAAAAGATGGAAGCTACAAGAAATGATATCCTTTCCCCCATATAAAAATGACTACTCACTTGTAGAGTATTCTTGATGTGGACCAAAAGCATGTTTACTCCTAGGGATAAAAACCTTGTGTTTTGACGTAAGGATAATGACACCCAGAAAACAAAGTTTAGGTTCAGAGTGTGCTAGAAGTATAGCTGTTTTTAATAATCCTGAACAAGCAGTACAAGCAAGATGGATACTTTCATCTTGGGAGATATAAGTTATTATAAAGGACAGACTGTAAAAGACAGTTCTTGAAAATAGTCATATCGAAGGGCTGTAGATGTGTCTGTATTTTAAGAGCAATAGTAAAACATAACACTTCAAGAAAAGTTTTTGAACTTTTCCAAAATGTTTGAGTCTTGCTGTGAAATACCTAATGCAAAGTACAGATAAAATACTTAAATATAAAATTAAATTCACAAAAGCTGTCAGTGCAAGATCAATTTTCTGACTAGGACATTTGAACGACAACAGGCAGACTTGATATTGAAATGTGAGGCGAAGGATAGGATATATCAAGGGAAAATATGAAACATGGGAAAATGTAGATATACAAACTTTACAGAGAATTAATAAGACAGAAAATAATTTGCCAACGTAAAGAATGGGCCAGGAAAAAATAAGGTGTTCGGTAAGCAAAGATTTTTTTGACAGTGATTTATGCTTATGAAAGAATTGTAAGTTCTGATACCAAGAAACTAAAGCAAGGCACTGTTAGTAGTGTGTTCATACCACACCTTTATCTATTTCAGAAAGAAGGGTTATTTAATCAGCATTTGACTTAGTCCAGTAGCTTTTTAATGAGTTAAGAAATTCCAAAGGGAAATGAAATCAATGAAAAAGGTATTATTACAGTAAAGCCACCAGATTAATTTGACAAGATGTAGATGTCCACAGTATTAAAGTTTATGCTGAGCTGGTCTCCCTGTACTCCATTTATAGTCAATGCAGAGAGAGAGAGAGAGAGGCAGTTTTGTAAGGTAATTCATTTCTTCCAAAAATAGGCATATAAAGTAAGTCAGATGGCTAGTGCTGTAGAAATACCTGTTTCACTTCAGTGACTACAAAGGCAGCCTAGGACTTTTTGTTCAGAAGGCAGATGGTCTGAATCCCACACCAAGTGCCTATTTCCTGGTTTATTATTTCTGTAGAGATTTTTCTCTACGTATTTCTGTGAAGCACATCATTTTACATAAGAATAAAAGAAAAGAATGGAGAGAAGCTTTGACACCTTATTTGTGTTCATAATTTCATTACTAATTATGTTTATTTTGCAGCTAGCAGTGGTTATCAAAAAGACATGACTTCAGCAATTTTCAGTGATGGTCAGACATGTTAAAAATCTGGGACCCTGTCAGTGTGATTAAGTTCCGTATTAGTGAATCCTGCATTCTTTCCTTCTGTGTGGTGCCTCTGCAGAGCTGAAACTAGAAGCTGGGAGAACCAGCATGACTGGTTTATGCAGAAGGGATTGTGTGGGTTAGCATGCTGGAGGGCAACATGTGCTGTGTTCCAGGGAGAGGTGTCCATAAGAGGTGTAAGGATAAGACCCTGCTGTGTCTGTGCAGAAGCAATAGCAACACTCCGTATTAGCACTAGCCTTCCTACTTTTTGTTTATCTACTCTTTCAAAAGCAAAACTCTGTGGTTCTTTAACACTGTGTTAAAATGTGCAGCTGTACTTTGTGCGTCTCGGCTCTTTGCAGCTTACATAGGTCCCACAGATAGAGTTGGGACATGCACTTGCTCTTTCCATTATTTCAGAGAAGTAGGGAAACAATATAATGTGTCCCATCCTAGGCAAGGACATTTAATGCTTTGTCATTGATACTGATGGGAAAACTACCACAGTGTGTTGAATCTTGTAACCTATAGTAAGATTTTACAGTAGTCTGGTCTTTATGTTGACCACCTTGGGAAAAAAGGTGTTTTTTAAACAGAAAACATATACTTTCTATTGCATTATCTTTTATTCTTCTTACTGTACATGAAATAATCTGGAAACATGTCTACACTACTGAGTAAAAACTGCATCTATACATTATTTATAGTTTAAGTATCAAAAGATGACAAGTGTATGTGACAGCAGTTGTAGTTTAGAAATAAAAATATTATGGTATTACTTTACGCTTTAAAATACACTTGAGTGTAATGTAACATGCAAGAACTCAGTGAGGCCATGCGTGTTAAACCCATGAGATATATTGAAGCTTCAATGTGCAGTGTACTTCTACCTTAAATCAGTTCCTCCTCATTTTTTTTATCCTAAAAAAAAAATTTTTTATCCTAAAAGTGGAAATTAGTATATCTGTTTAAAGTTTTAGTGGAAAGCAAAACTTGTTGAAGTCTTCTATAGAAGTTGTCAGCATTATTAGTAATTGTTACTTTATTTTACTTTTCCCTTGATTTTTAGTAATAAACCAGGGTAAATATTTCCTAGGTTATTGTTTAATAATTATTCAATAGTAGGCTGAAAACATAGTTAGAGTTTCATAATGTATCAGGATATCTGGTGATATCTTCTAGTGAAACTTGCAGTTTTTCTATTTGTAGGAGTAATACTCTGTGATTCTGTGTAATACCTAAAATAGCATGACTGCTATATGTATATCTCACTTGTGTGATTTCCAGGTTGCTATATTTTGCTATGTGCTGCCAAAATGTGTCTACATAGTGCTCTGTATACTCACGTCAGTATTATTTACCAAAGAATTCCATGAAACATCCATACAGAAGTAGGGGCATCAGGGGGAAGCAGAATGATGAATGCCTTCCATTTTCCTTTTTATGTATTTTAATTTCAAAACAGTGGGGTTTTTTTTAAAGGTGGTTCCTTTAATAACATATAAGATCACAAAAGAATACGAAAGCATTCCATGCAAGTTCTGTTCAAGTTCTGTTAGTGTTTTGTTAGCTTCAGACTCTTTTCTTTATGAGTTACTTTAATTTTTTTTACATGTATCCTTTTTCTTTCTGTTTACTGCTTTTCAGTGAAGTCTCAAATCCCCCTGGCTGCTACTCTGCAGGAAATTCAGTTTCAGAAGTGTCAAACATTACAAATAAAATGAAAAGTCACCAAAGAGGAAGTTGGTTAGTGGTGCTGCTGTGGTCCTGGTCTCACATTCTGCTTGTCCTCTGAATGATTAATTAAACCAGAGATACAGAAACACATTCCTGCCTTTTCTGTTATTGCTCAGTGGCATTGGGAAGCATGTATCGAAAGAACAACTCTTAAAAACAACTTATTGTCAGAAACTGCTGTCTGATTGATATAGCTACTTCTAATACTGAGCTATAGTTGTGCACTAGCATGTCAAAAAATAATTTGCCGTTGTTTTACCCTTATTTTTTCCTTAAGCAAGCTGTAAGCAAATGATAGATGGAAGCTCAAGTTAAAGTTTAAGATGCAAATTACACATAGTGCAGATACCAAAATTATTTAAATCTTGATCCTGGTTCTGACTCATTTGCAGATAATAAGCTAAAGCATTCTGAATTTAACAGTGTTGCCTGTGCTGAGGAAAGTACTTTAGAGCAGTCCACTGTGATGGAGCTCATTTATCCACTATTACGGGATTTCTTTTCATGTGGTTTTATGGAACATTGTACAAATAGGGAATAAATCATTCCAGTTCACACTGAGATTTTCTAGAAAAATCTGTATCAATCATACGAAGAAAGAATTAGCATCAAAATAGTAGATGACTGTAATTAAAAGGTAGATTGAAATACATTCGCAGCTTTCACTACAGTGAAACCTGTTGTTACTGTGATAGTAATGGTAGTAATGTGATAGGAATGGTTTATTGTCTACGTTGGTGTAAAAATGTGGTAGAAAAGCAAATAATAAATGCAAGTAATTCCATAGAAAAGAGAACGTATATTCGCAGGCTGTAAATGCCTGTGGCTCTACATGTTTCCCCTAATTTTTAGTATAGGCAAGTTCTATCTTTAATACAAAGATAATTCTTGAGGCAAATGTTTTTAGCGGTCTCTTTTGGTCAAGCCTAGTTTTGAATTTCTTTTTTCTTTTTTTTTTTATACTGTGGGATGTCTGTTTTATATTAATTGGTTAGTCAGAATAGCCGAAGTATCTATGAAATGTGTCAGGGACTGGTCCAGCATTGACAGGGAAGCAGTAGGGCAAGCCCTAGTCTTGACAACATCCAGCATTTCCTGAACACAGAACAATTCAAAAGAGACTTACCCAGTCTGGAGGTCATTCAGTAGGTCTGTCCTATACTGTATGTCTTCTACTGAGTCACACTGAATCGAGAAATTCTGAAAAGATAAAAGGGAAGATCCAGTTATGTATTACAGCCTGGTAGATGGACTTCAGGAAGAACCAGAATTCAGTTTTCTCACTTTTCTGGGGTATTTTTCTTCATTTCTTACAAAGAAAATGTGTATCTGATGTGTCTCATGAAAATCTAATGATTTACAAAATCAGCATAAAAATTAATTTTAACTGTATTTTGGATTAGATCCTAAGGGATAAATATTTGATTTTGTCTAACAGTTTCTTCAGTGTCAACATTAACCAAATTTCCTTGACTTTCACTGTATTTCATTTTAGCATGACTGTTTATTTAGGGTAATAGCTGGCTCTTGTGAATGTGCTATGGTGTGGTATGTTTTCTAAGAGCAAAATTAATATTTGTAGCATATAACTCAGAAAAAAATCTCTCTAGTTAAATGTATATTTTGGGGTGGTCTACACAGGTGCTGTACCGTTCAAGTGATGTATTGCGTGAATCATAATCACTTTTCCCCATTCATTTAAATATTAAAATCATATTTTTCCCTTTTCTACTAACTGCTTTGAATAAATGTGGCCTTTTTAGCTGCCATTATGCACTAGAATATATTAATTATTGAATTAGCTTTTAGTTTTTGAAGTTGTCCCACACTCCCGAAGAAAATGTTTTCAGTCCACTAAAATGGGTTATTTTTCCTCAGTGGGTTGAGTGAGGTGCTCATTTGTTTCATCCACATCTAGAATCTCTGGTGCTTTAGTGTGTGATAGACTTCTTATAGTCTCAGGAAGGGAATACTGCTCTTTAAAGTGAAGGAATCAAGATACTTGGGGAAAGTTCCTTTAGGATGGAGCCACCGAGGTGTTTGCTGCCATTGGTATGAGCGCCAGTGAGCTGGAGGGCTGGCTGCTCCCTGAGGGAAGAGGGGACTGGGAGACCAGCCAAGGCTGCCAGGGGCAAGAGCCCCATCACAAGACCTGAGAGAGGGGAGGAGCGCAGGGCCAGTGACAGCAGCCAGAGTCAACCAACATGTAGCCCGATCACCAAGTATGTGTGCAGGGATGTGACAAGGGCGAGGTGAAGCCGAAGGGCTGGTCCACAAGCTGAGGTGAGAGTACAGCTCCACAGGGTACGTGGCAAGAGGTAGGCATGACTGCAGCACAATTCAGTTGGGCACCAAGGACAAAGAGCCTGCGCTTAGATGTATGTCCCAAGAGAAGGGGTCACCCCTGAGGTTTTTCCAGTCCTTGAAAGGTTCAAGACTAGCTGAGGTTTCTCAAAAACAGACATATGCATTATCTGAATTAATCTTGAGCTCAGAGGGGATCCAAAACCCTTAGTAATACACATGATGTGGTAGAATCCACTCATTCACACTCAGTGTAATCTCTTTTTCAGGATTTGAAGGCATTAACTGTGAAGTTAACACTGATGAGTGTTCCTCCCATCCATGCCAGCATCAGGGGCTTTGTGTGGACGGGGTTAACCACTACAGGTAAGGAAAATACTTTGAACAATAGGCACTGAGTGTGATACAGGGGGATTTATCATTTAGCTAATTATGTAGTCGTTTGTCTCTATTGTCTTTTCAGGTCTTTAGTACTGTAATGAATCATTTATTTCATTTATTTATTTATATTTTTTGTGGTGAGTTTGACTCATTACTCTGTTATTATATTCAAAGTCTTGCTACAGCAAAAAGGAAAACATTGTATAGGTGAACATGAGAATTTATTGTCAGCATACTTAAAAACTTCACAGTCTAATCAAAATATAACAAGCACATTGTTATTAGTGCCATTAAAGTAATATTAACACTCACAGTCAAAATTGATGCAAAACAGTTAAAAATGTTACACAAGAACACTTAAAATTATCTACCCTTTCTCTCTGGTGTTAGAATCACTCTTCCAGTGTCTGTCTAGTTCCTGGGATCAATGGTTTTAGTCTTCTCAGAAAGAACTGGGGTGGGAATAGAAGTGGAGTCCTGACGTGTCACCAGCATCTAGAGGTCTTTGTCAGGAATAGTGCTGTGTTTGTGGTGGGATGCTTGGGCCTACTTGGCTTATTTATTCTTACACCAACCCACTTCCCTCTCCTGGGTTGTCAGTTGGAGGCTACCAGGGGCAGTGTGAGAGCAGCCACTGCCCACCCCGTGCACACAAAAGGCTGTTGTTTGCCAGGCAGTGACTGTGGGGAGAAAAGGCTAATGGCATGCTAAAAGGCATTTTCTAATGGTTAGAATAAATTGAAAAAAAATAGGCTATTCTGCTATCACCCTTTGAAATCTACCACATATCTTTTTTTCTTTTTAAGATAAAACTAAAAAGTAAAAAATTACAACTTTCTTTCCTAGATGCTCCTGCCAGCATGGCTTTACTGGAGCACTATGTGAAGTGGAGATAAATGAATGTTTATCAAGACCATGCAAAAATAATGGAACTTGCCTAGATCTCATAAACAGGTGAGTTAGTTACTATACCTAAATGGAAAAAAAATCAGGTTTCTTCAGTTACAAAACCTAATCACTGCCTGGAGGTTTGGATAGGGTCTACAGCATATGGCAAAGGTCCTGTGTTAAGACAAGGTAGGCAAATACTACTGATTCAGGGATTTGCTTCTTCTGTGACCCAAGAGAAAAATACAAGAAAAACTAGCTTAGGCATACTTGTTCTTTTCCTCCTTTTTGGCTTCAAACAATTACCTTTTCTAATGTAAATGTTTAATAAATTATAAATTGTAAACAAGGGAAAATGATGCATATTGTGTTTATATCCACCGCATTCTGCAGTCTTTTAGAGACTTGTCAGAAGAACTTAAGCCCTTATGTCATTCCCCATAGTTTCAGGTAAAAATTTTGTGTATAGTTCTCTCACTAATTTAGAAAACAGTAAATCACTCTGTTTACTTCAGAGATATGGAAATGAGGAAACTGTTAGTTATTTTAACATGGCTGGTGATTAGGGGATCACACTTTGGCACCAGAACATATGGATCACTTTACAGTGTTGAAATCAAACATATTGTTTATTTCTGTTGATTTATCTGGTTTTCCCTTACCTAAAGATTCCTCTGTAATTGTGCGCCTGGATACTATGGATCTCTCTGTGAAATGGATGTAAATGAGTGTGAAACTCTGCCTTGCTTGCATGGAGGAAGCTGCATCAACAGGCTTGGAGGCTATCAGTGTTTCTGCCCACATGGATTCACAGGTATAGTCTGTTCTCTGCCACAGTGAAGAAGGATATTTCACAGATATTACAAGACGTAAATTTTGTTGTAATGACCTCAAATAAATCCAGGAAGAGTACAGGAGATCATCTTCTTATTGGAGGAGATATCAATATTAATTGAAACAGAATTTGATCCAGTTCTTGCCAAGTACTTTGAGACTTTGTTTACATTCAAACTGCTCGATTTATGGGTTCTTTAGTCAGCCAGATATTAAGCTGAAATATATGAAAAGAGAGATTATGTAGTGTAGGGAAAATGAATGTTTTCTGAGTTTACCCAAGATAATACTGTAGAGAGAGTAAATTTTGCCAACATGATAGGATGGTACCTGCACTTTTGAATTTGTGCGTGACTGTAATGACACTTTGTCTCCACTGATGTGTTGAACTGAAATTGTTGCATTTAATGTTAATCTTTACATCTTCTATGGAACAAGTGACAAAATATTTAATGGATAGAGATGTACTGAAATTTCTTGAAAATCTTTTCTGAGTATACTTGAGTGGCCCTCATGTAGCAGAACAAACAAGACATACTTAATATTTTGATATATTTAACTTGGGTAACCTGAACGTACATAGGGTCATATGATTGTTTTCAAAAATATTTATTGTTGTCTGCCTTAAGTTGCATCATTTCAGCATACTTCTTGAGTAAAATAATTTATTCTACTCATCCTAGCCTTCGATGAGTATCAAATAAGTTAGTAAGATTAGAAAGGACTCAGCTGGCATCCACTGAACTGGGAAAAATGTAATTTCTCCCTGGAGCGAAGAGCAAGTATTCCTTAGAGAATATCTGTGTAGCTGTGTATTTACTGTAAATCATAACCGACGAACAGCTTCTGCAAAAAATTTCTTTTTTTTGAATTTCACCAAGATTTAGAAAAAATGTGCATAAAAATAAATAAATAAAAAATCCAGCTCTTTAGAAAAGGCTATGTTCTGTGTTCTTGGGTATCATAGAAACTTAGATGCCTAAGATAGTAGTGCTGTTGCAGTTTGACAAGTAGACTTTAAAACCACTGACTAAATGCTTTTCTTCCATGATTCTTCAATATTGACTAAATAATTTAACTTTAGTTCTTTTTCCTAAACTACTTTACCAATGAGGATAGTTTTTCTCAGCTATGATATTTGTTTCCTGTTACATGTAGCTATTGACTGTTAACAAATTATTTACTCTTTAGTACTTTCACGAGGATACTTGCTTTTCTGTAGTTAGCTACTTAGTAACAAGGGTATCACCTTGTATCACCCTAGTAGCAAGGGTATCATGTGGGTAATTGGGGGATCACTAGGTGATACCCAGGTTACTGTCAAACACTGAAGCATTCTCTCAAGCTATCATCAAGATGATAGACTGAAGATCACTTAATTATAACCAATGCTTTTCCCCCTAAAGTATATCTGTTTCAACTGTGCAGCATAGCAAATAACTAATTTTGAAGGAAGAATTCATCCACCACACAGTATTAGGTGGGTCAGTTGGTTCTAGAAATCTAATATGAACTAAGAGGGTCTAAGAAGTTGCATGGCTCTATCTGCAGCATCTTCCATTTCTTCCTGAGAGCAAGCATAAACTGGATGAGGTTTGAGGTGTGAGCTGACCCAGAGTGAGTGAAAGAATTTTCATTTTCCAGGTAAGGTCTTATCAGAGTAACACTTAGCTCTTCTGTTTGATGAAGGAAGTTTCAGTTAAATGGGCTTCTGCAAGGCCTTCTGTTTTGAGAATTCCATATCAGTACGCCGTGCTGTAGGAAGAGTGTACTAGTGGTTCAAGATTCTGAGAACTTTTTTTTTTCTTTTATTCATTTTACCATCTATCTTGTTTCCTAATTTTACAACTGAGTAATACCTGAAAAATTGTGTAGTACTGGCAAACAGATTTCTGTTTAAAACTACCCAAAATCAAAAACAAATTTCCTGAGCCGTTGTATGTAATGCAGGCATATCAGTTGTAATTGGAGGCAATACTTGCTTGCTATTGGAATTCTAATTTTTATAATGAAGCTGTTTTGTTTGTGTGTGTGTGCATGATTTTATTAGCCAGATCACCTTATTCCTTAGGAATTAGATAATATTCCATTTACAGAAAAAAGTATAGAGAGATCATTAATATTGAGAAAGACAATGGTAGAGCATCTCACTGTACAAAACATATGGCCTTCACTAGTAACAATAATAATACCACGTTACGGTGCTACACAGTTACATCATACAACCAATTGCTTTGTGCTGTTTCTGAGAACTCATTTAAGCCCGGAAATTACAATTATGAGGAAGCCAAACAAGGTTATATTATTGTCTAGATACTTTGCTATTTAAAAATAGTATTGGGCAAAATCTAATTTCTGAATAGTAATGAACCATTCTTCCTCCTTCAGTGTGTATGCATGCAGATAAATGCAATTGTATAATTTCTATTAATACATCTCTCATAGATTTCAAGAAAAAATTTAGATTACACTATGTCAGTCATTCCTTTGATAAACTGATAAATTTATTTTGTTCAACTCCAGTTTTTACTGTGAGCTGATGCTTTCATTCAGTTTTATTTTAGATTATTTGAGACACTTTTTGGAAAGTGTTTTATCAGTTGAATACAAAGTATTCGCTCTCTTAACAATGAAACTGGTACTGCAGGAATAAAGAAACAAAAAACCCCTCACCTTTTCAGTGTCCCTGTGAACAAGAAGCACATGTGAAGTGAATGTTTCCTTGGCAAACATATAAAATTGTAAAGCAGTTTACTGACAGTTCACATTTTGAAAATTTTCATTGTTAACAATTGCAACACAAATAATTTTCCAATTCTTTCTACCTGATAGTGCCATTTTGTTGGCTTTACGTCACCTGCAATGGAGAAAAGACAGCTGTTCAGTTTCTGAGACTGTCATGCTATTGAATTTTAGCTAATGAGAAAAAGCACTCTAAGCCCATTAAATATTAGCATTTTTGTGCTTCTGAATTTTTAAAAGCATAATCAAGGTGGTTGTAGTCTTTAAAAAATATATTAAGGGTGTATTTCTACTCTCACCTGCAGAAATTTTGTGAATTTAGGAACAGCTTTTGATAAAAAAGGAGAAAGTTCATTTAAAACATTTGGGTTGATTTAAATACCGATTTGAGTTTCAAAAATTTTTTAAATTCATTTTATAGAGAAAGCAATTTTTGTTGGTTATAATTCCTAAAATATTATAGATATAACAATTTGAATGGAAACTGGAAACAAATTGCAGTACCTTAAATGGATTAGGCAGTTATTTACAATTCAAATACTTGTTTATAGAAAATTATTTATTAAAACATTATGCATTATCAGACCTTTGTTTTTTTTATTTATCATGTAATTTACTGTTTTAGAGAAAGTAGTGTTGTAAAGATCTTCTAAAACTTTGACATCTAATGTACTTCTTAATAGGAGGCAAATGTACTTCTTAATAGGAGGCATTTTTTCCTAAATTTATCTTAATTTGATTTTATTTTATATTGTTCATCATTTTGTATTTTATTTTAAATATCACTTTAAGCATATATGTTTAATTAAATAATTTATTGCCTACAGAAACATTTCTTTTCCTCAACTCTGCTAAGACAGAATCTAGTTGCTGTCTTGCAGCACAGCTCATTAGACTCTTAAGTGAATGAACAGCTGTGATTGCACAGTTCAAATGAGAAGTGCACCAAAATCAGATGTAACCTTTCTACCAGGATTTAATTGACAGCAACAGTGGTCTTTTTAAACACTAGAGAACACCTTGATCAAAGTGCTCACTTTACAAATGAAACCCTGAGTGTTCAAGAAACTCTTTTTTTCTTGGTCCAAAATGATAAATAAAGTAACCTAAAAACAGTAATGTATGGAAAGGATGAGGGAAATACATATGGATAATATACAATAATCAAGTATTCTTTTTCAGAAGTGCGCAAGTTATTATTTCACTTCCCATCCTTTGATTTTTTGGCAAAATGCCTTCTAGGGATGGCTTTAAGCCTTCTCCTGAAGTAGCCTCCTGTGTGTGATATGACATTCTCCGCCATCAAATTGTCTGGCAAGGACACATCAAAGCTGCAGCTGACACAGTGACATGAACTTTTCAGCTTCCTCTTAGCCTTTTTTGCTTTATTATGTGCTCTAGTTCTACCAGATAATCCTGATATGCCCACCATAGAATTATTCCAGCTCTAACAGTTGTTACTATTTTCTTGTTTCTGCTCTTTAGCAAGAACATATGAATATGTTCTTGCTAAATATGCATAAGTATACTTTATCCATGTTGCCCAAGAGTCTTAGTAAACAGACTACACTGTTCCTCCTTGATCTATGAATTTAGCATCCCAAAGCTACAAATTATTTCTTTAAAATAATGTGACCATTTCCTCCAAGTATGCATAGGGATTATTCATTTTCTCCAGCTGTTGCAACAATACCTGCTTCTCACTTTATAGCAAAGCCATTTTTAACATAATTTTCCAGTCATATGTTGAAACATAAATAGCAGGCATGAGTTTTGGAGTAAGGTGTCAGCATTGTATTGTCTATCTAAGGTAACATAACCAGTGGAGGTAGAGTCTGTACAGTCAGTGAATTCTGGCTGTCAAGAGCATGCTGTCGAGATTTAGTTGCCTGTGTACCGGGGTTTAGTACTAGTTTACAATCCTCAGTGTATCCCACTCAGTCCCTAGCTGACCCTCCAAAAGGTCTGGTTTTCCTCAATAGTGCTGGGCTTAGTTGCCTTGAATGCCTGCAGGCTTCTCAGATGAGAACTTTAAGCCAAATTTAGGTAACCGAATCCTTCCCCTAATGCCCTCTTGGTGTAGATTTGGCCCAGTCTCCAGGTTCTCTTCATTGTTCTTATTAGATCTCTACTGACTATATTGGAAACTTGAGCACTTAGCTCACATTATGCATCTGCAGCTAGAAACTTAGTTAGTTACCTTCATCTTAAGTTAAAAATCAAACTTCAGGTGCTTTAGTCTGTCTGCTGACCTCTTTGTCTCTGACACTGAGTATTTCTCCCTTGCTGGGCTTCCACCCTTCTGAGATTATGTGGATGAACAGTCTTTGAGTATTAAAGGTTTAATTTTCACCTTTGATTTATACAGACAGAAATAGGAAAACACTATTCTATAACTTCCAAATATAATTTTCTTACCAATGGCATTAAGGCAAATCTAATTATGTATCTCTGCTGGCTATCTAACTCTTTTCTTCCTAATTGTCTCAGCTTCCTCTGGACTTCATTAGATATATTTACCTTTAATTTTACTTACCTGGAAAACAAAGGGTGTGCCTCTACAGCCTGCTCTAGATGATAAATGCCACAAATCTCACAAAAGATTACTAATGTACTTCTTTTGTTACAATACTCATTATTTTCATTTTTGTTTTCTTCAGTAAACATTACAATAGTGACATTTAAGTTGATGTTAATAGGATATTTGACCTGAGATGCAGTTGATGCCTCTAAAAACATAAGTCTTAAATCATTAAGTTGCACTTAGTTCACTTTTTGTATCTTTGTCATTTTAGATATCTACCTAACTATCTGACATTAATTTTATGTGAAAATTGTTATGTTCTGTTTTTCATCTGTGACAGGGGAGCTTGTTTTGGTTCAAATGATTTCTTTCTTTGTTGAAAGTGTTCGCATATTCAGTAAATCAGTTAGTGTGCTGAATCCAATAATTAGTATATTCACAGAACTCTAGGTAAGAAACATTGTCTGACACAGTGGACTTTTTAGTGTTGCTTTGGGTTTCATGGGCCAGAAAGTAAAACAAGTCTGCAGTAGGATAACTGGAAAAAAAAAAAAGTGGATGATAGATATGAATTGAGTAGCTGAAGTATCTATAAGAAATGACAAAATAAAATCATAAATTCAGTGTATCTGAGAGTCAGAATTGTAGGATTCGTCTTTGGTTTCATAGAACAGTGTCATGCTTTTGTAAAGAATGTAAATACTAATCCCTGGAAAGATCACATGTTCCTCCACCATTTTCTAATGTCTAAGATTCAGGAGGCTCTAAAAGACAATACAATGCTTGCTTACTCTTTCAGAGTATGAATGAATAAATTTAATTCAAACTATGTACAACCATTATCTTTTCTTCAAGAAAGAGATTTTTTTTGTAGTCACATTTATGTTCATCTTCTTTGTAAGTTAAATTATTCAATATCAATTTTTGTAGAATATATAAGGTAGCAAAGAGCAATCACACTTTTTTTGTTAAGAATTACATCTGAAATTGTCTGAAATACAGTATTTTTAGGACAAGGAATATCTTCCTTCTATCTTGGATCATAATTGATATCATCTCGTCTCTGTCACCAGACAAAATATGAAATTTTAGTCTTTGTTTTTACCTTAGAATTATCTGCAAATGATGCTTTTATAATTCTGCCATCATGAATATTACATGACTTTCAGCATTTGCTTTGGCATTTATCTAAATGACCAAAGCGTATTCCTCAAAAAGAGGAGAAAGAAGCCTCAAAAATGCTTCTGAATTTGGAGAACATTGACATTTTTGTTTCTGCTCACTTAACGGTCAGAGGCTTGAACAGACAGGTTATCAGTCCAGTCTCCCACTCTTTTTTCTAACTGTAAATGACGGAGGCTAAAGTAACATCTATTTCTAAAGTGTCCACATATTGCTCAGCAGCATATTGTAACCTATGATCCTGTCTCTTGACAAGAGACAGGCACTCTTGAAATTCATCCCTTTTTTCTGTAGCTATACCGTAACCATGTAAGCAAATTAACAAAGATTCAAACCAAATTTAACAAAGATTCAAACCAAATTTTGCCATGTGATATTTGAATAAAATTGAAAATAATTGTAATTGTGTGCTAAATTCTGAGAGCACTTCTTTGCTGTGGTATTTCTGAAATACTGATCTCAAGATTCTATTATAGATGCAGATTATGTTGCTGTTTCAGTGTACTTTAGCTGAAAAGAGAAAGGACACAGGAAAACATAGGATTTCAAGATTATTTTTGGACATGCTGCATTTTTGAAGCAAAAAAAAATACTGATTTATTTGACATAGTGTTTATGTTGCAAGACAGGCCTGCAAAAGTATTATTGGTGTTTAATGGTTGAGTACCACAAAGGTGCTTAAGAGTAATGTTACGGAGTCAGTTGCTATCAGCCTCATCTCCATCCCTGGGAAGGTCATGGAGTGCTCATCCTAGAGACCAACTCAAGGTATATCAAGGAAAAGAAGGGTGATCAGGAGTAGTCAACATGAATTCACCAAAGGGAGATCGTGCCTGATGAACCTGATAGCCTTCCACGATGAGGTGACCTGCTGGCTGGACAATAAGAGAGCCGTGGATGTCGTCTACCTTGACTTCAGCAAAGCTTTTGACGCAGTCTCCCATAAGATCCTCATAGGAAAGCTTAGGAAGTGTGGACTGGATGAGTGGACTGTGAAGTGGATTGAGGACTGGCTGAATGGCAGAACCCAAAGGGTGGTGATAAATTGAACTGAGTCTGGTTGGAGGCCTGTGGCCAGTGGTGTCCAGCAAGGGTCATTACTGGGCCTGGTGCTCTCCTACTTGTTCATCAATGACTTGGACGAGGGCACAGAGTGCACCCTGTGCAAGTTTGCAGATGACACCAAACTGGGAGGAGTGGCCGACACTCCCGAAGGCTGTGCTGCCATTCAGAGGGACTTAGACAGGATGGAGAGTTGGGCAGAGAAGAACCTCATGAAGTTCAGCAAGGAGAAGTGCAGGGTCCTGCACCTTGGTAAGAATAACCCCAGACACCAGTACAGATTAGGGGTTGACCTGTTGGAAAGCAGCTTCACGGAGAGGCATTTGAGTCCTGTTTGACAACAGGTTAACCATGAGTCAGCAATGTGCCCTCCTGGCCAAGAAGGAGAATGGGATGCTGACCTGCATCAGCAGGAGGAGGAAGGTTGCCAGCAGGTGGAGGGAGGTGATTCTGCCCCTCTACTCAACTCTGGTGAGGCCACACCTGGAGTATTGGGTGCAGTTCTGGGCTCCAGTACAAGTTCCCCAGTACAAGAGGGACGTGGAGCTTCTAGAGGGGATCCAGCAGAGAGCCATGAAGATGATTAAGGGACTGGAGCATCTATCATACGAGGAAAGACTTAAGTGAGCTGGGCCTGTTTAATCTGGAGTGGAGAAGGCTGAGAGGAGATCTGATCAACATGTTCAAGTACCTGAGTGGTGAATGTAAGGAGAATGGGGCCAAACTCTTCTCAGTGGTGGCCAATTAGAGGACAAGAGGTAGTGGGCACCAGTTGAAACACAGGAAGTTCCACCTCCATGTGAGGAAGAACTCCTTGCAGTGAGGGTGACAGAGCCCTGGAACAGGCTGCCCAGGGAGGTTGTGGAGTATCCTTCTACTACCCGCCTGGATGCCACACTGTACCATGTTCTCTAGGTGTCCCTGCTGGAGCAAGGGGTTAGGACTGCATGACTACATGATCTCTAGAGGCCCCTTCCAACTTCAACCGTTCTGTGATTCTGTGAGTCTCTGAGTAACCAGTTAGCTATGAATTTACCTGAACTTTTTCATGCTCAGTCTGATTGTTCTCATTCTCGGCCTCCCATCTATCTTCCTCAGAATGTCTGAGGAAAGTCTGGCTCGGCTTTGAGAACTAACTGGTTAAAAAAGAGTGGCTAAAATTCTACATAGAATTAGCTGTTTTTATTCATCATAACAGTTGTTACTTGTTTTTACTTGGGTGGCACCTAAGAGTCTTAGACAAAGCAACGTAAAACGGGAATCTCTTGAGTCACTGAACCTATTCCTGTTATATCTAAGTGATCAACCCTTCATTGTCTCATGTGATGAATTTGAAGTGTTGGAAACATAGGAACTCTTGAATTCATTCTGCAGATGTTGTATAAAAAATAATGAATTCTAAGCATATTTATTCTACATAGTTGGCCGATCTTTTGAGTAAGAGAACCATTCTTAAATAGTCAGCTTGTGGCATGTCTTTTACATCTTGCCTATTTGTGACAAGGGAACAATGGTGTGCCCGTCCAAACCCCTGCTGGTCATCCTTCAATCTCTCAAAGCAATAATTTTGTTTAGTCAGACCTGATTTGAAGAGCACTACTACTGTGTTCCTTGCAGTACATTTAATCTCAGTCAGTCACCCATGCACAGTAAACAGAATGTGCATGCCTTACCCAGTGGTCCATGTCCCACAACAGAAACCCAGAAGTGACACTACTATTTAATCTGTAGCTACCCAGCTCCTTTATTTGCCTGTTAACTTTTTGATAGTATTATTCCAGATCTTGTGTTTGCAACTTCAGCATCAGAAGATAGCTGAGTACATGTTTTCTTCTTCAAAGAAACATTTATTTTCTGCAGACCTTTTACACCAAAAGACATTTAATCCCCAATTAGAAAGTATTTGCAGTTTTAAAGCACTAAAAGTGCTTTGAACTAAAGCTTACCAGCTTTTTAAACTAAAAGTTACCAGATAAGAATGCCATCTGTAAGAAAGGAACATTTCCATAGTGTATATAGAGTATCTGGTCTTTAGGAAGGTGCAGTCAATAACTGCCTGATTGTTTTGTGCAGGTCACACTCAGAATATGGTACAACCCATTTATGCTTGGCAACTTTCACTGTGTATACAGATAAAATCTGGTGATGAGGATCTTGGATGACAATACATTCCTCTTGTTTAGTGAAAAAAAATGTTTTTCATTACAGATCTGCGTCTTTAGATAGTAAAATCTTTATCTTTTGGCAAAGAATATCTAAATGTGAAGTGGTTATTCATATGCATTACTGTGTAATTTGAATATTTAGTATGCGATCTCTAAGGTGGTTTCACCAATATGCTCTGTAGTCGATTACTGTTTATCTTCAAACAGAACCAGTTTCTCTTTCTGAAGTTGTAAGAGTCAGCAAAAGAGGACTAGAACTCTATCTATTATTTATGACAGCTGAAAAATAGCAAAACCCTGGTATTTAAGTAACATTAATACAGAAAACACTGTGTTATAAAAGAACACTGTATATTTGCAGTCATGCAACGGTCATGCAGTCATTTGCACCGTATGCCAGGGTGTGCATCCATTCTCCATTGTGCACATCACCTAATGCTGTTCCATGGATTGGGGAAAATAGCTGCTGGATTCTCATGGACTTTCATCTGGTTTTCCTGCACAGTAATACAATTCATTGATTGCAAAAACATTAGTAAAGGGTTTTGAGTGACTTCTGAGTGAAGTGTTTGTTTTTCTCACATCACTACATATTGACTGGGGCAAAGTCTTGAATCTGATTCTTGCATATACCAGAAGCATCCTCCCTCAAGGCCTCTCTTTTGCTCTAGCTGATCTATTTAATTTTAATTATTTATATTAAGTGGAAAAAAATCAATATGAGAGATTCTAACTGTAAAATACCTGATAAGTAAGCCACTGGTATATTCTATCATCAGGCTGTTTGAAACCTCCAACCTTCACATCAAGCAGGTTCAGAAACATTCACAATCATTTTCTTTTTCAGTTTAGTGATGATTAAAAAAAGTAATGGCTTAGACTCAGGTAACTTAAAGTGATTGACATCCTGTACAACACAGTTCCACATTTCCAAAAAAGACTGCATGTGAAAAAAAAAAAAAAAAGCATCAGCATGGTGTCAGTCTCAGTTTAATTAGTCTTCTACAGAGGCAGGGTAGTAAAGCTAGATAAAATGCCATGCTAACATGGCTAAACTGTTTTTGGCCTCCCAGAGTTTCTCCTCTGCTTAGGCACTCTGTGTTCTGGATGGGCTCAGGATTCGGCAATAATTAGGCCAGAACAAGGTGACTACATTGAGCATTTATTCAGGTGAAAGCACATAAAAGCAGCAAAGTGTGGATAACTACTCACGAGGTGATATCTGCTGGCAGGATACTGGACCCAATCATCCTCTCGAGCTGGCAGATCAGAGAGAGAGAGAGTTGCTGACCGGCTCCTGCGGAGACAGCATAGGCCTCAGGTTTACGATTTTCTCCTTCCCCCCGCTCTCTTCTCACTGTCCTCTCTATGTCCGATGCATCCTGGCACATAGGGTCAGTACAACCCAGCAGGCAGGCCGGGGGGCGGACAAACGCCGCCTTCAGTTGTTCAGCTCTCCCCACCGGGTGCACAGGTGCGTGTGCAAGTCGGGGGTCCCAGCCTTCAATTCAAGGGTCCCTCCTTCCTCCTCCTCTTCCTCATTTCCCAGTGTTTGACCTCCAAAGATAGTTGGAGTACGTCTGTGGTTAAGTTGGCTACGAGCCCGGTCGAGCGGCCGGTTTCAACAGGTTTTCAGAGGGGGCTGCCTGTGAACCGGGCTGAGCAGCTGCATCCCTGCTCCTTATCACTCAGCCTAGGCAGGCAAACATCTTCCCTCTCAAGCTCTGACATCTGCTTCCCACAGGAGATTTTTATGACTCTACAGATCATAGAAATTTCCATCTCCAATACACTCCAATACTCTACTGCATTAAGCTGTCTAGACAACTTTGCTTTCTAAAGTTGTCAGGTACCTACCTTCCCTTGTGGATTTCTGATGTGGATTCTGCTGAGGCTACCAAGTTAAATACCTGAAATGCTAGTAGCTGGAATGCTGCTGGCTTTCTACTGGGATAAGAACAAGCTACTACATAGCAGCTTTTGCATGGTGTTTGTGCATAAGCTCTTAGCCCTCGGCAAGTGCAAGATCATTTGAAGGAGGTTAATTGTGGTATTGAGGCCTTTCACTGAGACCTGAGCTGATGTTCTGTAACTTATTTCTATGTCTGAGCCCAAATCTTCGCTATGCCTATGTTGTTTTTCTTGTAAGGTCGGAGAGATCAGCTCACTGGACACAGTACTGCAGATGTGGCCTCACCAGGGCTGAGTGGAGGGCAGAGAATCACCTCTCTTGACCTGCGGTCAACACTCTTCCCAATGCGCCTCAGGATACTTTTGGCCTTCTTGGCCACAAGAGCACATTGCTGTCCCATGCCTCATGTCCGTTGAGACATCAAGGTCCTTCTCTGCAGAGCTGCTTTCCATCAAGTCAGCTCCCAGACTGTGCTGGTGCCTGGGGCTATTCCTACCTAGGTGCGGATCCCTGCACTTGCCCTTGTTGAACTTTTTGAGGTTCCTTCCTGTGAACTCTCTATCCTCTTGAGGATCCTCTGGTTGACAGCACAGCCCTCTGTCAGCCACTCCTCCCAGTTTTGTGAGAGAGCTTGGTGAGGGTGCACTCTGTCCCTTTGTCCAGGTCGGTGAGGAGTGAGCTGAACAAGATTGGAGCCAGTACTGATACCTGGGAGACACCACTAACTGCAGGCCTCCACCTGGCCTCAGTACCACTGAGCACAACCCTCTGGGCTCTACCATCCAGCCAGTTCTCAATCCACCCCACCGTCCACTCATCTAACGGCTCTACCCGGAGCTTTGCCTGTGAGCATGTCATGGGAGGCAGTCTCAAAAGCCTCCTTCTGGTCAAGATAAACAGCTACTACTTGGTAGATGTGCACTACTCTCCCAGCCAGTCATTCCAGCATAGAAGGCTATCAGGTTGGTAGCTCTACCACGTGAGTACCTATCTTACCTCTTTTAGTTTACAGGGATACTGTTTAAACACAGCAGAAACATTCAGTAAAAATGAGACACTCCCCAACAAACAGTGACGGATATAGATAACATCCTAATTTAACTCATCATCATTCTGTAATCTATCAGATCAGTATTTCAGGGAAAAGTAGATGTAGGATCACTTTCTGAGGACTTCAAAAATTCAAAAGTTAGGCTCGTCGGTGAAAATCACTGAGAACTTGTAGTTAAATAATTCATCTAAAAGATCTCACCTGTTGTATTAGGCCATTTGGTGAGAATCCAGATTACCGAGGGCCTTCACATATGTGTGCAAAGCAGATCTACAATAATGCAGCTGTTACTACTACCTAGGAAAGTAGCTGTACTTTTGAGCAAGTGTGACTTGGAAGGGGTCTTTGAATGTATTCAAGTGTGCTCTATTCTGCAAGAGCTACCAAGGCTCTGGGGATTGAAATCTCAATTTCCACACAAATTGCTCTGCCACAGATCCTATAACAAAGGAACCTTTAAGCAGCTTTAATGCTAGAACACCACAGAATAAGAATATGCATTATAATGCCAATCTGTTCTGTGACACCATGGTATTTCTTTGAGCTTTCTGTAAGTTATAAAGGTGGTTAATGTCTAATTCTTTGATACTAAAATATTTTTAGTATCTTTAGAAAATAATATTAAAGATAATTCTTTAGTAAGCATTTCTCATGATAGTTTTTTTTTTTTTTTCTGTGCACTCAGAAAATGTCATGATTGGAAACTAGTTTGATAAAATCACAGTTATCATATAAAAGGTCTGGATGTCTCAATCAACCACAACAGTAAGTATGTAAAGCACTGCCTGCTGAGGGAAGGTTTCAGTTACTAGGACTCAACCTGCTATGTGACAGTGCAGTTACTGTAAAACTCTACTTCGTTTTATTTCTGAAAAGCACGGCAGTGAAAGCACCATGGAATTTCTTAGGTTCTCTAAAGGTATCTCTGCAAGAAAACTGTCTTTTATCCTCTACAGAATTCAGAGAAGTAAGTAACTTCATAAAAAGTATTTTGTTCACTAAAGTAGATGACCTTTCATGGTAAGTGTCTAGTAGTTTTACTCATCAATAGATTGTTTTCTGATAGTTTGTAATACTGAAATGTATAGGACAGTTCTTTGGGTCTTTTTGATCACAGGACTTGGCCCATCTTATTTCCCTGAAGTCATTCTAAAGAACTGTGCCAAATTGATCTGATTCAAAGTTTCAAAGTGAAACTGCTGTAGTGTAGAGCTAAAATGCACCAAGCATCAGTGCCTTAATATATTTTCCAGGGCAAATGAGTATCAACAGTACATTTTCTCATCAGTCACAAAGATAGTCTCACAGTTTTTCACGTATTTCTGGATTTTTTTTTGATGGGGTGAGTTGAACTTGGGCAGAGACTGCTACTAAGTAGCATAAGGATTTTGAAAATGAGAAAATATATTAATTTCACAGGCAGTTTTCCATTTAACCATCCTCTTTTTTTTTTCTTTTTTTCTTTTTTTTTCTTTTTTTCTTTTTTTTTTTACTTTGTCTATTTTGCCATTAATCTCTGGTAGCTGTCAAGCTTTGACCTTCTTGAAAGAGTAGTTCAGGTGTGAAGGGACCTCAAGAAGTCTCTAGTTCAGACTGCAGCTCGAAGGAGGGTCAGCTGTGGGTTCAGACCAGGCTGCTCAGAGCTTTGCTGGTTGGGTCTGGACAACCTCCAATGCAGCACTGTTCTCATTTTTGACTGCACATTAATTTACATTAATGTGAATATTGCATTACACTGATAGTAGCAACTGGGGTTCTTTCTGTCCCAGGAAGAGAGAGACCATCTGAGATTTTAACTGTACTGTAAAGGCTTGAATTTTGTTATCATTTGAGTATAAAAATGCATAAGTACATCAGTTCTAATTAGAAGTACTAAAGACTACATAAAACATAGCTAATAGAGAAGAAAATCAAAAGCAGTAGTAATAATCATAGTATATTCTAGAAGCATTCAGGTTATATGGTAATAAGGACCTAACATATGAATATAAATCCTTTCTATAAATATAAAATTAATTTTTTTCTATAAATATAAAAATAAAATATAAATATATTTCTATAAATTATAAAAGGATGTACTTACACTATTTTAAAATGATGATAAATTATCTTTTTCTTAATATTATTAACATATTGCTATTTTCTACATAGTGCAGATTTCCTGTTTTCCATTATTTTCACTTTATTTTTACAATACATTTTATATTAATAGAATCATAGAATGCCTAAGGTGGGAAGGGACCTCTAGAGGTCATGTAGTCCAACCCCCCTGCACATGCAGCGCCACCAAGAGCACATGGCACAGGACTGCATCCAAGCGAGTTTGGAAGATCTCCAGAGAAGGAGGCTCCACAACCTCTCTGGGCAGCCTGTTCCAGGGCTCTGTCACCCTCACTGTCAGGAAATTTTTCCTTAAGTTCCTGTGGAACTTTTGATGCTTCAGTTTGTGGCCATTTCCTCTAGTTCTGTCAGTGGCCGCCACTGAAAAGAGGCCAGCCTCATCTTCCTCACTGCCTCCTTTGAGGTACTTATAGACGCTGATTAGATCCCCTCTCAGCCTTCTCTTCTCCAGGCTGAACAAGCCCAGCTCCCTCAGCCTCTCCTCATAGGGCAGATGTTCCAGACCCCTGATCATCCTCGTGGCCCTGCACTGGACTCTCTCCAGCAGGTCCACATCCCTCTTGTACTGGGGGGCCCAGAACTGGACAAAATACTCCAGATGTGGCCTCACCAGGGCTGAGTAGAGGGGTAGGATCACCTCCCTGCTGGAGACTCTCCGTTTAATGAACCCGAGGATGCCGTTGGCCTTCTTGGCCACGAGGGCACACTGCTGCCTCATGGTCAACCTGTCGTCCACCATGATGCCCAGGTCCTTCTCGGCAGAGCTGCTCTCCAGCAGGTCGGTCCCCAGCCTGTACTGGTGTCTGGGGTTATTTCTCCCCAGGTGCAGGACCGTGCACTTGGCCTTGTTGAATTTCATGAGGTTTCTCACCACCCAGTTTTCCAGTCTGTCCAGGTCCCTCTGGATGGCAGCGCAGCCCTCCGGGGTGTCAGACACTCTTCCCAGCTTTGTATCATCTGCAAACTTGCTGAGGGAGCACTCTGTGCCTTCATCCAGGTCATTGATGAATAAATTGAACAGGACTGGACCGAGGACTGACCCCTGGGGAACACCGCTAACCACAGACCTCCAACTAGACTCCGCACTGCTGATTATCACCCTCTGAGTTCTGCCATCTAGCCAATTCCCAATCCACCTCATCGTCCACTCATCCATCCCACACCTCTGGAGCTTGTCTAGGAGGATGTTGTGAGGGATGGTGTCAAAAGCCTTGGTGAAGTCAAGGCAGATGACACCCACCGCTCTCCCCTCATCTATCCAGTTGGTCGTCTCATCATAGAAGGCTGTCAGATTAGTCAAGCATGATTTCCCTTCCGTGAACCCATGCTGACTGCTCCTGAGCAACTTCTTGTCCTCAATGTGCCTGGAGACAACAGCCAGTATGAGCCGTTCCATCACTTTTCCGGGGACGGAGGTGAGGCTCTCTGGCCTGTAGTTGCCTGGATCCTCCTTCTTGCCTTTTTTGAAGACTGGCGTGACATTGGCCTTCTTCCAGTCCTCTAGCACCTCTCCCATTCTCCAGGATCTTTCGAAGATGATGGAGAGTGGCTTAGCTACAACATCCACCAGCTCACATAGAATTCTGGGGTGCATCCCATCAGGGCCCATGGATTTGTGGGTATCGAGGTGCCTTAGGTGATCTCTTACCCAATCTTCCTCTACCCTGGGCAAGTCTTCTTCTCTCCCGGCCTCTTCTCTTGTCTCTAGGGCCTGGTACTGTAAAGGGCTGCCCTTGGTAAACACTGAAGCAAAGAAGGCATTCAGCAACTCTGCTTTTTCTGTGTTATTCGTAACCAGGATGCCCATTCTTTTCACCAGTGGACCAGCATTTCCCCTGATCTTCCTTTTCNATTCTGTTCACCAGCGGACCAACATTTCCCCTGATCTTCCTTTTGCCTGTATTTTTCCCAGGGGGCATGTCCTTTTTGACACGTTCTGTATACCGCCGCCTTCTGCCTGAGCATTGCCACAAGCTCCTTGCTTTTCCACGCAGGTCTCTTGCCCCCTCTGCCTGACATCTTGAAATGCTGCTTGAAAACTAGCCAGCTCTCTTGGGCCCCCTTCCCTTCTAGAGCTCTAGCCCATGGGATTCTTCCGAGGAGGTCTCTGAAGAGGCTAAAGTTGGCCCTCCTGAAGTTGCAAGGCTGCTTACAGCCCTGCCTCCTCCTCGTCGGATCCTGAACTGCACCAACTCATGGGCACTGCAGCCGAGGCTACCCCCACCCTCACATCTCCTACAAGTCCCTCTCTATTTGTTAGTACGAGGTCCAGTAGCCCACCTCTCCTCATTGGCTCCTCCACAACCTGCGTCAAAAAGTTATCATCGACACTCTGCAGGAACCTCCAGGACTGTTTGTGCCTGGCTGTGTTGTCATTCCAGTTGATGTTGGGGAAGTTGAAGTCCTTCATGAGAACCAGGGCCTGTGACCGTGAGGCAATATCCAGCTGACTATAGAAGGCCTCATCAACTGCCTCGTCCTGGTCAGGCGGCCTGTAGCAGACACCCACCACAGTGTCTCCCACATTAGCCTGCCCTTTAATCCTTACCCACAAGCTCTCAACTCACTCATCATACGCTCCCGGGTTGAGCTCCATACATTCCAGTTGCTCTCTCACATAAAGAGCAACTCCACCACCTCGCCTTCCCAGCCTGTCCTTCCTAAAGAGCACATAGCCTTCCATGGCAGCGCTCCAATCGTGTGAGCTATCCCACCACGTCTCTGTGATTCCAATGAGATCATGATGCTGGGACCACACACAGATCTCCAGGTCATCTTGCTTATTCCCCATGCTTCATGCATTGGTGTACAGGCATTTCAGGGAAGTAACCAAGCTTGCAGGTTCCCCAGGAAGGGTGAAAGAGGACCCTCTACAATCATATTACAATGTTTAAATCAAAATGGCTAATAAACTGAACCTATACTGGCTAAAATGAGTGTTCTTCACTAATTCATATATGCCCATATATGTTTGTATGTATATGAATGTATGTATTATAGAAAGTTTTCCAAATAGAACTGCATAGTTTTAAAGAAGGGAGACTTTGTTTCTTACAAACTTCAGCCTTTCAGTTACATTTGTTTTAAACTTTTTTACATTTTAAAAGTTTCTCATAATTTTAATTGTTTACACTTAAATTGATATTCTTAAAATAATTTTGTAGTCAGTATGGTTATTGTATTTGCTTTCAAATTGAAGGGACAAATATATTCCTCAAAGTTCATGTATGTTGTTTAAGGACAAAAAATAAAATTTAATGAAGGCAAATATCTCTACAGTCTTAGACCAAGCAAATTAATCAGTTTATATCTCAGTTACTTTGTTTTCTATGGAAATAACTTAAATGAAAATATTTATTCGCAATGGAAAGGATTCATCCAGTGAAACGTGAGATTAATGCCAGTGGCATATTTAGCCCAGCTCAGAGATTATTAGAATACAAATGCGGAATTTAAAGAGTGATTTTAGAATGTAAACCTAAATTTTGTCTATAAAAAATGTATAAAATAGTTTGAATTAGTGGTTGCTAATAAGAACATTTAAACTAGCAGCTATTACTTGGCAAGCTATTTTTTTCGTTAGAGTTAACAATTGAAAATGCAGTCGTTAGTTCTCTCTATTTACTTTTCATGTGCTACTTTCATCTTTCAGTCTATTGTACCATTTATTATTGCAATGACTGTATTCACAGCAACACTCACAAAATCCTTTCAGAGCAGAAATGACAAAATATATGTGTGCTCTGCAAGCAATCTCTGAAATGTTTAGAGCTAGCAGGACTATAACAGTCCATTTTGCTTGTTAATATTGATAAAGCCTTCCAAGTAAAGGCAGAATATGGAGATTCAAACAGAAACAGAAGTTTCTGTTCTTTCCAAGAACAGAATCCAATCTTTACATCTCATGTTAACAATTTTTTAGGAAAATTAAGCGGAGAGTTGTACTACTCTATCCCAAGCACAGCGTTGCACTGCTCTAGCTTCCCATTCCATTTCCTGCAGTACCAGAATTCAACAGAGAGTACAATTTTGGCCTTTTTGGCTAGCAACTAGATTTCCAATGCTGACATTTAACCATCTTTTTTTTTTTTTTTTTTTTTTTCTGTCAGACTGTTCTTTTGCTGGTCTGTCCAGACTCTTTGATTATGAGTAAGCTGGATTTTCTCCCATTTTAAGTACCAGACAACAATAAAACTCCTGGGCACAGTGAATACTGCCGTGCGTATTGTCAAGTTGTTATTCTACCACCTGTGGAGCAGGCAGAATTACATGGATAATTATGTATACAGCTTATATTAAAAGAGTAGACTTAATTTCCCCTAATATTAGTCATCCAGGAACTAAGCACCTGCTCTGAATTACTTATTTAGCTTTCTCTGCAGTCATTGCCAACAGCAGGTAGTGTCCAAGTGTGATGTCTAAGATAGATGATGCAGGTTACCCTTTGAAGCTGCTTTTCTCTTCACTCATTATGGAGGGAGTTTAGACTTCTAATTTAAACCACTACTTAATTTTTAAATGGTTGAAATTTGTGGGATATGTCATGCTCCGGCTTCCCTAAGATGATAATGAGTGAATTCTGCTGTCTGGCTGCGGCAAAGAATCCTCGGAATGGGCAGATGATAGATTCTACCAACAAAATACGGCACAGCCTTGATATATGTCTTGCTTAAACATACACAGTCTAAACACTAATATAAATATCCTTTTCTTGAATTTATGTTATTACTCTGAGGGCATATTTTTTTCATTAGTTCTTTATGATTTATTCATTTATTCATCAACGACCTGGATGAAGGCACGGAGTGCTCCCTCAGCAAGTTTGCAGATGATACGAAGCTGGGAGGAGTAGCGGATACTCCAGAGGGCTGTGCTGCCATCCAGAGGGACCTCGACAGACTAGACAACTGGGCGGTCAAAAACCTCATGAAATTCAACAAGGCCAAGTGCACGGTCCTGTACCTGGGGAGAAATAACCCCAGACACCAGTACAGGCTGGGGACCGACCTGCTGGAGAGCAACGCTGCTGAGAAGGACCTGGGCATCATGGTGGACGACAGGTTGACCATGAGGCAGCAGTGTGCCCTCATGGCCAAGAAGGCCAATGGCATCCTGGGGTGCATTAAGAGGAGTGTCTCCAGCAGGTTGAGGGAGGTGATCTTACCCCTCTACTCAGCCCTGGTGAGGCCACATCTGGAGTACTGTGTCCAGTTCTGGGTCTATAAGTGCCTCAAGGGAGGCAATGAGGAGGATGGGGCTGGCCTCTTTTTACTGGTGGTCACTGACAGAACCAGAGGAAATGGCCACAAACTGAGGCATAAAAAGTTCCACGGGAGCTTAAGGAAAAAATTCTTGACAGTGAGGGTGACAGAGCACTGGAACAGGCTGCCCAGAGAGGTTGTGGAGTCTCCTTCTCTGGAGATCTTCAAGACCCGCTTGGATGCAGTCCTGTGCCACGTGCTCTTGGTGGCCCTGCGTGTGCAGGAGGGTTGGACTAGATGACCCCTAGAGGTCCCTTCCAACCTTAGGCATTCTATGATTCTATGATTTTTTTTACTTGATTCCGCAAGGAGAGGTATGCAGGCCTTTACGTACGATGACAGGCCACACAAGACAGAAGCATTTATTTTCATAAATGTAGATCAATATGTAAAAGTAGTTTTAATTTAGCACTTTGATCACTATTTTACTAAGTTTGTTTTTTTTTCCTAGTCAACAAAGTAACTTTTTGTGACATTCACTGGAAGTCATCTATTACCTTAAATATTTTTTCACTCAAGAAATGTAACAGATTTAATTTCAATTCTATAGCACTTTTCTGATATATTCTCATGTATTATAAATATTAAATATGTTATATCATATCTAGTTTAATTTTCGAGTTATAAAAAAAGCAAAATAAATGACATACATGTGGGATATTCTAATATTTCTGAGTTATGTAAATATTCTTAAAGAAGAGAAACAGAAAGTGATCTGTTTTTTTCTTAAATTTTCTGTGTAAGCATAGAAATACATTTTTTTTCTGAGAATGAATGAGGTGATTAAGTGAATATATCACTTAATTATATATTAATTTTATGCACTCAGTCATCTTTCCCATGATCAAGTATTATGTTTTCATTACATTTCTATTACATTCATTGAGCAGTTCAGGCAAAAACTAATTCAATATCCCTATAATAGTAGTCAGTGTCTGATTAGTAAGCGCAGATCAGCAATGTATAGGAGGACCTATTTAATTACAAGATATTTATCGTCTAAAGGAACGAATTTTTTTCCTTATTGAATAAATTATGCAGTACTGGAAGCTCATGTGAATATGAGCTACTTATCAGTCATTATTTTAACCCTTACTCTATTTTTCAGCATCAACATAGCCATATGCGTCAGCCTCTTCAAATGAAAGGCTGCAGCCATGGAGGCATTTCAGACCTGCTTCTAACGGGTTGGTTACAGAAAATCAAATAGCATTCAGTGATCTTGAATTCTGCTACTGGCATATTACTCAACTAATCTTTAAATATCTTATTAGCAAATTATTTTTTCAAACTATAATGTAATTCCATATCAGGTTCATTTCCTTCAGTGAATGTTTTATATCTGGAGAGATGATAAAAAACAGAAGCAGTGGAAAGTAGCAGTAAGATGGAATTACTTATAGGTTATTTGGGAAACAAATTGTTTAAACTGATAAGTTAGAATAGAAATGACAGGTATTGACTAAAAGTGTAATAAGATCATAAATGACTCTTTAAAATCCCTAAGAACACTAAAACTAATTTTCATGATTATTGTTTTTACATACATCATTAGCAAAAGCAAATTACTGCATTTGAATTCAGAACCTTTAACTCTTAAAACACAGACCTGAACGTATTAAATAAAATTGTGATTAACTAGGAAAATGAGTTTTACAAAATAAATACTATATTTTAGGAAGTATTTACTGTCTAACGTCCACCAAAAATCTGCGTACATAAATGTCCTGTCAAACTTGGTTTCCTCAACGCTTCCTACTACAGCACAGCTCCCGAGCCATAGGGCTCCAAGGGTTTGCACAGATGGCAAACTGGACTCCAGGCTCTTGTTTCCTCTGTGCCTCAGTTGGAAAGTTAAGAGAACATTGTAAAAAAAATAGGTTGATGTACGTAAATACCTCATTGCAGAGAGGCAAGAAATGCTTTTCACATTCATTGTGAAATGGAGAGTCTTAGGAATATTAGGAATATTTATATCTTCGCTCTGATGGGCCCTTAGCTCCAAAGAACCTTTTGTCTTAGGCTCTCTTTCTTCTGTCCTTCGTACCTCCTCTGTCCCACACACTTGCACGAACAGGATCATAGAATGATAGAATCACAGAATGCCTGAGGTTGGAAGGGCCCTCTAAAGGTCATCTAGTCCAACCCCCCTGCACACGCAGGGCCACCTAGAGCACCTGGCACAGGGCTGCATCCAAGCAGGTCTTGAAGATCTCCAGAGAAGGAGACTCCACAACCTCTCTGGGCAGCCTGTTCCAGGACTCTGTCACCCTCACTGTCAAAAAATTTTTCCTTAAGTTCATGTGGAACTTTTGGTGTTTAAGTTTGTGGCCATTTCCTCTGGTTCTGTCACTGGCCACTACTGAAAAGAGGCCAGCCCCATCCTCCTCATTGCCTCCCTTGAGGTACTTATAAAAACTAATTAGATCCCCTCTCAGCCTTCTCTTCTCCAGGCTGAACAGGCCCAGCTCCCTCAACCTCTCCTCATAGGGCAGATGTTCCAGGCCCCTGATCATCCTCGTGGCCCTGCGCTGGACTCTGTCCAGCAGGTCCACATCCCTCTTGTACTGTGGGGCCCAGAACTGGACACAGTGCTCCAGATGTGGCCTCACCAGGGCTGAGTAGAGGGGCAGGATCACCTCCCTCGACCTGCTGGAGACACTCCTCTTAATGCACCCGAGGATGCCACTGGCCTTCTTGGCCACGAGGGCACACTGCTGCCTAAGGATGATCTTACACTATCCCTAGGTAGTGTTTAGATGTTTAGATGAAGGATGTGTGGCATTAATTTGCAGGAAGATTACAAGTGGAGAAGTACACCACCGTAGTGGATCTCTCTTCATAAAGAATTCAAAGCATTACGTGTTTTGAATCATTTACTTAAAGCCCCTGCATTTAAGATTCAGTTTGAGAACATAAGCATTACAGTTAATCCACCACCAAGACATAAATCATTTTCATTTTATATTCCTCTTGCAGGAAACCTGTTCTATTCATCTTTCCAAGTACTGTATATAAAAAAATGCTCTCTTGAACGTTCATTTTTTGTTTAGCTATTTCGCTTCCAAGTTGACCTTCAAAGCCAGGTCCCTTCTTGTCTTGCTACATTTACAGAAGTTCTTAATGTGATATATTCCAGTAAACCCATACTTAGGTGTTTATATGTATAGAGAATTCCAGAAGGATATTCTTACAGATGAATATAGTGAATTATATGAACAATGTAATTAAATAAAAACAGATTATTTGGAGTTTTCAATAGGAATGGATAAACTTTTAAACAGCTTGAGTGAAACTTTAAAGCTTATTTGTAATTCCTCTGTTTATTACACAGGTTATAGATGCGAAGTAAATATAGATGAATGTTTGTCTGCTCCTTGCCTGAACAATGGAAGTTGCATCGATGATGTTGGTTCCTTCAAGTGTCACTGCAAGAGAGGCTTTGTTGGAATAAAGTGTGAAACAGATGTTAATGAATGCTTGCCAGATCCTTGTCTTCATGGAAGGTGACTATTTTTATTTAACTACTATTATCTTCAAGATGATGTACTTAACAAGTAATATTTAATATTTAATGACATGGGAAGGCTGATTAATGCAGTTTTAATTATATTCTTCCATAAAGCAAAAGTATTAGCATAGTTAAAGATGACAGATGTTGCCTGTTTAAGTTAATGTAACATACTGTTATCTCAGTTCCTCTTGCACTTGCGTTCATTAGCATAAAGCAGTTTTCAGTAAATGTGGATTAATTAGACTTTAATATACTTAAAATCAAGTCTTTAGTTACTGCTCACCAATATGTAGAAATTTGAAGGTTTCTTTTAATGTGGAAATCTGTATAAAAGCTCTCAGTATGTATAATATGCACATCTGAAACCTGTTATAAAAGCTATTAAAAAAAAATCTGTGAATTTTGATAGATTACACCAAACCACTATTCTAAAACGATAGTGAATGATATAAGTAGTAGTAAATCCAAAAGTTAAGATGTCATCTGAATTTTGCTGTTTGTATTACAGATGTATAGATCTTGTTGATGGATTTCAGTGCGCCTGTGATTCAGGATGGACCAGCTTAAGATGTGAGATAGATATTAATGTATGTCTTCACACTTTACTTTTATTATTGGAGAAAGGGTAACATGCCACTTGAAACTCATTTTTATTTAAGTAATTTCTGAATGTTTCAGTTTATTGAAAATATGTTACAAAAATTAATTTGTTTCAAATATGTTCTAGAAAACTCATTATATTTTACTAGTATGAAGCTGAATTAGAAATAACATTAGGCAAATGCTAAAAATCTTTAAAGGAGATCTGTGAGTGAAAATTCTGAAAATCCTCAGGAAACTAAACCAACATTCTCTAAAATCATTTATCCTTCAGTTTAACATGGATAATATGACTAACTACATCATTTACTCCCTAACCCTATTTGCTGCAGCTTAATATTGTATTTGAATAGTAAACCTCAGGGTGCAGTATTCTTCAGTGAAAATAGGCATGCTTAAAATTTCATGTTTCAGGTAATTGTGGGATGCAACTATGGCATACAAATACACTTCCCACTCCCCCCTCCTAGGTTCAGAATATTTTTGCATTACCATAGGAAGGGTTGTTGGATATTTGACTCTGTCATGCAGGTTCCAGTAGTCAGCAAACCAGTTCTTAGAAGATCACTGTACCTGGCTTAACAGTAACGACCTCATAGAAAATTGCCACATTTGGAGGACAGCGTGGGATTCATTCAGACTTTTTAGACTGTTTCAGATATTATGTGAAATTTTTTACAAAAGAGACCTTTCAGATCTTGAAATTTGGTTCTTTTGAATAAGAGTTTGGTTTCATGATAAGGTCTGCCTTGAAATGTACTATTGTCTATATATTGTCTATATGTCTATTTGTCTATATATTTGCCTATAGTTTATTGTCTATATCTGAATTGTCAGGAACAAGTACCCATATGCTGTGCAAGCTTCTTTTTAACATCTACATGTAGTGTCCATACCTGGAATTTGGTTTACAACTAAAAGTACTAGATAGCTAAAAAAATTATGAAGTATGACGTATAACTTTCCTCTTGGAAATGCATCACAGTCTCACACAAGGAGTAAATCTAGCAGGAACATTATCCTGCATCTTCTCTTTAGAGAAAGGAAAAGCCAGAAAATAAGTACTTTAAATCAAGAGAGTGTGCATCATGATATAATACTGCAGATCTGTATGATTATCTGCTGTTGCCAATACTAACGCAGAATACCCCTGGGTAATATTTTCTGTGGCAACATCGATGATTTACACTTTCCTCCCCTACGAGAGAATGAGAGATTAAATGACCTGTAGACAACTGCATAAAATCATATTCAAAATGTAACCATGTTTCATATCAAGGTGTTTGAAAATGCATAGATTAGAAATTCATAGGAAGAAACAATATACATATATATTTGACAGATAAGTTTGTGAGAAGGATGGCTTCATTTTTTTTTATGTTCTATGTACTATGCTTCCCAGATTGGTCTGTGCTGCAGATATCATAATTTTAAGGACAAAAGTAGTGCCTTTGGATGGTCACTCAGGCATATATATCATGCTTATGCAACCTGCAGAAATCAGAAGGGCTTCACAAATAAGCAGTAGTGTTCACATCCGGATGATAATGCTAGGCTCGTGCTCTATGATTTTTTTCCTCTAGATAAACATTTGCCATTTGCCACTCATATATTAAAAAAATAAAAAGGAATGCATCCATGTACATATATTTCAGCATTTCCTTCACTTGAAGATACATATTTCTGTGTATGAAAGTGTCTGCAGCTAAGCTGATTCAAGTAACTAACTTAAAAATAAAAGATGTGTGTATATACAGTATTTCCATAGAGATACTGTAGATGTAATGACATGTGATGTGAAACAAACAGAGGGCAGAGATTAGAGCAGAGGAGAGTAATAGACACAGGTGGAATGGGAACTACAAGACTGTCTCCACTGTTGCAAGCCCTCTGCTACTACAGAGTACATAAATCTTAGGAGGGCATTCAACTGATCAGCTGGTATCCTATATAGGAAACACCTATCAAGAGTTATGCACTCTGTGCTCTTGCATCGGGGATAGTTACACAGACCAGGAGATCATAAAATGTAGGAACAAGCAATTATTAAGTACACAGGAAACTAGCTTTATGACAACCAAGAAGACATGGATGTAAGGTAGTTTGCTTTATGTGTGCAAAGTTTGTGAGTCTTGCAGTGTGATCTAGAGAGATTACTTGAGTGTACTGGAAAGGAACTGACAGTTATGGCCTGTATTGATATCACTGATGCAGAAAGGTGTAGAAGAGAAGTTCTTCAGGTTAAATTCAGGCTAGGCAGGAAACTGAAATCCAGGACTTGCATGTAGCTTTATTTGAAATACTACTAATTTCATGTGAGACCTGAGAAGCAGACAGAGATTCAGTCTCAAGCATGAATAATGGTACAGACAAAAATAATCCAAATTCATTTAAAAGTGAATTTGGGACTGGAGGAAGCTAAAGCAGATTGTACCTTTTAATAATAGACCCAGACTTTTGAATGAAAATGAGAAGGGTTATGGAAAATATTTTAACTAGATGCTTGGGAAATGCTGACAAGTGTAGAAGAATATCCGTATAAGACTGACAAAGCAAACTCAATCTTTCTCATTCTTACTGGGTCTTGGAAAAGAGCAGGACCTAGCTCAAGAGGTGAAAATGTCAGAGCTGCCATCTGTTAGTGGCTATAATAGAATTAGATCTATAACAGTAGCATGAGGAGCAAACCAAATAAATCTAGTATATATAGACTTTCAATTTAAGCAAAGGGAACTATTTAAAAATGAGCTAAACTTTTAAATAACTTAAGAGGAGCAAGCCAGAATCACAAGAAACCTACAAGCAGCCTGGAAACCATTAAATAAGGTACTAAAAGGATAGATAAAATGTGTGCCAAAATTCAAGAGCATATAGCAGTCTAAAACCCCCGAATGACTTAATGGGAAAGGTAAAGAGGCTATCACAGGGAAAGAGTGTCATTTTAATGAGAAGCTTGCCCAAATAAGAAGAATACAGTAATCTACAAAAATGTTAGTTCAGATGTTTACAGGAAAGTTGAAAATGTAAAAAATTCCTTTTAAAGAATTCTCTAACTGGCAGTAGAAGTTTCTCTATAGGTACCAAAGCAGGAAGGCAGATGAGGACCTGGTGGATAGCAATGTAACAGCACTCAGGCATAGTAAGGTCATAGCAAAGGAGGCTCGGGTAATTGTCTGGGTTTGCTTTTAGTGCTGAAGATGGTGAGGAGATTCTTGTAGATGTTTGGAGCAGATGGCTAAATTTAAAGGAAATACACAGGGATTATTAGGCTGAATATATGAGTTGGGTATCTATGAGACTCCCTGGGCAGGTGGCATTATCCGAATACTTCTGAAGGAAGTAAAGAGTGAAATTGTTGCCTCTGGTCAAGATGCGTAACCTGTTATTGGAAAGAGAGACCCAGCAGATTGCCACTTTAATTACAATTTCAAAAAAAAAAAAGTAGGCCCTGGGAACTACAAGATATCTAACTCAATGAGACTGACTTCAGTTCTGGTGAGATGGTAAAGTCTGAATTCAGGAAGCATCTGCATAAAGACAATCTGTGGAGAAAGTCAGCCCAGGTTCTGTGAAAGTAAATCCTGCCTCATTATCTTGCTGGAATTCTTTCTTTGTCAGTAAATGTGTTACTAAAGAGTGGTATGCGGAATATGGATTTTCAAAATGCTATTATTGAGGTGGAACAAAAGTGTTTTTAAAGGAACTAAATTGCTGTGGTACTAGAGGAGATACTCACTTCAGGACTGAAAACTGGTAAAAGGATTAGAAGTGAAAGGTGGAGCTTAGTGGACACTTCTTAGGAAAGAGAAGAGCCATCAGGGTGGTGCCCCAGGATTGGTGCTGATAATGACTTTATTTTTCCTTTTTATAATGAGGCTAAAAAGAGAAATGGACAATGAAATGCTCAAGTTTAAGGAATAAGGTTAGCATTTTTTCAAGTAGTCAAATGATGCACCATGGTGAGGAATGAAAGAAAGGCCTCATAAAATGGAGTGAGAAGGTGATAGATAATACTTCAGTCTAAAATAATGTATCTAGAGGAAAAAATAGTCTAAAACATGCTTACAGTGAATTGAGAACTGGCAACTACAACTTAGAAAAGAAATACTGGAGCAATCATTGACAGTTCTCTGAAATGGCTGACTCACTGTGCAGTTGCAGTCCAAAACAGTGAAAAAACAATAAATAGTAGGAAAAGTACTGGGAGCAAAAGGGAGGGCATCATTTCCCTGCCAAATAAAACCTGGGTTAGCTCATATTTTGGTTACTGTGCAGTTCTGAACCTTGCCTTTCAAGAAGGATATGACAGGTAGAGAAGCGCAGGGGAGGGATGAAGGGGTCAAATTGCTGCCTTGTGAAGAAAGATTTAAAAGACTGAAACAATTCAGTTTGAGGAGAAGTCTGAGGAGAATGTATTTAAAATTTAGAATACCATGGAAGTGGCAGACACGCTAAAATATAGAAAAGTTATTCATCAAATCCTGCAATAAAAGAACTGGGCCCTGATGAAACTCGTAGGAGGAAGACTGAAAGAAGTTCCTTCTTTCACAGAAGGCAGAGGCCTGTTGCTGCAGAAGGCTAGTGAGGCAGGCAGTTGTGCAGTGCAGTGCGTTCTACGGGATTAGACCAAATCCTAGGCAACAGGTTCAGAAACGAGTAAGAAATGACCTAGTCAGGAAAGTGCTGTTCAGCATCTCTGAGTTCTGGATGCTGGGAGATGCAGGGGAGATTCCATTGCAGGAACCTGTGGCCAGGTTCACATGAGCTTCCTAAACAGGCTTCTCTTTGCTGCTGTGGGAGACACAGCACTGGGCCAAATGGATCACTGCATTCTGCATTTGCTAAAAAATACTTAAATCTTTGTTGCTTCCTCTTCTTCTTGTGTCCATAATCCCAAATTCCAAAGCAAGATAGTGTAATTTAAAACATATTTTAAATCGAATGACTTTGAAAAACTACAGCATTTTGAAAAATGAAGATTTTTGCTATCCATTTCACAAAAGGTTTCATGCATAATTGGTCCATTAAATTTTAAAAAAAAAGGGGGAAGTTAATTATACATCCATATACATACAAAATGGTTAGTTAGAAATATAAGCAGAAAATTTTACAGGAAATATATCAGTTACAATAATTTTGCTAACTATAAAATGGAACAAAATGAAACAAAAGCAAATATATTTAATTTATAAGTTTGTTAAACAAGAGACATCTGGAGCACTCGTCTTTAAAAACGTCTCAATATATTCCTAATGTAATTCTCAATTTTGTACAAGACAGCAATACTGTGAGGATTTATCTGAAACAAGGAGTGCACTTTACGCTCCCATGTGGATTGAAAAGGTCATAACTTAGGAAACCTCACAGTTTGAACTAAAACTTTTTTTAATCTTAGCAAAGGAAAGCAGGTTCTTCTGGTCTTAGCAGTAGTCATCATTACATCAGATGATAAATTAAACAAATTAAACCATGGTACAGTATCTTTCAAATGAGCTGAAAGGCATATATATTATTTGCCTCATTGATGTACTAAACCATAGCTGCTTTACATAACCTATAAAATCGTATTAACACATTAAATTAACACAGTATTTGTACATATCTTACAAAATAATACTGTATATTTAGATATTTTAGAAATCTAGATTCAAGCTCCATTAAATACTGCACATCTTATTTTTCATCTATAAAGCCTTATATTGCAAGTATGTGCAGAAACAGGTAGCAACCTGTTAGACCATGTAATAGAATGCATCACGTGTCAAAATAGGGATTGGCGAATAGTCTGTGTATATTTACAGCAGACTAGTGTGAACTGCTTATGAGATTTATGTTCTCAGACCTCTTTATAATTCCCTCTTTTTAATATAAAGCAAAATTCTTTTAGATAAAAAATAATCCATCACCATTTTTTTTTTTTTGCTTTGAATCTCTTTTATAGAAATAGATATTGAATTTTTAAAAATACTGTTACTAATGTTAACATTTTAATCATTTTTAAATGATCTTATTCAGCTACAGTTTCACAGGATGAATAATAAAATATAATCCTTGCCAAAGAAAAAGCTATTTTATTAATTTTTAAAATGCACTTCAAGTCTGTGTTTAAAAAAGCAGAGTTGAACTGACACATTATTTGGAAAAATAGTGAATTTTCATAATTTCTATGCATTTGCTAAAATGTGTCCCTTGACCATTATTTCGAGCTAAGGATTTTAATTTTGCCTTTGGAAATGATACTGTGTAGTATGTAGGGAGCTGGAATTTCTTCTGGTTGAGTCCAGATTCCCAAACAGCTCCCTGCCAGCAGAACCAGAGCGCTGTGCTGTGCTGGGTGGTCTGTCCTAAGGAGCTTATCATGAGGATACTCATCCCCATACCAATGCATTCCCAGAACTGGAATGAGTGCACTGTTGTATTCTAGTGGATAATTCTAGTGGATCTAGTAGAATTTGTGTTGCTTGGACAAAAGACTCTTACTAAAAATTACTCTCGAAAGAGTCACAGGAACAGTGTACTTTCACTTTTGTTCTCACTGACTTTTGTATTGTCTTGTTAGATTGTGGAACAGTAAAGATGAAGCTAGAAAATTGAAATTTTGTTTGAAATGTACATTCCTCTCTTTTACAGCTAAGCTATGTGGAGTGTAATACAAGAACACTCATAAACCCTTTGACAGTTTTGGAACTTGTAACAGGAGAGAGCTCATCCCAGTTACTGTTTTCAATAGCTTGGGAAGGATATTGCCTTGTGAATTGTCTAGTTATTTTTAAGCTGTATACATTATTTATGCTCTGTGTAGTATCATGTGAAAATGAGATGTGATGTAAAGATGAGCTGGGAAGGGGGATGTTGCCCCACTATAACACATGAGCCCCAGACATCAGGTCTGCTACTTCATTGCATGAGGGATGGGTGGAGCACCATTCTATTGGGAGCTGGTAATGAGCTCTTTCATTTTGTGCTGTTTACTAAGGAGGTGGAGAAAAGTCTCTTCACAGAAGGAACAAACTGGTTAGATGAGGCCAGAGCAGCAGCTAGGTCCTGTGGCGTGCTGATTTCTTGGAGATGGGTGACTGCGAGGCTGGTTTGGCGGAAGCTGCCTATGAAAGACCTGGGTCAGAAAGCTGAGGGAAGGGGAAAAGACAAGGGAAAGACCAGGGTGGCTGCAGGAAAACGTTAGCCAGTGCCGCTTAGTTTGGACAGTTACTCACTGTGCTCTGACAGAAGAGTGGATTTCTATGCCATTTGTAATAAACAGGACTGTACAAAAGAAACACCTCAATTGTCTCAATTTTCTTCTTAAAAAGGAAGCAATCTCCAAGGCCTGAAATACTGAGTAATTGCCTCGGCAAGAGCGCAATAGGCTTATGGGCTTAGACTGGTTTGAGTTTGGAGGAGATCTCCAGACATAGCCCATACACTGCTGCAGCAACAAGAAACCTTATGCCTCTGGGTTACACTCAGGGAAGCCTGAGAGTCAAAGTGTTAGCTGAAGAAGAAAACCGAAGGAATATTTTCTTTAAAAAAAAAGAGTCACTGTTTGTAGAAAGTCATGAGGAACTAAACAAAATGAGAAAGAGGAGAAAGTTATCAGCACTTCTGCACTCCCCAGACTCACAGTGTTGCTGTGGCTGCTCTGTGGGATATGGAGATCTCAACACTCTGCTTTCTAAATGGAGTGGCTTTGCTGTCAAACCTAAAAAGGAATTAAGAACTCCTTTTTTTACTTTTGGAGGATTTGGCTTTGGTTTTGATTTTTGTCCTGATTTTTGTGTGTGTGTGTGTCTTTGTGTGTTTTGGTCTTTTTTCTTTTTCAACATTCTCTGCCAGCAAAATGCTGTGGAATCTACACAAAATCTTCATAGGATCAAATGTAATGTAGTGAGGCACTTGCTTTATGCACATAGCAAGTACCTTGGAGTATGTGATGATGGAGATAGATGCCTTGGCAGTTCTGTTTCAGACCTGAACTACTTTTGCTTCTGATACATTCATGCTTATTTTTGCACATTCTGCTAAAACTTGCCATGCATGTCTTACCTGCTGTCAATATCAGAATTCCCAAATCACACCAGAACTTTTGTGAGGCCAGTACATCCAATAACCTTGCAAAAACAAGGAAAATGCTGATTTCTGCCTACTTTGCTGAACACATGGATGTATAGTGTGGCATTTGGAACCTAAGCCAATGTTGTGAGGTGCGGGTTGATCCCTTCTCCTAAATATCTACCAACAAGATAAGAAGAAATGGCGTCATGTTATGCCAGGTTCAGGTTAGATCTGAGGAAAGATTTCTACACAGAAGAGGTGGTGAAGCATTGGAACAGGCTGCTCAGGGAAGTGGTGGAGTCACCCTCCCTGGCAGTGTTCAAGAAATATGTAGCTGAGGCACTTACTTAGGGACATGGTCCAGTAGGCATCTTGCTGAGGGGCTTAGGGTTGGTCTTGATGATCTTGAAGGTCTTTTCCGACCATAGTGATTCTATGATTCTGTGATTTACAGAATGGTTGAGGTTGGGAGCGACCTCTAGAGTGTCTGTGTTCTTGGTTATATTCTTCTCATGATTACTTCACAAGACTATTTATTTAAAACAAGAGGTGATAGATAACAAAGGACATCATATTTATATAGAGAATTACTCCTGTTGCTGCAAGTTTAAGGGAAAATAAATATATTATGAAAACAAACCACTTTTTAAAATGCATGATTGAAAGGACTTCATTAAAAACATGAAAATCCCTGAAATCACTACTTTCATTTGGGAACTGTTTGGTAAGGGGTCACAGTTACAAATCGGTCACTGTAAAAAGAAAGACAAACCTGAAATGGCACGGGTAGTTAGGAGTGCTTTTCTTTATGGGTTGAAAGAATCAAACAAGTTGGGAATTAGCTGTAGAGGCAGCTATTTCCTAATGCTGAGCTGGAAAGTTAGTCCTCGCTAGAATTTAAATTAACCAGCAGTGGTCACAGCTAGGTTGCTACCTAATGTTGTTGTTCTTTCAGACTGTGAGTACCAGCACTTCGTGGAATTTTAGCAGCCTTCCTGGTTTGCGCTAAGTGTGTTTGTGGGATTTTCAACACAGTTGTTTGCTGAAACAATTCTCTTGCCTGAGTGTAGAACAGTGCAGAATATAAGTGCTCTGGTAACAGAAAGTACTCCGTTTTTCTGCTTGTTTGATGATGAACTTTAACTGCAATGAGCCAAATATACTGTATAGTAATCGCTGTGATTTCTTTCCTGCAAAACTGTCTTTCTTATATTTATCTAAAAAAATAATTCTGGTTACCATGTGTGGTCTTGTAAAGTGTTACTGGAACAGTAAGAAAACTAAAAGGGTTTACATTAAATTTCAGACATAGTATGATTGTAATGGCATATTCAGAGCTTTGAAAATTCATTTGAGCTTTGAACTTACCCCTTACTACTCTTATTATTTTTGGTATTTTCACAATTATTCTTTATACTCTGTCTTTTATTAATTTGGTAGAGATTTTACCTATTGATTTGATAGAATTTGCTTATATTCTGCTAAGGAGTGAGGCTATAAAAATAGAACTAATAGGGAAAGATACAAGTGAATGGAAATTAGGAAAATTAGATGAAAGAAGTTACTGGAATCGAAAAAAAAAGCCAGGATTTAATTTGTAGATTGAGATTCCTTAAAACAAAACAAAATAAAACAAAAAAGTCTTATATTTCACAAGAAGTTTAATTAATATAGCAAAAGTCTTCAAGACCCTAGACACAGGAAGGAGTCTGTAAAACTATCTTCGTCTTCCTATGGGATGTGTAATTCAATTAGTTTATGTAATGCTCTCTAATAAATCATCCTATATACACGCAGCTGGAGAGCTGATAGGAAAACATGTTGTTTTCTTATAATTCCCTGTGGATATCTGAATTTGCGTTCTGCAAAGCAACAGCAGTACCTGCAGGAAATTTAATAAGTGTCCTTGGATATCTTTAAGGAGTTAACCCTTCTAAAGTTAAAGAAATGTGATAATAAATTAGCTTTTAAAATATTGGCTTGAGCTAACCAAATATAAAACTTCCTTAAGATACAGGCAAAAACTAGGATAAAGTGTCACTTCTGTACAATTAAACTCTAATGAACTCTGCAGTAAAACACTAATTTGCTGCTAGTTTGAATGGTTTAAATTTAGTGATTTTCACATAAGCTTTATTAGTGAATTCTTATTAATGAATTTGTTGGTGAATTGTTATTATGCGAACACATGAAAATGCCTACATGTTTCTATTTGCAATGATATGTAGTAATTGCTATCAGAAAGTTACTGTTTTAAAAGCACTATTTGATAAAGGAGAATGTATTCATTACTGTAAGTTATCTATGTGTTCAGTCCAGCATTGTCTTACAGGCGCAGCTTTTTCACTGAATGTTAGACCCTGCTACAAAAACTGAGTTAAAAAGGTAGAATAACATAAATGATGACTCAAGACTATGCTTTAAAAATTAGTAAGGGAATCATGAATAGGAAGCATATTTATGCCTGTAAGACTAGTTATATAAAGATACACTTGTGTTTCTCCAGGATTATTAAGTAGGAACAAGCATACTTTTAAGGCTGAATATGAAGATCAAAGAAAAGATCTTGCTTAAAACAGAAGTTGACCCAAATTTGAGGCTTCTGTTTATATCAGGCAGTAAAGTCCATCACTGTCTCTGTAATCGCCAGACTAACACCTTGGTTTCTTGTGTTCCTTTAGGTATGAATGAAGGAATGATGCAAACGTAGTCAATTTGTTATAATTTATTTCCTCAGGAATGTGAGTCTGTTCCCTGCAATAATGGAGGTTCTTGTCAAGATTTGGATAACGCTTTTGTTTGTACTTGCCTCAGTGGATACACTGGAGAATTTTGTGAAGTTGATATTGATGTTTGCAATGAACCTGCACTGAACTCAGCTCTCTGCAACAATGGAGGTGTGTGCGTGGATGGACCTGGTAGAACCTTTCATTGCAGGTTAGTAAAAATACTACACCTGTTGCAATTAATGGACACTTATTAAGGATTTGGGGCAGTTTTTATTACATGCCATATGTTAACTCAGTTGAATTTGATAGCACTTCAGCAGAGTGGCAGATGATTGAAAAAAGTTTTAAAACAATCAGGGATAATTATTTCAGTTTTCTGATGTTACCTTGTTTCATTTTAGACATCAGAATAACTCAAAAAACTATACTCTTAATATTGAAATCGTAAATAGTAAAAAATATCGTAATTGCGTACATTAAAGTAAATAAAGCTGGTACTCAAGAAATACTGTTACCTGAAATTATTCAATCTTTCATGTCATGCACTTTACCTCCAAAATTATCTTCAAGAGCTTTTAAGAATTATATCTGTGTCTAACCTAAGCTCTGAAAATTGCCAGGCAGCGTGTTATATATATATGTTCATAGTCCACTATAAATATGTTCATAGTCCTGTGCTTTGTACTCAAAGTGAAACAATGCACAGAAAGTGAATTTGCAGCCAAATCTAGATGGAAAGTAGTTTGCGTATTGTGTGTGTACGTATATTCAAAGAAGTCTCCTGTGGTTTATCATTCTTTGACTGCTTAAGTCTTCTGCCTAAGTATGTGCTATCTTGCATTTTTATGCAAGTAGTATTGCAAAACTCCCTTAAAATTAACCTTCCACATTTTTAATACATGCCTAGTGACTATATCAGCTTAGTAATATCTAATGTCACTGTAACACTTGTGGCTGAAATATTTTGAATTTTCCTAGAATTATTAATTAGTACTAAATACAAATGTGAATAACAAAATTATAAAACTTTAAATACATAAAATACGTATGCATTTTTTTCTGTCATTCAGGGTTAAATTAAATTTGAAGTCATACCACAGAGCATACACTCAAACATTAATCTACTCAATTTGTGAATGAGGAAGTAAATGTTAGGAGGGTTCAAGAAATGCCATTTCATACATATGCTCTGTACTTTATACATCTTTATACATCTTTACGATGTATCAGATGAATATCTTTTGCTTTAGAGGAAACATTTGGAGGAGTTGCATCTTTCAAAAATAATAAAATTTATGTTGGGTACTTACAAATACTGGTATTGCTGCTCTCTCCTTGCAGTTTAATATTAGTTACCATGGAAGAGAGCTTACTTCTTAATGTGATGTTTCAGATTCCAATCAATTTCTGATTAAGACTGCTAATCTAAATGTCTGAAGGCAGGCTTGCTTCATTCATTTACATAAAAAAAAAGGATCTCTGATGTTGCATATGCAGAGTCCATGCAGCCCAGTAGTCTGTATATATATACAGAGGTTACAGTCTGATTCCTGTAAGAACAATACACACAGAATGCTTCCTATAGGATGCTTCCCATCATATACTCTCATACCTTTCCCAACTACTTCCAGTTCATTTTTTTTTTCTTTGTGAGCTCTGTGTGGTTTTTCTTTTTATTAAAGCTCAACGAATCTCTGAAGTGCTTATCTAGTCTTCCCTTGAACCCTCTACAAACTGTTTTGAACACTGGGATTGGACTAGACAACCTCCAGAGATCCCTTCTGGCCTCAGCTATTCCATGTTGCATGAAGATCTATTTCCATTCGTATCTTTTAACTGTGGCCCTTACTAGCTTTATGTGTTGCCCTGTAATTTTACTGTGGGAAGGGAGAATAGGTAGCTGTTTATAAGTCACCTTCTCCCTCTGCCAGATCTCAGACACTGCCAGATCTCCCCATAGCCTTTTCTTTCTGGTCTGAAGATTCCTGACTTTATCAGTCCTTCCTCCTGGAGAAGCCATCCCAAACTTCTGGCCATCTTCATTGCCCGTCTCCAAAATGTTTTGATTTCTGTTGTATTCGTACTAGCATGAAGGAACAAGAACTGCACACAAAGTCACTGTGTGTGGAAGGGACCTTTGGAGGCCCTCTAGTCCACATACACGCACACCCCATCACAACTGGAGCAGCTTACTCCATATGTTGTCCAGTCAAGTCTCATTCACTTTCGTGCTCTAAATCTCATCCTGGTTGTGAGTTTTGACAGCAGTTCATGCAGAAAATTCCTTGTCTGGAGCATCTGGTGACCTGGAGCACCTGGAGCAGGTGTTGAAGCTGAACCCAAGGCAGTGGATAATCACACTCATTTGCTGTTCTAGCATCTGGCTAGTGGCTATCTGGAAAGTTGGTTAGTCAGGGTTTGGGTTTTCTTTGGGGCATTTTGGTTTTTGTTTCCTTGTTTTCCATGTGTTAGAATATTTCCTGGGTCAGTTGTACTCAAGATTTGCAACAAAATTAGGAAATGCAGATACTTTCCTTTCTAACTATCTGTGCTCTGAATATGTTATGGATCTTGTTTGTTGAGTGATTTATGATGTCCATGTAAACATGTCACACATGCACACACACACACACACACACACAAACCAACAGAAATCATATGCAAAGTCATACGCTCCAAAGTTGGAAAATGCTATAATCAAGGGTTCTTTTCTGACATTAGTCAAGTCTTTGGTTAAATTATCACACTCTTTTTTTTTTTTCCAAGACTCATGTCTCATTCAATAAATAGGTTATTGCTATGTTTATCGTCTTAACAAAAGTGTTGTACAAGCACTCGCACCCACCAGCAAAGCTTTGTATAGACTGTTTCTTAACTTCCTGCTGGGAGATTCTTTGGTGCTGTCATCTTAGATACTTCTCCAATATTAGATAATGTTCTCCAAGAAATTCTCCAAAGATTCGGTACGCCTTTTAGTGTACTTAGTTTTATTTAATATTAAAAATAAAGATCTTTCTTAGAGTCCATTTTGGACAGCTACATGTGAACTACTACTTATCATGCATGAAGTATTTCAGAAGTAAGGCTTGTTAAAGAATTCTGTCATTATAGCAGTCCGCTGTGTTCAGCACCAGTCTGCTGTTTCTATGTTCCTCTTTCAACACCTGCTTTATAGTGTGCTGCATTTCTTCCTCTTTGACATCAGTTGTGGTAAATTTCTAACCGACAACCAAATGCTCTTATTTCATCTTTGTAGTTATGCGTCTTATGTTTGTTGTGGTCTCATTTATTCATGTTCTGGGTCCTGTAACTTCCTTTCTTCTTACACATGTGAGTGTTCTGAATTAAATAACATGCTTCATGTTTCTCTATTCTGCTTGGAAATTCAGACCAAATGCAGAGAGAGAGTTGTTTCTGGGGCCAGCATTGGCAGTAAGGAGGAATTTTTCAGGTAAAATGAGTCTGGAAAATTGCAAACTACTAAAACTGGCATCTTCAGTGTTACCAAGATTACAGAGATTTTCATCAGTGATGTAAAACTGCAGTAAGGTAAGGGGGTATAAGACAGAGTCATGAAAATAGTGTCCTTCTTCATATAAACCCCTTCTTTTGAGGGGAGCTGGTGAAGGGGCCCCTTCTGGTGGTTGTCTCTTCCACGTTTGAGTGCTTCGACAGGCAGTCACAATGCTGTCCCTTAAAAGCTGTTGCCATTTCAACTAAAGAGTACAAGGTGGAGACAGCAAACATAAAAGGAGCATTAGAGAGGTTTTACAGTGCAGTGAACACGATGTGAATACTCTTCTTTTCCTGCCATCCATTCCACTTGTTTTATATGGTCTCAAGAAAAACGATATGCAAAAGGAAAAGGAGGGCTGATCTGAAAGCTGAAAAACAGTAATTAATAACTAGGAATGGGAGAAGGAGCTCCTGTTTGAGCAAAAGGCCATAGGCACCCAAGCAAATGAGGAGTCTTAGCAATGCTAGTTGTTGCATAATGTGCAAGGGGCAGGAGGAAAGACTAAAACAAAGTATCTTCTAGAGTCTCAGGATTTTGAAGATCTGCCTTAATTTGTATTGTTGTGGTTGGCAAAACTGGAAATAACAAGTAAGGAAAAGTATCCAGTAAAGGGTAAATGTCAAACTGCCTTAAATTTGGGCAGTACTGCCAGCTTCAGCTATGATGTATATTATGTTTCGCCCACTAGTACTGTGAATGCTTCAACTTCTGAATTTATGTGGGAATCAATCACATGGGTGACCTGACAGGCTTCTTCCTGAAATGAATATGAAAAATACTCTTTAGGATAGCCCTTGAATTGTGTGCTATGTCTGAAGTATGTTTTTGTCTTTAAAACCTTGGTTTAAAAGGAAAACAACTCGTTGGAGTGAGAGGGGTACTGGGAGTTGTAATTTAGTTCTTTCCTGGGCAGAGTGCCATTGAATCAGGGCTTCAGGAAACAGATAACATCTGAGAGGGTGCCCACGTACCTTGTTTTGTCTTTCAGTCTTCTTAATTAAAGGAGTTGGCTGCCACAATAAGTACAATATAAATCAGCAAATTAATAATAAAACTATCATTGGTCTCAGGGGGCCTTTCAGAGGACAATCCAGCCTAACCTACATATGGTTGATGTAATTAGTATCTAATAGGAATTCTGAGGCTTGATGATTGTGCTATCCAAGTATTTTAAGGAAGGGAAATTGCTCCATGTAAAATCCTCAGATTTCTTAGTTATATTTAAACCACATCTGATCATGCTCCCTTTCCACATCTTTTGGTCCCAGATCATTCAGTGTGATCAGTTTGGGATTTAAAAATGTAAGATAGTCCCACTCATACACCAGCATGGCTTTTTTTAAAGCATTTGTAGGCTTCCTTCTTATTGTGTTCAGCAAAGTAAGGTGTAACTTGAGAAGGATTATCTGTGAACCTCCATTCTGAACCAATGAAAATAGTATCAACAAATTCAGGACAGATCTTGTCTCAGTTAAATTATTGCATATTATGAGCGTCATTTCACTTTTCCGCTACATTATGGCACATTTATCTTTATATGACTTTTGTTACTGGAATAAGAGGCAATTCTTGATGCCATTCTTTTTTCATCATTTACTCTGAATAGATTTTTGCTGACTATGGGTGTCTTCAGTGCTCTAAGATAAATTTTTTGGACTTAGAAATATGTAGGGTTACAGAAAGTTGCGTCTTGTCCTTTTATTCTTAAAGGGAAAGACATGTCTTTTACATCTGCTTTTAAATCTGTATTATTTGGTCTAGAACTGAAGCTTATTTTGGAATCTTCTTTGAGATTAATTTATACTCACTAGATGATTTCTGTGGACTTGATTTTTGTATTCCAAGGGCACATAAGAGTGAATATTTGATCAACAGAATACTTGATCAACAGAATGTCAAAGTTTTTCTTCCAGCTCATGAAATTTTAGTAAGGAAGAATTCTAAAATAGGAATATATTTTGTATGTTTCCTCCAAATGAAGTGCAGTTATTTAAAATGTCTATTATACTATCTACCATTCATGCTTATTTGTGAAAATGTACTACTTCTTATGAATGCAGTGATAATTGGTGAGAGGCTGGATGCAGCTCTTTATAATACCACATGTATATGAGAATAGCTGGAAGGATCTTTAACCACATCTTAACTGACATTTATAAAAGATTATAATCTAATGATTACTTGAATACTAAGGAGGATTAAATAATCTTGCCCCAAACTCTCATAGTGGAACTCACATACGTCAGTTGGAACGTCTTGTCAAAATCCACATTCAGATGTCTTTAAGTGATAGAAATGGCACTGGAAGAAATAGGAACAGGAATAGCTAATTTAGCCTGACTTCTGTCTTTTATGAAGCTAGGGAATTAGAATTATGATGCAGTGTGCCATATTAAATTGATTTCAAATTAAATCAAAAATATCCACAAAACCTGTAAGCAACTGAAAAAAGGAAGTTTTCTTTGCATTTGTCACATGCCAGCTGTAACCATGAAATGCCTCTGATTTTCTTCCTGTAACTACTCTTCTCTTTGCCTGTTATGAAAATCAAATTGGGCCTGAAAAATTGGCCTGATATTGATGTATACATTTTCTTTATTTAAAGTTGTTCTTGTCCCAGTGAGAGCACATTTAAAGAAATGATGCTTAATTGGTGCCATGTGAAGGAGTCAAGGCTGGAATAAAAAGTTTTGCCTTGGGTAGTGTTTAAGGTAAACAATCTATTGCTGGTATGAAACATAATTTTTCATAATGGGATTTGGGGCGCTGGGTCTTGGAGGGCAACCCATTCCCTTAGGCAACCATATGTTAAAAATCTCTGCTATTTAGTCCTGCTTTGATGTGCAAAAATAGTTGCTCCCTATGCTTCTGAAGAACTGAAGTTGTTCAGGGCTTGATAAATGAAACTCATCTCTTTAAATGCACATGGAAAGAAACTTAAAGAAGTTGCAAATCAAAATAATGTTCACTTTTGAAAAAATATCACTTAACAATAGTAGTGTGGGTGCAGCCACATTTTGCATAAGTGGACTTTTCTATGTCTCCTTAAGAAGCTGTCCCAAATAATTTGTAATAATCCAGTCTGAAGGCAGCAAATGCATCACTGTGTCCCCCTCAAAAAAATAAATTTGGAATATTGGGTCAGCCTCAGTGATACAGGACTTCTCACTGTTTCTTCCTTGAATGTTACTGCATCATCATTTCCCCTGTGACTTCCTAGTGACCTAGTTTATTTTATAAATGGAAATATGATTTGTCAATAGGACCCATTCAGTCCTTCATGTCAAAGATGAAAGAGCTATTCCTTAGGAGTACTCCTGTGCAATCTACCCCTAGATAACATCTTCAGTGTATCTCTTGTACTTGAAAAGGTTTAATCTGTGAGGTATTTGCATGCCCCTCTGTTGCCCGCAACCCAAAGACTAACTCAATGATAAAATACTCTTTTTGAAAATCACTCAGGTAATAATTGCCATGTTACAAAAGCATCATGGTTCTGTTAGCAGGTAAAATGAAATGCATTATTGATAGCTTGCAAGATAGGAGCAGAATTGGAGAATACACACACAGCACAGAGCTTCGTATCTCCATTTCTTAAAGCACTGAGATAAAGGTGGAAGGAAACCCACCTTTTCATTTAGTGAAATGTGTTCAGTAAAACATGAAGTTCTGGGTTTCCATTGTGCATTTATGTTAGGTTACATAAAGTATAAGAATGGTGCTTTCTGACATATGACTGGTGTTGGAGGAGAGGGGAACACAGACTTTATTTTTAGCTCTAGCGTTTCCATGGAAAATCATTAGAAAAAGTTGTCCTGCTAACATGTTCCTCTACCAAACCTATGTTTTATTACTCTATCTATAAATATGCATATAAATGTAAATATACATGTGTGATTTTTTCATTACTTTGCACTTCTTTTTAATTTAAGCAAAATCCAGTTTACTGTGAGACCATTGAAAATATGCAACTATATTAACGATAATTTCTAATAATTTACTTCATTTTATAAAAGCAAATATTTGTGTCTCAATGTGAATAATACTAACTGCAATACTATCAAAAGAATAGTATAATAAAATACAAATCATGTCCTGTATTATATTTACTTTCTGTATACTAATATGCTTTACTTCTATGAAGTAAAGCTTATGAAAGACAGAGAGCAGGCACATGTCCATTTTATTTGGTACATGATAATAATAAGAAAAGAGAATTACAGTTCTGCATGTTTTTAGAAATATTTAAGTATCTCATTTTAACATGGAAATAAGAGTTGGAGCTCTTAACGTGCATTTTCTAATCAGGTTTGGTTTATATATTCCTAATTGTACTTTTGTTTATTCAGATTAGGTCATATTGATACATTGGTCTTCTTGCATGGCATTGCAGGAAAGGGAAAAGAATAAATCATAGTGGTCAAGAGGCAACCCTGATTTTGGGAAGTTTTCTTCTATGCTTGCAATTCTTTACAATTCAAGCAGAAGGTGAAGATCCAAGGGATATGGAATGAGTATAAAACAGGTAGTTTGTGTGAAGATACCATAATGCAGGCGGTATGTCTGAGGGAATAGCTGCTTCCCCTTGGGCTGCTGGGCAGAAATTCAGAAAAACAGTATTCCTTCACTGAAGCATATTTATATTGATATTCAAATTAAATGAAAGCACCTTAAATATCTACAAAGGCATTTTGCCAGTTAAATAGCAACCTTTGAAAATGATAAGATGCTGTAAAAAATGGAGCATGAAGAAACATATCCCCACCTTGGCTTCAGTTTTTTGGGAATATATGCATGTTGTCTTGTTTCCTTTTACTTTATCTTTTAAGCAATAGTACTGAATCTAGTTAAAATTATCCCTTCTTACTGCCTTTCAAAAGTCCTAAAATACATCAGCAAAGTGCAGTCTGTGGGAGTACTGTCTACAGAAATGCACACAACAGTGTCTGGAAATGAGGCACTCAAAGCTAGTAAGATTGAAAAAAAAAAAAAAAAGCAGAGCACAAATCTAGTGGAAATCACCCAGCTGCCCAGTCTTGGAATAGAACCCTTTTAAAGCTTCTGTCTGAATGGGTATTGTCAATTGCTATATTCTGTTTTTTAAGCAAAGCTTTTAAAAATTCATTGCTTGAAAACACCCAGGATGCCTATTTCCTATGTATGTTCCTTATATATTTTTCTTTCTTTGGGGTTGTTTTCTGACTTTCTGAAAACAGAAGCTATTGTATGACCAACAAGAATAGTTAATGGAAATCACAGTCACATCCCCAATTATACAAGATGCAGTGACTGAACAGTTGGGAATGTGCCCATAACAGAACATTTCAATTTTTCGTAGTCACACATAGAGAGTATTTAATTCAACATTATCCAAAACACGCATGCCCAAATAAAATCCAACACCTGGAAGAGGATTTAAAATTTCACAGTGTTTAAAAATGTAATGCTACTTGTTTGTTTAGAATTCCTTATAGAAAACTAAAGCATACTGCACAAGTGGTTCAAAGACACAACATCAGTTCTGGTATTTTTTGCTCTCATTATCTTCAAAATGTTGTGATATATGTGACTTTTTTTTCTTGTGTTTTAATTCCTAATTACATATTCACAGTGCATGTATAGAGATGGTACACATTATACTGGTGCTGATTTTGTCCACCAGTAATGATTGTTAATTAAAAAAAATGATAAATATGTCAGTAAGTTGTCATGTCAAAAAAAAAGATTTTCTTATTAGGTTGTGGTGGATTAACAGGTCATAGATTGTGGTTGCTGAAAATATTTGCTATGTTATTGTTTAAAATCCTCTATTTATGATTTTGTAGAGTGCCATCCGACTGACTTTTTGTAAGCATAAGAATATGATGGCTTTTTATCTTCATTGGCAGTTCGTAAGTGCCAAGGATCCTGTATCATCAACAGAGAACAGATGATGACCTCAGAAACTTGGGGAGGGAGATGTTTTTTGCTTGTATTTAGGTCTCCGTACTAGACAAGCAGGATCTTTCCACAAAACTTTATAAAAATGTTGTCCTCTGTTGAGAAAGCAATTTGACTAATTTAAATTTCAAGAAAATTCTCTGGAATCTTTTATAGAAGAATCTTACCAGGATTTGTGCATCTTTCCTGCAAAAAAAAGTATTAAATACATTTCATTTCCCTGACCAATAAGCTGCAAAAATAAATTGTTTTAAGAAATAGTTTAAATGTGTAAGGTGGAGCCAGATATTGTTGAGGGGTGCCCAGTGTCTTCCAAAGGGACACCACAAGATGCTGGCCAAGGTCTTCTTAGGAGAGCGGAAGGGCAGGCGTTGCTTTATGCTAGTGAGAGTGTTTTGTTTTGTCTTTGCTCAAGGGTGGCTTCATCCTGCTTTCCTTTGGGTTGCTGAATGTACCAACTCTAACAGATTGGACACTTCAGATAACAAAGTAAAAAGGAACAGATTTTTTCAGAATTAGTCCTTCCGAACTTTCATTGACATATCTACATTTAATGCTGATATGTGATAAAAGTGATTTGTAGTGGTATTGTGTAACATATACATGCTACATTTCTATCTCTGTTGGAATTGTCTCTCAGAACTCTCTTTTCACAGGTAAAGTATTTGTTGTTCTGGGTAGGCACCCTGAGACGCTGCTGATGATAGGTGCTGTGGATTGTTCTCAGTGAGTGCTGCAGAGCGTGCACTTCAGACACCAGACACTTAATTTACTATAAGTACTATTCAGTATTCCTCTAATTTTTCTCATTTCTTATTTTCTTATCAAATCTTATTTTGATACTCCTGAAGTATCAAACATACCGCTCTTTGCTCTCAAGTAGCATGGAGAGAAAGTGACTTGCTCACCTGCACCTTTCAAGCATGCCATATACAAGTGTAGGTGCCTGTCAGATGGCTGAAGTTGGTTAATTGATTGATCAGAGTTGGAAATAGATGAGATAATTGATTATTTGTGGTGCTTTATTGGAATGAATTTAGGTCTTTCTCATACTAAATACTCAACTAATTAGATGATTAGCAAGCATAATAAAAATAAAAAACAACACACACACACAAAAAAAAAAGAAAAAGAAACAAAGAGGATACAGGCATCAGGAAAAATGCCTCAGTCTAGAGCTTGGCTGTTTATGATCTATTCAATTTCAGTTCTGAGGACTTTCTTTTCTTGTTTGTTAAATGCCCGCTGACATTTACTACACAAATAAACCCTATTTCTTAACTGTGTTTTCTTTTTCCTTCAGCAAGTAGATGTTTGCTTTTTTATTCTTTCTAGCTTTTCAGAGAAGTCTGATGCAGGAATTAGAAAAGGTTAAGAAAGGTTAAAGACTTTTTTCTGGAGCCCAACTTCGTGAAGATCAAGTTAATTTTAGATCCCACTTTTACATTTATTCTGATAACCATTTGAATTTGTTTTGCATTATTTTTGAAAATCTCTCAGAAGCTTTCAATAGCTGCAGCTGGCTAGATTCAGAAATGGAGATGGGACTCTAGATGCTGCATTGACAGTGCAAGCGTGGAAGTTATCTTTGTAAGCTTTCAGAAAAAGGATGCAGTGAAGCTTGTCCAGTGCCGTAATTGTATCATTTAAACATCTTCTCTAGAGAAATAGTATGCACTAGAAAATAAAAACTACAATCATCTGTTTTTCACTACAAGTCTTAGCAGATTTGAGAATCAAATCAATTTTAGATGAAAATTTCAATTTATAGATGACTAACGTGCAACCCCAGTGGTTACAGGCATGTTTCCTGACATCCTTTCAAACTGGAAATCTTCCAGACCATGCTACATTAGTCTCTGTTTAGGGATTTTACTGATAGAAGCTGCCTGAATGAAGCAGACAGTGATGGAAAAAAAAAAGAAGTAAAAAGTATTTTACCAGGAAAATAGATTTCTCTGAACATCTATATGGTTAGCATTGATTTCTCTTGTTTTTGGAAAATATGAAAGAATTTCATGTTTACTTCTAACTATAATAAAATGTATAGGACCTATTAAAAAGTTTTTACTTGGTATCATTCATAAAAAACAGTATCTGAAGTATTGTTATCTTTCTGCTACATCAAATGAAAGCAGGTTACCAGCTAATAAATAATGATTTTTGGTTTACTGTATTACTGTATCAATACATTTATATTTTATATAATACACACATGTCCTTTTGAAATAGTATTTGTTTGAGACATTGCATGAAAGTGAAACAATAATGCTTGTTAAGGACTGATGTCTTAACAGTGGCATAACCTACTGAATTATAGTAAGTTTCAGTTGGAAGGGCATATAACTGTAAAAATTATATTTTGTTTGACCACACCTCAGGTTCTGGACTGAATATTCTAATCTTTTTAAATGTACTTCAGATATTCCGTATACTTCCAATTTTCTTTCTGCTTTAAAAATTGCTTTACAGTTCTGTAAACACAGTAGCAGTACTGCAATATACATGTCCTCAGTCTGCAAAGCAGGTTTGCTTTGAGTATACACATGCTCAGACTTGGTTTGCATGTGCTGATAAAGTCAGGTAGACATGAGAAGTCACAAACTGATTAGTTTCTACAGTTGAAATATATGTTTTGTATGTTTGTGGACAACAGCTAGTAAGAAGTAGCAAATACAGACAGATCGGCTGCAGATGCAGAGGATTTTATTCTGATGTTCCATTATGGAGCTGTAAACAGGTATGTCAAACTTCACTTGATTATAGATAAGTTAGACTGGTTAGATGATGGATCAAATCTTCGTCTTTCCTCTTGCCATGAATACTACATTAGCCAAGGAGAAAGAACAGAAAGGGAATGAAGAAGACTGGAGAGAAAAAGGTACATTGGTAAAAGTATTGACATAGAGTTTACATCTGATCTGAAATGTGGGAAAGATGAGCTCATGATAATTAAGTTTATCTGAGTGTGCCTGATAAATAGGAATATGACTTAGCATCTCAAGGAATTAAAAAACAAAAGGAATTGCTGCTGAGAGTACATCTACTTCAGGCCTTGATCAGTTTTATACCCCTTCTGGCAGCCCAAAATATTCACTGCAGCTACAGAGTTCATAAACTGCAGTTGTACGGCAGTGGGAGAACTTGTTCCACCAGGACCAAGTGTGACTGGCCCTAACATGGCTCCTGCCTGGTATCAGGAAAGAAAATTTCTTGGAAGTTGAGCAGCTTGAAGGTGTAGCTTCAAATGGTGGTTTGGTCGCATCTTACTCAGCACGCAGGTGCACAAAAGCACATGTACCCTCACTCGGTCAGTCAGCCTGCTGTTATCCATAAAGTTAACACTGTGATGCATTTCCTCCTGCAGTCTACANGGTGCACAAAAGCACATGTACCCTCACTTGGTCAGTCAGCCTGCTGTGGATTATCCATAAAGTTAACACTGTGATGCGTTTCCTCCTGCAGTCCACGTTTTCTCCAAAAGCCTTATTAGACTTGTAATGAAAGGTCTACGCAGTCCCCCAGATAAGGGGAGGAATTAGCCTTGCATCAGCAATATTGGCTTGCTCTTCCCGCTGTCTACTTAAAGTTGTGCTATGGTTACGATTGTGACTAATAGGGTCATCAAAGCCTCCAAGGAAGGGAACTGCACAGTCTCTCTGTGTGATGTAGTCCAGGCTGGTGAAACAAGTTTCTCCTCATACTGTTTTAAGTGCATGTTGTTGCATGTTGTTATTCGAAAGCTTGTCCTTCTCTTCACCAGGCTAAACAAGTCAGTTTCCTCAGCTTCTCCATATTGTTCATATATCTGTGTCCCTCAGTGTTTTGGTGGCCTTCCCTGAACTCCCTTCTCTTGCATAATTTCCCATTGGAACTTGGTTTGGGAAGGGCGCACAAAAGTTGGATGTATTGTTCTGGATGCTTCTGCACAAGTGCCAAGAAGAAGGATTAATAACTGCCCTTGATCTACTGGCTGTGTTCCTCCTAACAAACCACGCTGCAGTTTGCCTTACCTGCAGTGAGAATACTGGTGTCTCAAATGCAGCTTGGCATCCACTCCAGCTCTCAAGTCCTTTCCAGGAGGACTTCTTCTCTGTCAGTTCTCAGACTATGATGTAACATGGGGTTAGGTTGCCTCAAGCACAGAGCTTTTTACTTCTTACAGAACTTGATGAAGTCTTGGTTAGCCCAGCTCTGAAATTTATCAGCTCTGGGTTAAAAGTTTTATTCAGAGTGTTACCTCTGCCTCCAGCTTGTGCTATCTGCATTTGTGTACATTGTGTACCTGGTGTCTGTTAAGATCAGTGAGGAATATATTGAACAGTGTCAAAACCTGAGGCGTTCCACCTGTTACCATCAGCTCAAGCCACTAGTGACCTTGGCAGTCCAGCTAGTTGTCATCTAAAAGGCAAATGAAGTTGATCAAGAAAGATTTGCTCTTGACAATTACATGTTAAGTGTTCTTGATTAACTTCCTGTCTTCTGTGTGCTATTCTACTGACTAGGTTAAGAAATACTTTTACTAGACACTTCCTCTCTATATATTATACATGAAAGGTTTTCTGGAAGGAGTAGTAAAATCAATAATATATCTTATAATACTAAGAATATGCATGTAGCAGTTCAAGCACAAACATACCCATATGTACAGTGAACTATCAGTAAGAGATGCATGATAATCACAGCATCACAGAATGGCTGAGGTTGGAAGGGACCTCTAGAGATCATCCAGTCCAACCCCCCTGCTCCAGCAGGGACACCTAGAGTACGTGGTACAGGGTGGCATCCAGGTGGGTTTGGAAGATCTCCAGAGAAGGAGACTCCACAACAAGAGTTGCACTCTTCAGTGCAACTTCTACAGGGCAACCTTTCCCTGGTTGCCCAGCCCTATCACCTTTACAGTCATGAAGTTTTTTTCCTCAAATTCAGGCGGAATTTCCTGTTCAGTTTGTGGCCATTGGTTACCTCTTGACCTATTGCTGGCCACCACTAAAAAGAGACTGGTTCCACTCAAAATCATGGACAATGTGCAAGATACAAGCTTTTACATAACCACCATTTCCATATAACCACCACAATCCCCAAGTTACTTCTCTATCTTAAGATTTATTTCTAGTTACAGAAATTGAGACAAAGCTCCTCTACGGCCTGACAGAACCTTGCTAAAAAGCTAAGGAGCCCATCCCAGAAAACAGTAATATAATCCAAATTTTGTCATAAACTAATTTCAGCTTATACCCATTACCCCCCATCTTGTCACCGGCCACCATGGAGAAGAGTTTGCCCTCATCCTTCCTACAGTCACTCCTCAGGTACTTGAACACGTTAATCAAATATACTCTCAGCCTTCTTTTCTGCAGACTAAACAGGCCCAGCTCACTTAGTCTTTCCTCATATGAAAAATGCTCCAGTCCCTTAATCATCTTCGTGGCTCTCTGCTGGACCCTCTCTAGAAGCAAAATGTCCCTCTTGTACTGGGGAGCCCAGAACTGCACCCAATACTCCAGGCGCAGCCTCACCAGAGCTGAGCAGAGGGGCAGGATCCCCTCCGTTCAGCTGCTGGCAACACTCCTCCTGGTGCAGGTCAGGATTCCATTGGCATTCTTGGCCATGAGGGCACATCACTGATTCCTGGTTAACCTGTTGTCAATGGTAATAATGTCATAGTAGCTGACCAGTTTTGACAGATGAATTACAGCTGTGTGAACAGAGATCAATAGATCAAGTGTAGATAGCTAATATTACCATTTGCAGATGCTAGCTCTGTTCTTTTACCTCTTTGTTGATGCACAGAACAGAAAAAGAAGACCAAAAAAAATCAATGCTTCCTGATAGAAGACCCACCTCTGAGAGCAGATTTGAGGGCCCTCTGGTTAGCAAGTTGTATTATATGGCTGACTGACAGAGAACAAGAGCCACCTTTGAGGATAGGAGAAAATGGGATCTGAATTCCTCTCTAGGTGGAATTCTCAATAATGGAAGTTGTATTGAAGATAACAATACCCGGTTGAATCCCTTGTTCTGAGTATTGTGGTGCTAACAGTGTATTTGGTTTTGTTTTGCATCCATGGATACTTTTTGAGCAGCAACGACACCATTTGCAATGATTTTTCTATTTCGTGCTTTGTGCTGAGGGAAAAGCTGAATGCTTCTGCCTATGAAGAAAGTCGGTGTTAGTGGCATGGGTAAACTCCTTGGCTGTTTGATTGTGGCAGGTGTGCAAAATTAGAAACTGAAGTGAAAGAAAGACGAGCCCAGATCACTAATGAGATAAGTACCTTAAGGGATGCTACCAGTATGAGTCCTTTCAGAGACCTGAAGCAGCATGTGTGATGCATATTGCTGAGATTATTCAGAAATTGAGTGCAACACTGAAAGCCTGACCTGCTTTCAGATGAGAATGAATGCTGCTCTAGTAGCTCAGCACGGTGTTTGCTTTATACTCAGAGCCAACTGCTTGAAAACAATAAATAAAATCCTCTCCCAGCCACATTCATCCTTCAAATAGAAGGACAGCAAGTAGCTGGCAGAAAGTGTAAGAATCCTGTGCAGTGCTTGGGTATATAATTTCAGATACCTCCTTTCCTCATGATTCATACAGTAAAATCCTGTTTTGTAATGAAAATGTCATCAGTTTTGTTTTCTCTCTATTTATTTACTGGTTTTTGTTTTGTGAAAGAAGATTTTATATGGATAGATACAAAAAAAAGCCCACATGTTTCCAGCATTAAATACTGCATATGTGGTCTAAAATATATGCTTTTAATAATTATACTAAGCCCACCATAATGAGGCTTGACATTGAGAAAATATGCCTAGTCAATACAAGGTTCTTGAATCTTACTCTTGAAAGTGGAGGCTTTTAAAACGTTACATTAAAAATAACAATGTAACCTGGAGACAATGCAAATGTTGATGGTTGTTGGATGTCAATGTTTAGATTTAAAACAACTTTCAAATAGTGTGATGTGATGTGAGAAAGTATTCCTTACTAAAATTTAACATATGCTAATTAGACATATAATATGCAGTGAGTGTTTAATTTTTAAACAATAACCAGCTAATTTTAAAGTTCTTTAATTCTATTTTAATCAGAATATTTAATCTACTTTAATCAGGATCCATCTTTTATTTTCAGCTTGGATTGACATTTTTCTCCTGGGTAAAATGGATCTAAGTGATTTGTGTGGGAATTCCAATTTAGTTCTACTTTCTACCTTCAAAACAGTATGCTGAAAAAACAGGACAAAATAATACCAAGCAAGAGGACAGGGCTTCTTCAGTATAATTTGAAGGCTCACAAGTAGCGATTTACAATGTTATTGTAAAAGGTATCAAAGGGTGAATTTTGACCAAGATAAACATTACCAAATATTGGGTACTTCTCAGAAAGCATTAACATTTCCATTAGATCCATTTTGCACCCATCACCTACCCATGCTTTCTTATATGCTTATATACTTTTTATCAGTTACACACCAGTGTACAGTTTCATTAACTTAGATTCTTTACTTGTTCTTTTTTGCTAGAGGCAGCTCTTTGGTGGTATTAAGCATGGACCACATTCTGAACCTTATACGTTTTAAGTCATACCATAGTCTGAAACTAAAAGCACAAAAGTCTATAATACTATGGGAGCTACAATGTAATTGCAACACAGGTTAAGAAGCAGCAGGATCAGCCTGTGAAGACTTCCATGGTTAATATTATGCACAGATACATGCTTACTACTAGTCTAAACTTGTAAAAATAGTAAGAAAATGCTACTGGAAATAATATCTCACAAGGCTGGTTGAAGTTTGTAAATTAGAGCAGATGAAGAGAGTCTGTAGGAATGGTGCTAGATGCAGTCCCAGGTGACAGGCAGCCTGGTGCCTGTCCCCATTCACCAGGAGGCCGGAACCCTGCGCCGAGCCCCTCCTGCCCTTGGTTCATGCACCTCTGCCCGGCTCAGGGGAACCAGCTGGCGCCTCCTCAAAGCTCTGTGCCCTTCCTGCATGGCCCACCCTTCTTCCTCTGCATGGAGGGAGGTGAAGGTTGTCCACGCATCCAGGAGCTGAGCAGATAGATGTGCAGAGGAGAAGGGGCGCTGGGAACATCGTGAGCAACAAACACAGGACCGCAGTAGTTGAGATAAGAAGGCCCTGCATTCTCTTCAGGCTTCTTCAACATTCTTAATTTTTCCAAATGATAAAACACATTATATTTCAGACTGACCTTTCCTTCTCTGTTTGCAGAAGTGAATATTAAAATGTAATATTCACTTTCATTTTGAAATTTTAATAAAATAGTGCAAGGAGTAAACATTAACTTCACAAATGTTCCCTTTTTAGCTTCAGAATTCACTAACATTTCCGTCAACTCTTTCAAACCTCTATTTAGACAAATAGAAGCTGACACTGTGTTCTTTAGAACAACCATCTGGACGTCTCTGCCTGTAGGATATCATCTGAATGGGTTCTTAATGTTGTGCCACATCTCTGCGTATATATTCTTACGTATATATGGTACATCTCTATTTAGAATGACTTTTTTATTATTGGAGATTATTCTGACCTTCTTTCTTTCTGAAATTGATCTGAAACACTTCTTATCTGCAGTAGCCTTTGAAATTGAGCAAGAGTTGAGCAAGAACTGAGCAGGATCAAAACTCATATGCTAGAGAAACATGCTTTCTCGTCATATTTTAATTTCACATTGTTTTGGCTAGTGAGAAGGCCACAACTTTGCTGGTGCAGTTGTACCAATAAAGCCATCTACTAGAGAGACATCTACTTCCTGGAGACATTTTTCCGTGATTAAACTGCCTCCTTGAGTGATATAAGCCATACCAGGATCTTTTGCTTGTATAGGTCGTGTGTAAGCAAAGACTTTTTGGCCTCATAGTTGCTTTGATTGGGGATGAGATTTTCTTCACATTGCCACTTTGCTAGCAAAATACTGAAGTTCAGCCCATCCATTCCTCCTCTCAGCAAAAATGCTGGCAGTCTGGCAAAATGCTAGCTAAGCATGCACATTTTAACAGGCTAAGCTCACCATGCTGCCAGAGCAGCACCCGCAGCAGCGGCCCACGCTGCACTGGGGATGCCTGTTTGACTAGCAGGGCAGGGGGGCTGGGTGCTGTCTGAAACCATCCACGCTCTGCAGACCTGACACAGACCACAGCACTTTGTCCCCGTGCCTTTCATACATTCATTTGGGCAAGTGTTTCTCCAAAATTGTAAAAGGTGACTACAGGAGAGACATGTCTGAATCAGACTTCTGTAAATCACTTCGGTATATTTTGAGTAGTGCACCATTCTCCAGACAGAAACTTTCTCTGTGTATATGCTGTGTATATGTGTGTGTGCTTCTGTGTGTATGAATGTGCATATTTTTCCCTGTTGGAACCTGTTGGAACTAAATTCTCAGAAAAACTTACACAAAATGTCTTGAAAGCAAGCTGTGTGGGTTGCAAAGTCAGTGGAGTTGAAGTATAGGAAATGCCTGATCTGTTATTCTGACAAACGTGTATATTAGCAGTAATACAGTTTTTATTTGTATAGCTACATAAATTCTTCACTGGTGCTTTATCTTCACTAAAAGTGAATATTTCATATATACATAAGGGCAGATTGAGTCTGAGCCTTTTAGAAATAGTCTCATTTCTTTTAGGCAGCTTCTCTTCTGACGTGATTCACCTGCCTTTTAGTCATATTCATACAATCTTAGCATTATCAATATGAATAAATTCATAGCCATGGTAGACATGTGACAGAGATCTGAAAAACTAATTCTGTGATTGCATTAGAGAAGTGGCTAGCAGGATTTCAACAGATGGAATTAAATGATTAGCATAAGGAAATTGCTGATTTTAACTACACAAGGTGGTGCAAAGGACAAGTCCTGCTGTGTGATTAGTCCTTTATGTTTATTTGTTCATGTTTAAGTACTTCCCTTTTTTGTGAAGTAGCCAGCAGTGGAGTAAGAATGTTCCCAGTAGAATACCAACTTGTTACTGCTCTTTCATATCCTCTATGGCAAGGATAATTGCTGGCAGTAGTATGAATAAGAAAAGGAAAAAAATAAAAGAAATATTGAAACATGGAAACATTGCTGAAAATTTGACATTCTTGATTTCCACACCTGCTACAAAGGTTATAGTCATTTTTTGTAATAATAAAATAAGTTTAGGTTTATATGCATTATATATATAAACTCATCTAGATTTTTATCCAACGGCACTTTACCTTTTCATGAGTTATTTGCACTGTAAAGTGCACTTAGTAAAGATTCTGCAATCAAAATGTGATACTTCTGATATCACCATCCAGCATTGCTTTAAGTTCACATAAGTAAAATGCTTGATTACTCTACTTTTTAATTCATACACTGATCAAGCAAACTTGTAACCACAAAGCAAAGTATTGTCTGGGTACCCAGCAGTGATGTTGGAAGACACAAGATCATCACCAAGTGCTCAGCCAAATTCTTTTTTTCCTGAGAAGCTGCTCTGTTAGCTTATCTGCTGGGCAGAGAAGGTAGCAATTACTCAAAGTGACCTTTGTGGGGGGAGAAAGGAGCTTTGAGACACTGAGTGTTTCCGCTGCACTGAGGTGCAGGGAGAGAAAAGCTGCTGAAGCCCATGGGGTGCTTCCTAACCTTGCAGTGTCATAGGAAGCCTGTGTCAGGGCAAGTGTGATGCTGCAGGGAGCTCCCTGCCTGTCGCTGGTGGAAAACAGGCAGGCCGAGGGGGGCCAGAGAGGAGAGGCAGCATCTGCTGGCCTCCTATTTGGGAGAATCGTGTAAGAGTACAGGGACAACTAATTTTTAAATTACTTTTTAAAGTTTTTAAATAATCTCTCCTTTCTCACTATTTTTTTCTGCTTTCTCATTTCCTTGGTGAAAAACTTCTAATGCAAGTCAGGTGAATATTTCAGGTTTATCTTTGATCTGAATTTTCAGCACAGATGTATATTCCCAGACGTGGCATTTTGAAACACAGTGATATGAACACTTGCCTGTATAAACAGTTTTATTTCCCAAATTTCAATATTTATTGAAAATACCATAGATGTTTACACCTCTATTCTATGATCAGCAGTTTCTATTTTACTACTACTTTCTGGTGCTTGATTCACATACCAAGTACCATGACTATAAGTGTTAATGCCACCAGACTAGGCATCTTTGAAGTGTTTGTCTTTTGAAATTGTTCATTATCTAGATAATTTTTTTTTCATGACATTAACTGTTAGTTGCACTCTTATTAGATCTTTCCCAAAGCAGTATGTGTGTGAGTGTGGGAGAGGGTGAAGGGTGGGTTGCTGGTGGTTGCTTGTGAATTTTGTGGTAAGTACAACAGCTGCAGGAATCTTTTTACTTCATAAAATTTACCTTGCATGTGTAAAAAATATGGTTATTTGTAAATTACTTACAGAACGATGGTTATTGTTATGAAATCAGTTACTGAGCAAATTAATTGCAAATGAATATGTTTAATGTTGTGAGCTGCTTTTTTGTATGGAGTTCTGAGTTTAAGTGTTGTGAGTAGAAATGCCAAATATAAATTTTATCCTTCATGCTTTCGTCCTATAGCTGTACTTGACTGTTTACTAGTTTTCCATTAGCAGAAGTGCAGATTAGTTGCCATTGACATCAAGCTCAAAAATTTTAAGACTTTTCCTAGAAACAGAGTTTCTTTACTTAAGTCCAGGATACACAGAATTCCTTACAGTATCTTCCTCATATATTACAGTGCTTTATGTTAAAACATGAATAGTTAACCACATAGGACTATACAAAACTACCTTTTCTATTTAGGACAGAATGCACACCAAGGAATTCTTTAGAAATGTATTATTTTTGTATTTCTCGTGACACTTTTTTTCTCAGTTTTATTTCACTCTTTCATTTTGATCTGTTTCTTCAGCAAAGTTCACCTCCTTCATTGTGTGAACTGTTGTGTACTAATACTATCATCTCCCACTGACTCATGTGCCTCAGTGGCAGGAAAGATAATTTAATCTATTGTAAGTTTATTTCTAGGTCATTATATTCTTGATAATGCAGGATACTGGGATCAGCAGTACTAAATATGAAGGAAAATAATATAGCCTGATCTTTTTATGTTTGAAATATCATAAAAATATTATCAGAAGACAACTGTACTCTAAAAATATCAAGAAATAGTATTGAGAAAGGCTGATTCTTTACAAACTGTATCCAACGGTAGGCTACAGTATAATAACAGACCTTGATAATAACATGTTGCACTTAAAATCTGATGACTGAAAAACTCAGTGAGAAGGTGACCTAGATTTATATTTCTATCATCTGACTGATCTGGACTGGCTGAAAGTGACCCATTAGCAAAGAAATAAGTAGACAAGATTATGGATTCATTTTAAAGGGTAATTTTCTAGCTATTTGTTTTATTTATCCCTTTGTGTTTTAGTAAATTTAGTCTTAGTTAAAAAAAAAAAGGCAGTGTACTGCTATTTCCTTAATATTTAAGAGAAAAGAATACTTATTTTAGCAATTGTCTGTACAGCCTCCAAAGAAGTTTTAAGCCTGGCAACATGTAGCCTTGCTATTTATCAAACTCTTAATTCCTATTTCTGAATAGGAATTCTGTTTCTCAACATACTGTTCACAGACTGAAGTCTATGGGTCATCTCTACTTCATCGTTACGTGACAGAATAGGGTCATAAAGATCAAATACTTGGTCGGATTTTTGTTGTTTTTTACAAAATCATTAATTTACTGTTTAGAATTTTAATAAAATAATATTGTCAGTTGAAATTACTGATTAGAAAGAAAACTGACCATTCTTACGGCAGGAGCAAGCAGCCAGATATTGATTGCACTTCTCAAGTGGTACTTTGTACTTTTAAGATTAAAAAAACATGGGTGAAAACTGGTAGCACATCTGTTATCTTTACCATTTTGTTGACTTTCATGGTTAGGAAGGTACATGAATCCCCAGTAGTTCTTAATTGCGTACTGAGTTTCAGGACCTGGTATGTGTGCCAAGTTCTGTGTGACCTGGGCATGCAGAGTAACTCAAAACTGTTGGTAGAACTTACTGTCTTTGAGTTCATTATCTAGTCCCCTACTTTAAATGAGGAGACTGAACTTCAAGTGAAATTTGGAATTGCATATTTAGCACAGGGTAGAGCTAAACCATCACTGTTGTTGCATAGCACTTGATAGAGCAGCACTTTATCATGCCCAGTTTATAGGTAACTTCGTTGTAACAAGTTTACTGCCTAACAATTGCCATTAGTTTGCAATCATAAAATGGTCAAATGAACAGCAGTTCTCAGAGCAGTTATTGCATATCCTTATGATACATGAAATGTCTTTAACACGACTCACATTTTTATGGGTAGCAAATGAGAGCTGTATCCATATGTCCAACCATAATGGGAATTTGCATTCTCAAATGTCAGCATAAATCTTCCTGAGAGCTGCGTACTGTGTTCAGAAACGCAGTGCTGGCTCTTGCTGTCGTCTTCCGAGGTTACACATTTGTTTCCTCTGTATTTCTGTATTACCTGATGTCAACATTTAATGTATTTATATATATATATATATATACACACACACACGCACACACACACTTTTTAAACGTTGTTGAACTCCATAATCTTTTTTTTTCCCTCTTTCATTAGCCAAATCCACTGATGCAGCCATTTTTCACCATGCAGGACCATGGCAGATATGCATAGCCAAATACCTGACCTCTAATGTCAAGACTAGATAGACATTGGCGGGAATACTAAGACAAGTAGAATTCTTGTTGCCAGGTTCTCTCTGTAGTGATTATTCTGACTGGAATTCTCTTAAACAGAATTCTTTTAAACTGTCTAGGCAGTGGTACAAATGTAAAACTTCAGGAAACATGACACGGTATATATACCTTAGTCTGCTGGTGGCAGAGAATTACAGCAAATAATTAAATTCAATTTATGCAATAAATTTGTTTGAGAATACATACACGTTAGTAAAGGTCAAAATATGGTAACAGAAGACAAAATTCAGTTAAGATACATAAAAAAAAATGGAAGTTTTTACTGGAAGCATTAATTATAAATGAGACTACCAATTACTAAGACTGTCTCAGTATGTGTTCATGTTCAGCTGATGATAACATTCCACAGCTTAGCAGTTGGCAGTGAATATTTTGATGCCATATTATTTAATCTAGGCTAACTTCAGCCAGAACAAATATGCCCAAATTAAGAAAAAACATCTAGTATGCAGCATTATTTTTTCTTTTATAAAGAAAGTAAAAAGACAAAACTATCTCATATTTTGAAGCAACAACGTAAAATTTGACATTGGAGAAAGAAGCGTTTTCTGAGTTTACCTTTGCTTGGTGTTAAAAGTTCTTAAAAATAAAAGGAAGCGATAAACCTCACAAAACCTTAATTTTAGTCCACTTATTATCAGAATTTTTTAAATTTCATATTCACTGTGAATGAACAGATAATTCAAGAATCACTACGGAGGTGAGGTGAGCCATGAGATGAGGTTTGTAACTTCAGCAGACATGGGTGAAATCAAGAACTCCAACAAGATTTTTTTTTTAAAGAAAATACATTAGGATATTTTATAATGTGGTAGAAATAGTCATAAAATAATCACAAGTAGGAAGATACAGGCCAAAGAAAATGTAAGATACATGTATATTTTATGTACATGTATATATGCACATTATTTTCTAAGAAACACAAAAGCTTATATTTAGTTATTGCTTCAAGCACAAAAGAAAAGACACAGCTAAAGAAAGCTAAAATATGAAAGGAAATGATGATTCTACATCTACCTTTCCCTGAGCCTGTGAAGTCTGAGCTATAGATACTAAGAGTGCAGGGTCTAGTTGTGCTAAGGGACTTTCAAGTTAAAAATTTTATCATTTCTTTCTGAGATCTCGGTGAATATTTTGTTGTCTTCCCCTGGTGGTATTACCATTAGGAAGTGAAGTTAATCCTTAACATTTCAACCATCTTTCAGATTGAATCCATATCAACCAAGTTTTTATCTATGAAGGCTATATATACTTTCCTGTACTCTTCCAATAGTATATATCCTAATTATATGAAAGCACAATTTATAATTTTAAGGTAATTTGAAATTTTGGAGGAAGAAGATGTCTTTGGAGGAGATAATATGAGTAAAACACTTGAGCCACTCATTTTTGAAAATACGTCTTGTAAACTAAAAATAAAAATAGCACTAGTAGCAGTATTAGTAACAAATTCTTTTAATGAAGCATGGATTTCCTTTACTTGTAGGAACCTTTGACATTTGAAATATAAATCAATTGTAAGGACAATTCTCAAAAATTAGGTTAGTTATTTTAAAATTTATAGTGTATGCCTTTTGTCACACCAGCTAATAGCGACATACTTATGACAGCAATGCTAATTTTTCACATCAGAAGCAGCTATAGGGTGTGATTGGCAGTAGCAGATAAGCACATGCTTTCTTTCCTCTTTTTGCTTTCAGTGCTCCCAGTACTTCCTTTCACGTCCATTCCTTTATTACCCTGAACTGTAAAACATTGCAGATGCACCAGCCTAACATGCAGTCAGTTATCTTTCCCTCGCTGTGCTGCCAGGATTCTGATTTGCAAATTATCAGATACATCTTCTTCCTCGTCAAAATGTCTTTGACTTTATTATGTACCACACAGCCATCTGTCACGCTGACAGTATTAATATCTGCTGTTTCTATTAGATAGTCCCCATTGTTTAAAGTGAGTGATTTTTGTGCTTCAACTAAATTTTAGTAGCACTGCAGTGCAGAGGAGTGTGGAGATCTGTCCTTTTTATATTCCATTATATTGTTTACGGTTTCTTCTTCTTGTTGATTGTTTACAACCCAGATGACAGACATTTTAGCTTCACCCTGAACCATGCCCTGCTTTACTTAGGGAACATATTTTATAGAAGCTGGAGTTGCGCTACATTTCAATGAACCAGGGAGGCCTGGAGCCAAGCTTGGTGAAGAATTTAGTTTATCCCTGCTATAATACTTTGACACTTGAGTTATCCACAAAGAAATGTGACATATTGCCTCAAGTACCACAGCTTAAAACTATTTCTGTACCATACCCTTCAGAGGCGCATAATCAAGCCTCTGTAAATGGGACTGCAAAATGTTTTATGGTTGTTAGTCTGATCTTCAGATATAAACTTATTTATGAACAATGGAAGAAGTTTATAGTGTACCAATCTTATATAGGTATTATCTACAGGAATAAATCAATTATCAGGGCTAACCTGTTCTTTCTGCTACTGTTTTTCCTGCCTAATGCTATTTTTCTTTCCTATGCACATAACTCCATTTTTTTTTGTTATACTCTGAAAGTATTTTTCCATTACATCTCAGTAATTGGTTCTCCTCATGGGTATGAGATAGCTATCCTAAATTTGTTATTTATTCAGATCAGTGTCCTAAATTACTCCCTGATGAGATTAAGGACAAATTCTAGACCTAATTGCAGGCAGTTCTCTCAGATTCCAGAACACTACCTGTGGGCCACATGGTCGCATGAAAATTGTTTTAATTTTATGGCTTTTCCCTTTTAGCTTGCTTCCTTTGTGAGGCAGTGGGCATGTGGTATGTTACACTGATGGGGCTCTGCCCAGGTCCGTTTTTGTTCCTGGTCACGTCTGCCATACACTGTCAGTGCTGTAACTAGAGAGAGTACACTGTAAGCACATATATTTTCCAAAATGCTAATCTTTTCAGGTGGTTATTTCTAGGTGTTTTAAAATAATCTTTCTTGAATTTCTGCTGAATATATAAAATCAGGCATATTTTGCCTTTGCTCTGTCTTCCGATAAACTAAGTTATCAGATATTTTTCATATGTTTGATTCCTAAAAAAGAGCTATCTTTGGGCTGTAGTTCTGTGCTACCACTGTATGTTTGTTGGTAAAGATAAAATTACACATTTGAATTATGGCCTCTACATTTTTCTAATTCTTTTCATAGAAAATTCTGTTTATAGAGAAGCTTGCTGAACCAACTGATGTAGTCTTCTGTTTGTAATCCTCATTGACTAGCTCCAAATCGATGCTTGAATGGATAATTCACTTCTCATTAAATAAGCCTACCTCAACAACTGTTTGGCGCTCTCAACGACTGTTTGGCACTCTCATAGATTTCAAGCGAAGTATTACATTCTATAGTGTTAATCACAGTTGAATCAGTTTCAGTGTCAAACTTTAAAATGACATTCAGCCTTTTATATCTGCATGACAAACTTGAATCACCTCAGTACTTTGTTGGTTTGAATTTATTGTAGGTTATCTATGAAAACCTCTTAAAATTTAAGAATATGGCTGGATTTTGAGATTATGTGGATTCATGCTGATTAAGATTTTAAAGAATAGCATTTCATAACCTGGAGCTTTCAAAAGGTAAAACTAATCTTTCTATAGCACATTTACATGCAGACTAATACCCTGGGTTAAATTTGAAATTCTAGCATTGTATTTTATCTATAACTTGACTTTCATTAGCTGCTTTGGAATATACTTTTTTTAATTTAAACTTTCTTAAACTATTTAGCTTTAATAGCTAAAATAATTTTACCATCTCTTGTATACTGAGATTCTGTTATTCACTATGCAAAACAACAGTTTCTTCTCGGTAGATGTTTCAAAATTATTTTTTAAAAAACTATTTACAGACATTTTCATCAAAAGCTTAAGGTATCTTTATCACTGTATTTTTAAGAAACAGCACAGATTTGCCCTCTGTGCTTTCTATAGGTGAGAGGATTTTGGTTGTAATGGACATATTTCCAAATGGAAGTTGGAACATATGTTAAATGTTCCAATAACAAATAGGAAACCATTGGAACAGTTTCCAGTGACTGGCTGTGTGGCAGCTGCCCTGAGCCCACTGGAAGAACCTAATCTCGAACACTGAGTTTGCACAGTCAAGTGAGGAGAGTAATCTGCTTAAGTGGTAGTATAAGGGAGATTTTTTTCATTTTGTTTGTGCTCAAAGAAAAATTAAAATATGCCCCCTCAGCATCTATTACAGTAGTATTACAGTAATAACCCCTTCTTGCTCCTTTCAGAAATTTCTGGTGCATTTTTTTGTTATAGAGCTGTGACTTTTGGCCTCGTGTAATTACTTGAAACACATTTTTCCAGTACCTCTAGGATGTTGTACCAGCAGTTGCACTTAAGTTGTGACCCTGGCTTTTCTTGGATGGCTCTTCCCTATGAAATGTTCAGTATGATCTTAATGATCTCTGTGGTTATGTTACTCCAGGCTACATAGCTTACTTTACTAAGAGTGTCCCTCTCTCTGCCTGTCTCTCTCTGCTTCTTTTTTCTTCCTTCTCACCTTCCCTCCCTATGTCCAGTCTTAGGATATGTTTTCATTAATTATATTTTTTCCTAGAATTTACATGGAATATGTAACTACATAGTGACCTGCCTGCAGTTTGATGGGATCAAAGACATTATTTCTCTACACTACTCATGTTCTTTAGATCATGTTAAATCATATCCAATATCTGTTTTTTGTTAATTAAAAACAAATTCTCTTTTTAGTTACTATGATGCATCTATTTGAAATAGAGTTCACAGTGATCTTAGCTATTCTTGTTACTTCCTTGTGAAAAGCAAGGATCCTCTGTCTGCTCTTGCAGTATAATCTCATGTCTAGATGACTGAGTAATAGAGTCATCTAGAGGATGTTTAGAGACATCCAGATATAACCTACTAATGAACTGTAAAATTTAATTTGTCACTCAACTGACACTGGGTGCATCCTGGAGAACATCTAAGACCGCATCCTAGGCAGCCTTTGACAAAGCTCCTGTCAAACTGTGGATATATGGAATGATGCATAAAACCTCAATCCCTCGCCCTGCAAAGCTGGTTTATATATAATGAATCTCCATAGCAAAGCTTTGTTTGCTTAAACTCTAGCAAACACCGTACAGAGGTTTCTAGAGAAAAAGACAAGTTCTCCTTCCAACTCTTTGTGCTGAATTTCTGCTTCTATCAGGCTCTACATCCTGCGCTGGGTAAGAGAATTCCTTGTGCTCAGATGGGCCTCCAGGGAGTGTTTTTGCACCTCCTTAGTTCAGCGCTACTGAGCATGGACACAAGTTCGAATATACTTATTTAGAAGGGAACAATCATTTTGAAGAGCAGGTAGAAGGAGTTTTCTGAAGTGAGTTAGAGTGACCTCATCAAATTCCTACAGTCAAATAGAATGCAGTGCCTCAGGTAAAGATGCTAATAGCAGTAGAGTCATATTCACCCAGATTTCTTGGCTATCTTCAAACCCCCTTCCTGGGGTCAACTCAGACTAAAAGCAACAACAAAATATACAAGTTTCGACTTTGAGAGAAAATAAATCTTCATCTGGTGTTTTCTTTTTTATATACCTTCTTTTAAAATACAACAGTTGACTGTCTGGCCCTCCAGATTCCTGATGCTAATCTCACATATTCTCTAATCAAGTTGTAGCTAGCAGAAGGTAGGGGCCCTTCTTTTGGATGCTAATTTTTCAGTGTACAGAATCCTGCAGTTAACTGAATTGGCTTTTATGTCCAGGCATTTCCTATGAGCAGATGAGATTTTCTCTGCCTAGATTGCACTTTAAAAGTATAATCATAACAAAAGAAATAGTACGTCTTGCCAAAACTAAAGTAATACTATGAATGTTTCCCTCCGTGTTATGGTCTTTCACATCTGTTATGCTAATACACATTTTGTGTGCTGGTGTGTGCGTGTTTCTGTGCACATATAAGCATGTGTCTGTGTATGCAGGCATTTCTCTTTACGTGTGTAACATCAGATTAGTTTATACCATATTTTCTTCATTAAATATGTGTCTGGATGGATCCAGAGAGATTTATGTCCTACTACTCTATGAGAAAAGCCAATGTGGTTTTAATACAGTGTATTCTCAATTGAATTGTACACACAAAAATGGCTTAGTTGTAAGTTCCTTGAAGGTAAAAAATATTACCAACAGAAATATCTGCTCATCGCAAACGCTGATAATTTATAAATGTTGTGATGAAAAATTACAATGTCTGACATAAATATGAAATAGTAGAGTTTTTACTAAGAATTATTAGCTGCTGTGAACATCCACTTCAGTGTAATTTTTCATCTCTGTCATCATGCCAAATCACACTACAGCAATTACAGTTTTCTTTTTTTGTGTGTTACAGAATAGAAGAAATTAAACGCATTACAGTTATGCAGAAACCACCTATCTTCTTTACTTAATAGTTTGTATTATTTTCTTCCAAATAGTTATTCAATTATAATGTGAGTGATTTTGATGCCTTACAGTAAATGCTTGCTGATAATCTTTTAGGTGATGAATTGCAAGTAAACATGATAGCATAATGAGTTTGATTAAAAAAAAAAAAACTTAGAGAATGCTCTGTTGTTGTACTATATCTTCTTTACGTAATTTTCAAATATGAAGATTTATTTAGAAATCTTAAAATTCATATTGATCTGTTTTTCTAAAATCTTCCTGCAAAAGTGGATTGCAAAATCTGCTTAGTGTGTATTTTTGAAGTGAGTGTAGTTTTTTGAGGGTTTTTAATGATACAAATTCAAATGTTCTTGAATTGTTTAAAACTGTAGAAAAGCACTATGCTATGTAGAAAAGCACTGTGTTGTAGAATTGAAGGAGCACTGTTTGGCTTAGCCAAAGCGAAAAAAGAAAAAAACATAGATTGGCAAGAAATAAATGTAAAGTCTTATTTCTGGGAGTTTGGTGATTTTAAGGCTGATTATAGTCCATCTGACAGCACACAATATATTTTATTAATAAATTTTTAAGAGATCCTTTAAAGTAATGCTTTTTTCATTTACATTATTTTAGGTAGTGTGTTTATTTGTTTATTTATTTATTCAATTGAAAAGGGCTAGTCCTGGATCATGAGCTTCATGGCAAGTGGACTTCGTTACCTGTGTCTTCCTGTCAGGATTTTTTACATTGTTTTATTACTGCTAAATCCTATTATTTATGTAAGCAGTGAAGAAAGAAAACAAAACTTATTTTTTAAACTATATTTAAAGACCGGTATAATTGAAACTAATAGATAAACTGTGCATTATATTTCTGAGTTGCTGATAAATAGTTCTAAACATTGGTTAAAATATTGCTCATTCTTAGCTGTCCTTGCTGTATTTCCTGAATATATCTCAAATGATTGAGTCAGGAAGAAGAAATGACATTTAGATTTGCATAGGAAAGTGCCAATTATATTCAAATAGAAAAAAAAATCAGCCTTATTTTAAAATACTACCTTTCTTCAGACATACTGTTATATGAAAGAAGATTTTAGATGTTTCTTGTGGTTACTTTACATAGTCCTCATTGGTTCCTAAAGGACCAATGAGGACCTCTGATACAGTCATGAGATGTTGTTTTGTAACTGATCTTTGATTTTTCTCTGTGGCAATATAACAAAACTCAATGTGGATATAATACGGAAGTTTTTTTCCCATGTAATACTGATGGCTTTGTAAGCAAGATGTGAGCCGTTCCTACTATGCAGCAGTTCGCAATGCAAAAGGGCTGCTTGCAGAGGCTGATTCATAGCCACTGATCTGGTAACACTGACCTCCACTTCAGATATTTAATGAAGAGTGACTTTAAAGCCAGTTTGCTACATGTACTTTAAAGAAGATACTTCAAACATTTCAAAGCCAGGCGAAAGCAAAATAGAAAATAGGGAACCTGTAGGCAAAAATATACGTACCAGAGCAGTGCCTTGCAAGAAAACAAACAAAAAAACATTTTCAGCTGTGCCTCAAACGTAATTCTGTTGAGGCCTGTTGCAATTATTTTTTTTCCCCATGAACTTCACATTTTTCTCTGAGAGTTGGTGAAAACTTAGAGCTGTTGGTTACCAAGTTCTAAGTACATTCTATGTTGAAAGCAGGGTGGGGTCACATTAAGGCTGCTCTTACTCTGGTCAAAGATCTGCTTTTCAGAGGAAAATCCCACAGGATGATTCTTTGGATATAGATCATCTTTGTAGCAGCAGAGTGGCAAGAATAGATAGAGAATTGTCCTAAGGCTGGGCCTTTGCACTGTTATTTGACAGATCAAGTACAAGTTTTATATAAAAGAAATGACGAATTAAAGATGTGACACAAACAAAAATGTTACTGTCATGGGAGCATCACAGCCTTGGTTAGGTAAAGAGGTGAGTGACTGACTCTAATGAGCTGTGGATAAGGTAAGCAAGAACTAAGCATGAGAAGCCTTCATGCAGATCAACAAGTGTCAGGGGAGCAATTCCAGCAGTACCTGGCTGGAAAAGTATAGTGTGATCACAGGTCTGACTGGGGCCTACACCAACTGCTGGTTATAAAGACCTAGAGAAGCCCAGTTGTGGTGGAGGGGTTACACCAATACCCAACACTATGTAGAAGCAGAGGGCTGAGGTGACACCAAGCCACAGCTGGGAGCCCAACAGCGAGACTGGTCAAAGAAAATGTGCTCCCCCCCGGCTGGGCTGCAGTGACACTGCAGGAGTGACTGGGGTGGCTCTGTCAGCTGCAGCTCTGTGAGTGTCTGTGTGCCTGCGGGCTTTTCCTTACATATCCTGTCTCTGAGTCCCCATAATGCATCAAACTTGACTGTGGCATGTTCCTTTCTCCTGTGCCCCATGGCAGTGACTATGTAACACACATAGGGTCCTAACTAAACATAAGAGATAGTTAAGACTTTCTGAGTTTTACCTAGTTGTATTTTAGCAGCACAAGAAAAACAAGTGAAAATGAGGTCCAGTGTTAAGTAGGGCAGGGTGACTGTGATGACTACACAAAGAAAATTACATATCTTTAAAGAAAAAGGATCCAGGGAATTTCAGGTCGGTCAGCTTGACCTTAGTTCCTCTGAAAATTATGGAGCAAGCACTCCAGAAGCTATTTCCAAACACAAAGAAAAGTCAAGGTGACTTGGAACAGCCAGTATGCAGTTACCACAGACAGTCTGTCTTTGACCAACCTGATTGTTTTCTGTGGCTGGTTCTGTGAAGATGGGAGAACAGCGGATATTGTTTACTTTGAGTTTAGTAAGGTTTTCAGCAGAGTTTCTCACACTGTCCTTGTAGCCAACCTAAGGAGATATGAACTGGATGGCTGGACAGTAAAATGTCTCTAAAACTGGCTTGATGTCACCTCAAAGAGTAATAGTTAGCAGTTGAGTTCTCGCTGCAGCCAACAACAAATGGTGTTCCTCAGGATTTGACAGGTGGGATGGTACTATTAGCATCTGTAGAAGGCTCCTGGGTAATGAGAGAGAAACTACTCTTAGTATGTCTGCAGGTGAGACAAACCATATTGGGGAGAGCAGTAGATATGCTGAATGGCAGCAGTTTCTGACACAGGGAGCCCAGAAAAGACCAACAAATGGACCTGGGTAACCTGAAGGGGACAAATCCTGAGTCTTGCTTGTGGAGAATAAAACGTCTGTATGGGTGCAAGCTGGGACCCACCGGCCAGGACGCAGTTCGGCAGAATAGGACCTGGGAAATCCTGAGCAATCTGAATCAACTTTGAAGTTAGCCCCGTTGAGAGGAGGAGGCAGAACTTGATGACGAATGTAAGACCCTTCCAGCCTGTGATTTTCTCTGGTTTTTTCAATGTTTTGCAGATATGATTTACTTACTCTTGAAAAGCTAATACGAAATCTGACTGCATTCTGAGGCCTTCTCAGAAGGAAATGGTGTGATATTAGGTTAAAAAACACAGAGGTATTTTGGAAAAACTAAAATTTTGCACAGTTCAGACATCTTCAAAGACTACAGGGTATCATAACTTGTGTAGCTATGGGTGGACTCTTTTGAAGTGGGGACATATAATCATATAGAAATTGCTTTGCATCAAAAATCTTCAAGTTAAAAAGGAAACATTTGATATTTCGTTAGGTGGCTTGATTTTCATTGGCAAGCTAGATGGAGCACTGTTTCTCATGTCACTTCACAATAGATCTCTTGTTATGATCTCTTACCATGACTGGCTACCATAGATTATATATATGGAAGCACAGAGAATTAAGGTATATCAACACATACTGTTTTGAAAATTACTAGATCAAGACTGATCCCCAAAGGCTACATGTCTAACTCCCATATAAGGTTGAAGAACGTATGTTCCCTATGATGACAGTTTTTGCTCACATATGTATTTATATATGCATATATATGCGTATTTTTTTTAATTTAAATACTCCTACACTGATATCAATAGAAGTATGGCCTTTTAAATACTTGACTATTTAGTTAAACAGTATTTGGCTTAAAATATTTTAAGGGCAGCTATGTTACCAGGAGGACATACATAAATGAAACTGTTAGTCACATTTGTTAGGAAGGTTAGATTTAAAGATCATGCTGGTTATCAAAGACTTTTCAGCGCATGCCTTTTCACTGATGCTTGTTACCAGTGAGCACTTTAGCATCACACACATCAAACAGTAAACGTAATTGTGGATTACGCAGCCTTAGAATAATGAACTACATAACACTATCAGTATTTTAAAATTTCTCTTAATACTATGTTAATCAGTACATAACACGATGATGAAATTCTGCCGATACTGAAGCAGTGTATCCTTGGACTAATTCTGTTAATGTCCAGAATTAAACACACCTCTACTTAAGATTAGTGAAAGCAGTTGAGGTTGCTCTATTAATACTTGTTTGCCTCCCATCACTTACATTTACATTAAGGCAAACAGGAAATAATCAGTCAAGAAAATAAAACCACAATTCACAGATCTTGATATAAACATAGCTGAACTTCAAAATAGAGACAATGCTTGTAATAGAAGGAATGTGATAATGCGTATCCCTATCAGTAAGTGAAAACACTAACAATAAAAGGCCATCGAAAATTGCATGAAAAGTGAAAATAATTCACAAAGCAATGGAACACTTTTTTTTTTGGTAAGGGATTTGAATGCTCAAACAATATAATCAATATGTTAGCAGCTAGATGTGTGCATTCAGTGTATTTATATAAATATTAGCAAGATTATGTATTTTTGAAGTGTAGAAAGAATGAATAATTTGTTTCAGAGCATTTTTCTGCAGAATTAATGTGACCAGTATTCATCAGAGAGGCATTTGATTTTCACCCTACTTTAATACTAACTCCTGAATAACTTGGATATACAAAACAATGCTTTATAATAGATGTCATATTCATTTTGTAAATTAACTGAAAAGTGAAAATATAGTTCTTCTCCCTAAAGAGAATCACAGATCACTCCTCTCATCTTAGTAAGCTCCATGCATTAACATTGCAATGAAATTGCCAGTAGGGGAAGCAAAGTGGCGCAGTGGAAGTGTGCTGGGCCCATTACCCAGAGGTCGATGGACCAAAACCATCCTCTGCTAGAAAGTGTTTTGCCCAACACCCTCTCTGACACCTGGTGCCCCTCCCCTTGGGACACCTCTACCAGCATTCCCCACCCTGCAGACCTCCTGCTTCAGAGTGATGCTGCTCCCTTGCCTTCTCTTTTGGGGAGGAATAACTGCAGGCACCAGTACAGGTTAGGGGTTTACCTGTTGGAAAGCAGCTCTGCAGAGAGTGATTTTGGAGTCCTGTCTGACCACAAGTTAACCTGAGTCAGCAATGTGCCCTTGTGGCCAAGAAGGCCAAAGGGATCCTGGCCTGCATCAGGAGGAGCGTTGCCAGCAGGTGGAGGGAGAGAATCCTGCCCCTCTCCTCATCCATGGTGAGGCCACACCTGGAGTATTGGGTGCAGTTCTGGGCTCCTCTGTACAAGGACTTTGAAGGTCCAGCGTAGAGCGACAAAGGTGATTACAGGGACTGGAGCATCTATCGCATGAGGAAAGATTAAGCGAGCTGAGCCTGTTTAGTCTAGAGAAGAGATGACTGAGAGGAGATTTGATCAACATGTTCAAGTATCTGAGGGGTGATTGTAGGGAGGATGGTGCCAAACTCTTCTCCATGGTGGCTGGTGACAGGACAAGGGGTAACGGGTGTAAGTTGAAACACAGGAAGTTTAATCTCCATATGAGGAAGAACTTATTTCCTGTGACGGTGCCAGAGCCCTGGAACAGGCTGCCCAGAGAGGCTGTGGAGTCTCCTTCTCTGGAGAACTTCCAAACCCGCCTGGATGGCACCCTGTGCCACGTGCTCTGGGTGTCCCTGCTGGAGCAGGGGGGTTGGACTAGATGATCTCTAGAGGTGTCTCCCAACCTTAAGCATTCTGTGGTTCTCTGATTCTGTGAAATGAAAGGTTCTAAACATGTCTAAGAACTACATAATACTTAATATTCTCATAATCTATTGCAATTAACTGACAGCTTCCATTTCTGATTTTCTTTTTAAGAAAACTACATAAAATATTCAGTCAATGCTGAAATTAAAAAGAGGACTTTTACTCTGTTTTCTTAATGCCAGATATTTTCCAGCTCCCTTTAAATCTTTTAATTTTTGCTATTCTTCTGTTCTATCGTTCTATATTAATTTGTTACCTGAGTTACCAGGTGAATGAGCATCTGAATGCTGTTACATACACACATTTTCTTGTCTGATCCACATCAGCATTCCCAGTGATCAGTAGTATATTACTTCTTGTGACTGTCAGTAGTATACCGTCATTCTCTAAATAATTCTCTATTTCCAGATGTTTAATGGATAGTCCACATTTAAGCAGAGTCCTAGTTATACCAAACTACAGCCTATAATGTTTTTAAATGTGAGTAAAACTCTATTATAGATTAGATCAGGATCACGTTCCATTGCTGATTTTTATGTTTGAGCCCATCACACCCTAGTGCTAAGAATCTGCTGCATCGCCTCTCTGTTTCAGGTGTTTCTTGTGGTGCATGACACAGTCTTCCATAATATTTTACTTAAAGGCTTGTTCTTTGGTAAGTACATTAACTAAGAGAGAGACTCCAAAACTACTTTTTGAGTACTTTTCATAGTTCATAGAGTGCTTCTCACCAGTATCTAGAAGACCGTTCTGGAGAATGAAGCCTCCTATTTGTGCTGTGATAGACTACCAGTAATGCTGGAAATGTGCTATCTTACCCTAAAAAAAACAGTTTGACACGTTTTGGGCTGCAGCAGGAGTTGCTCTTCATAGGCTCTACTGATGTTTGACTTCGTACTGAAATTGTCAACACAGGTCATCCCCATTGATCGATCTTTTTTGTGTGTACACAGACAGCTGGGGCCATTCCCCTCTAAAATAAGTCATTTATATTTAGTTTTTCACATTCATTTAAATATCTATGTCTGTCAGCTGTCTATTCTGCTACTGTAGTTACTTACCACTACTCAATACTGTAGTCACAGCCTGAAAAGCACTTCAGCTAGCTGTTTCTGCTCAACAAAAATATCAATCCCATATCAGGAGATGTGTAGAGATCCCATAGGGGCAGATCTAGCAGCAGTTGGATTCTGTAGCACCTAAAATAACAGGTCCCTGAATCAAGTCCCTAAAGTCTGGCAGCTATAAGGCTTTCCTATATGGTTTTATGAATTGAACTCACTAGGCTTTTGTCAACGCTGATGGGATCTTAGAAAGGATTTACATTGATGTTTTAGTTTGTATGGAGTGCAGCTTGGAAACATCTTGTGATTGTCCCACTTACCACGCTTTGGTTCACATAGTGGATTGGTCGCAGAGTACACAGATTTCTTTTGGATGAAACCAAACCAAAATGTGCCTAATATTGTCCAATTTCAGATGGCTTTTAGTTTGCAGGAGAGAATCAGGAGTAAAACAAAAAATCATGAAAGGCAGTACAGTACAGTATGGATATCAGATTCTCAAAACCAAAAGATTTTGTCTTCCAGTAGTTTGTTAGACCATACTTTCTGAAAATGTAAATTGAACCTTAAATCCATAAAATACGTGTTGCCATTCAAATTTAGACAGTTACATCTTAAATTGTATACTAAGTATGTACTAACAACTATTTTAAGGACACTTCAGTTTGCTAAAATAGTTGGACATTTTTAGAGATAATTTTATAGTGTCTAATTTGTGCCAGAATTTAAATGATGGATTTAAGTGTTACAGACTGTGTATGTTGCAATTAATACCCATATTGTTCCCCATAAAGAACTTTTTGCTTTTTCCTGTGTGCTTTTTTTGTTCAAATTAATTAGTAAAGTAAATAAATCATCTCTTACAAGGCACCCTGATTTAACTGCTTTTAAGTTGTATCAGTGGTATCTTGATTAGTGTTGATTGTTGGTATAGTGATAATCCAAATATTCTCACAGGAGAAGGCAAGGTGGAGTTGGTGCAAGAACAGAACACTACTCTGTAGCATCAGATCTAACGCTGGATAGTGTCTCCTGCTCAACAACACTCCGAAACCCCTCAGGACAGCTATGTTCATGCCAGCCAGGGCTCCAACTGCTCTGGTTTGGTTGTGACTGGCACCATGAACGTGCAGGGACAGACCACTCGCTGTTGCAGGCTGAGGGGTCCTGCTCCTGCTTGCTGATATGGCCTTTACATGTAGCAGGTCCATCTGAGACTCCTGCAGTCTTGAGTGTTTGTAGCTGTGTCCATGCAAGAAAGTGCCCTTTTCACTACTCGCTGTTTTCTAACCTTGATGTTTAGCAAGAGCCACCAATGACCTCACTGGTCATGTCTCAAAGCCCTGAAGCCAGTCTCTGGTTTTCTGCACATCTAAAGGAAATCGGTGTTCATTACCTGGATTGTAGTCATCTTGGATTACATCTACCCCAAATGTCATCTAACAACATAAAGTTACTAGACAGCTGATTTTTACTTCTTTGTTTGTTTATAGAGCAGAGCAGAGGTAGCACAGGTCTTATTATCACTGCTCTCTGTGTGACAATCATCATCTCAGTTGAGCAAAGCAGTATTTTTCTAAATAGAAATATAGTTTGGTATTCCTAATCTAAAATAATAGTCAGGAGAAGTTAAAATATATGCAATACTGGCAAAAAAAATCCTTTTTCTTGGCAGTAGTAGCCAACACTGAGTATTGTTTTGTTAAACAGAATGTGCTGAATGAAGTAAGACAAAAGTGGGAGTTTGATATTTTTCAGTGTTCTTATTCTTTGGCATATGGATATATTTTGTATTTTTATTAAAGGGGCACATGAAGTGGCTTCATGAGGGACAAGGAAGAACCAAAGATACAAATAAGTGATTAAGATACTCGATGAGCTGAACCCTCAATTTCTCCTTATTCTTTGATTCACAAATACAGTTTGTATGCTTTATATATAAACTTTTATAAGACTTAAGTTACCTTCAACAGTGTTATTAATGAACATTTATATGAATACATGCAGGAACTAGGGCAGTTACAAGTAGTTTGTTCTGAGCAGAAGGAGGGTGCAAACTCTCATACGGATGAATCATGTAAGAACGAAGATACAGGGAAAGTTTGAAGTGTGATGAATAGAGCCTTAACCAAAGGGGAAGCCCTGTGTGCACTCCTGATAGCCCTTGAGCAGTTCTCTACAATGTACCTAAACTGCCCTGTTTTCAAAAGGTCAGACCTCCCAAGGAAACTTTTGTTGCTGCTATATTGTAGTGTTGACATAGATGGATCATTTCCTGCTGCTGCTGAAATAGGCTTTAAATATTAACTGGGGTTCATAGTCCGTTATGCAACTTTTATAAAATGTTGCTGCACAGCACCCGTCAAAAAAGCCACCCACAGCATGTTTGTTAAGAAAGATAGCATGAAAAAATGAGATGGTTTACATTTTTCCTGCTAATAAGTGTGAGAAAAGCATCTGCAAAGAAATGATTGCATACATTATTAAGTATGTTACAGTGCTGCATTGGTTGAGTGTTAATTGTGTTATTACATACAGGCACATAAGAACAAAATAAAAGTTGGAGGAAAAAGGTCTATTTATGAAGCTGCATCTCTTCTGATGTTGATTAATGATTTGCAGTCTTGCTGAGTGTGCTGTAAGGCACTTATGAAATTAGACATCGTAACCGACATGAGGATTTGATGAATTACAAATTATTACTTTTGACTGTTCTGCATTTATGTAAAACAGCATCAGTAAGTAGCTATAGGTTCATTTAAAACATTCAGTTAGGACAATTTACATTATTTAGAATATCCTTTTAAACTTTGATGTTCTAATAAGGCAGGCTGATTATATTGTTTTTGAAATGGTTGCCGTGTAGAAGGCTTCAGGAACTTTTACTGGGAGAGAACCTCCATTCTTCCTCACTTAAGGTTTAGGTGACCTTGCTGAGTAATTACACTTCTCTTTAACTGTGTGGCTTTTGTCTGTTTATATTGCTAGCACTTATTATGTATACTGACTGGCAGGTCTTGATTTGGTTATTTGGATGTTACATTAACATGAATAATAGCAACAATGAGAACAATAAATATAACATTGAAGTGATTCTGGGACTATGGAGAAAAGGTAGCACTAAATAGTAATTTCTTTGCTAGAGAAAAACCATCTGGAAATCAATTCTTTGTAAAGTTCCTTAAACATGTATATCCTTTTCAGAACTGAACAGGGTCAAGGAAGCATAATGCGTATAGAGCCAAACTAGTATTTTTGTATGGCCTGGTAGATTGCAACTGAAATTATTCTTTCCTGTGAAAGTCACGGTAACTGAGTTCTAGGACCCCTGCAGTATTTCATTTCTCTCTGAGAGTTGCAGGGCAACACTGGCAAAGTAGTTTGAGTCACTTATCTTTTTTTTAAGGCTTTAGTTCACATTCAGCGAAAGAAGTTAAATTAATGTTTTTCTTGTTTTCAGTAAGCGGCACAAAGAAAATATATTACTCATAGCTTCTATCTAGTGAGCAGCTATTGACTTTAAAAGGACAAAGACACAGGCTTAGGAAGTTACTTAGTTCAGTTGTGCAAGGTGCCAGATTTCCAGATTGGCTGGAATGACACGACAATGACATAAGGAAAGTGTAAAACTACAGGTGTTGGAGCAGTTTTGTCTTCTGCCTATGCACACAGCACAGTATCAAACGTCACTAAGAGGAACAAAATGTCACAGACTGGCTTAGGCCTCTTTTACAGAGCTGCAGAATGCATTCAAAATCTGAAGATTCAGGAGGCTGAAGGTGAGGTTTATTTGAAAAAAAAAAAAAGTCAGTGAGTGTTCATGAACAAGTAGCATCTTTTCCAGGTTATGCTTCGCTTGCATTGGCCATTCTGGGTTTCAAAGGGACTCTCTTTTGTCAGAGCCGTTTCCAGATTTCCAAGGAAGAGCTCATGTGAGCAGTGTCTGCACAGTTCTCCAGTGGGTCATTGCCCAAATGCTACCAGTTGGGGAGTACCCAGCATAGCCTGTAGATGGAGTTTACCTATAGTGGGTAGAGAAACAAGAATAAGTGGGGAAGAGAAAAACTTGCACTAAATTTTAAGTCATGGTTGCCTTAATAATTTTTTTTTTATTATTTTATTTTCAATTGTTTCAATTAGAGGAAAAGGGTATTACAGTGAGTCATCATGCTAAATCCTTTGCCAAGGGAATCTAGTGGAGGTTTTCTTCCCTCTTATTCTTGGATGTCCTTGAGGATATTTTAAAGCATTTTCTTTTTGCAATTCTCTGCTGGGTCAGCTTTGATTACATACGGTGCCTTTCATGTATACATGTATTTTTGTTACTACTAAAGGCAGTTTCATCCAGCCCAGAAGTATTAAGGACTAGTAGTCAGTCAGTGGTGATTTGTTTATAGTCGTGATCTGTTGTTCTGTATTCATATCATTAAGGTCTCTGTTTTTACTCGGTGTTTGAATTCTCCAAACCCACATTGTTTAGTCTGTGTATAAGGAACTGTGATATTAAAACAGTGCTCAGCATCACTATCCATTACTTACACATCTTTTGCAGAATTACTTCAACATAAGACCACACAGTTATATAAAGATAAGCAAAACTCAAACAAACTGGATAAAAGTCTTCGACAGCTAAATGATAAAACTTAAGCTCAAAGCAAACCTTAGACAGACCGAGGCGGATCATGCCTGGGAGACCCCAGTCCAGAGGACTTCCAATGAGACTGTGGTTTCTGCTTCAGCAACAGATCTGTTGAGCGAAAGGGCTATGAAAGTGCTGTTGGAGCTTGTTCTCTTGGTTTCAAGCCATCCAAAGTCAAAATAACTAGCACTGAGAATCAGCTGAGATTATGATAACCACTCTGAATTTATCCTAACCTAATAATAAGGTAAGTTGAGGTGGAAAGGTTGATTTAGTATTGTACTGAGGTGTATTATAAGGATTGAGAAATACAGAGGGCTTAAGCAGTGCTTTCAAAGCTAGACTAAGTAAGGTAGGAAAGAACGCTTAATACCAGGAAGAATATGTTTCTGGGTCTCTTTTGTCCCATTCTTTAGTATTTTGTGAATTAGTCACCTCATTTTATGAACTGAGGTTTATATGAAATGCTTACGGTAAAGAAGCGTGAGATGGGGTCATGTGATTTCTCACATTAGGTGCCTTTCAAAAGAGAAGAAATTGTGTGACAAAAAATACCCGTAGGAGAAGCTGGAAAAAAAGGAGTCCTAGAAATTATGAAATTCACATAATTATGTCAGTGTAGAATAATATTTACTTTCCCCTTTTAATTTTTATGGCATAAATCTTAGTGAATATTTTTTTCCTTTGTTTTTTAACATTTGTTTATTAACATTGTTCTTCTTGATAGTCTTTTTTTTTTTTGCCGCAAAGAAGAATCATAATGTCCATAGAAGGGACCTTCCAAACAGCAAAGGTCCAAACAAGAGAGGAGGAAATGAAAGGAAGTGTAGCCAGTACGCTGAGGTCATCAATAATTTGATGACAATTTGACCATTTTGACCATTTATCTAATCAAGACAAACAAATTAGCCATTTTTAAAAGATAAGCATCTATGTAATGAGATTTTTTTTTATTTTCAAAAAGAATAGGCTATTTTCTCATTTTGAAAAGAAAGGGATTTTAGGCAAACAATAGAACAGTAAGAGAAAACATTTTCAAATGAAGGAGTTTAGCATTAGATGTACATGTAAGAGAGTTTTCACAGCTGCTCTTACTTTTTTTTTAAGATGAAGCACTAACTAGATAAATTTTGCCTTGCTGTAATGAGATGTGATTTTTAAAAAATGCAAAAGCATCCCCAATTTCATTTGAAAGCAGTGAGATCTCTTTGTTTTCAGAGCTATCAAAATCCAGCCTTAAGGTTGAAGAGAAAGCTTAAAAGTTAATTTTTTCTTGCTTCAGGATTTGGCAAAAACTAAAGTATCCCATTTAAGTCTTCAAGAAAGATACAGCTGAATAAAGGATTAAAAGCTTCATTCCCTCTTCCTCCTCCCCCCCCCAAAAAAAACCTCACTTTGTAATAAAAGTGATTTAACATGACTAACTCAGTACTTTGGTTCTCACAAGCAAGCTCAGAAAAAAAAGTCCTCTGTGAAGAGATATGAGCTCTATTTTACATGTTTGAAACTGAGGGAAGTCATTATTCAGAAAAGGAGTGTTTATCTGCAAAGAAATGATGCTTAAAAGACTAATCCAAAGTCTCTTATAGCATAAAGATTTATTACAACATAGAAAAGAGTAGGGGAAATATCACATAAAGAGAGATTGCTAATAGAGTTTGAAAAGTTGATTGTAATATGTAAAAGTAATGGAAAAGAATGAAGTTTGCAATACAGCAGAAATTATGATGTCATTTGCACTAACCTGGTTAGAAGAGTGATAAATATTACAAAGCATTGTTTAGATAAAATTATTTTGAGTGGTGAAGTAAATACTAAGAAATAGGAACAGTCTCCTCCTCAGAAGGAGATGGAGCCCATTTGTTCAGAAGCAAGACTGTACTCACTTGATGTTTTCCACGTGAATTTTGCAAATTGTTTGCCAATTACTTTCTGCTGAGACATAGCTGGTATTATAAATAATATATATGCATCCCTCCTTGTGTGATACGCTGTACAGTTATGTCACCAAGCATCAAACTTGTGCTTGGGAATGGTGCAGGTAAATCTTCTGATGTTGTTCTAGTACCTTCAAGCGAGTGAGGGTAGCACAAAGATTGCTTGATTTTCTTTTGTCTGGAATAGGGTGTATACCATTTTGGCTACTTTCAGCTTCATGGGTTAGTGGATGTTCCAGCCCCAAGAGATCACTAAGATGATAGGAGGCCAAGCCTTTAACTTGATCTACATAAAGTATACTAGTTCAGTGCTTTCACTTCTGTGTCTTTGCTCAAATAAGCACTTGGTTTGAAACAAAGTAACTGGCAAATAAATGTAGAACGAGAAACATGTGTTTGATATTAATCTGTTTTGTTGTGTTCCTGATCATTGGTCAGTACATGGAGCATGTTAACAATCTCTCTAGGCTTCATAGTACAAATCCTTAAAATGATTGTAATAATAGCGCACAAAAAATGACCAGACTGGTATTGTACCAGTTTGCATAAACTAAGGACCTGCCTTTACGTGTCCGTTTGAGTACAACAACAATTAGTAAAATGTCCAGCAAGACTTCTGTTTGAGCAGGGATTGACAATACAGCGATAGCTTTTCTGTTTCTGAAATCTGTGTGCAAATCTAGATCATTTTAGCAAACAGCTGAGTGTTGACTTTTGATCAGTTTTGCACGAACTGTGCTCACTCCCCAAGTCCTCCTTTAGTTCAGCCATTCACTACTAGTGTGTGAAGAACTGCTTCTAGTTTCCATTTATGTAGATTAATAAAATATAGGATTTTGTTAATTCTAATACACTTTTATCATTCCAGTATTTTACTGAAGTCATTCTAGCTTGAGTTTCTGCAGTTTAACTTTTCTTATAACACTGTCACACCTTACCAACTGTGATTTAACAAGTATGTTATTTATCATGCAATAAGAATGTCAGTGCTAACCACAGTTGAAGATTTTACTGATATTAAGATCTGCTATTTGGCTTAGGAAAATTAAAGGCACGTGGACATGTAGCTTCTGGAAGTTTAAGGTCACTTATAATGGGAATTAATGCAAGAACACTACGAATAATACCAACCATTAGGTAGAATGATTTTCTGTGTTAACAAATTATGCTTAGTATGTATGTTTTGGCGGTCCTGATGCATTCTGTGAGAGAAAAGACTCTGGTAACATAATTCATAAATACAATTGCAGACAATGTCCTGAGTAGTTTGTATGTCCTAAACAGTAATAAATAAATAAATAAATAAAGTTTTATTTAGACCATATTGGGCCATAATCAGGAATAAAGTTCTAAATGTGGTGTTTGCTGTCTTACCATTGTATTGCCTTTCTTTATTAAAGAGGTAATAACTTCTCCATTTTACTGACTCTTTTTTCAAGCACAGTAGAAAGCTAAATGAGTTGGAGAGCTTCCAGCTCCCAGGTGATCTAAGCCATCTGAATCATCCTTTATGAGCTGCTAACATGTACAAGGTGCCTTGTTCCATTATCTAACATTGTCTGCTGACAGGTTCCCTTTCCTGCCATCTTAGAGGACCAAGAGCAAGCTTCTGTTTCCCTCATTTCTTAACAAGTGTTAAAATATCAGTTCATTTTTTTCTTATATTTACCTCTGTGAACGTAAGTCTAAATGGAAAAGGCAATAAGATGTAATAGAACAAACAATAATAACTATATGATCTTTATGAATCAGTCAGAGATTCTGTAAGTTACCTGATAAATTCTGATCGGCAGTGAACATTTTCAGATGCTAAAAATAGACATATAGATAAGGACAAAACATTGTGGTTTGTAGCTTCTGCTTTCAGGTAGTTCCCAAAATTGGCACTATTAATGACCCTTTTAAAATTAATTTTACCTTTTCTTAGCTACATTCTATAGAAACTAATGATCAGTGTGGAAAAGCTCCTGACTGTAAGAATCAGAACATGGAACCTAGATCTCTTGGCCTCTGTACTTGACTTCTCTTTTCAACTTTCAACATTTTTTTCTGTTAATTTTTCATATGACTCTAAAATAATCATTGAACAACTTCTTCTGTCATAAATTAGGAAGAAAATCAGGAAGACAGAAGATTATTCTTTCTATCTAGCTATAAATATCTAGAATACTCTGATGATAAAGTAGTGGAAACATAACTGAAGATGACTAGATGGAAGAAAGTACTCCAAATCAAAGATACATTCAAAATGTTTCCTTTTGGATTCACATTCATTATTCTTTAAAATAGAACTAACATTTTCTGACTCTCCAAATATGGAGAGCTGTAATTTATTTTTACTTCCTTCCAAGCACAATTTTACTTCAGAGGTCAATAAAATTGCTCCATTCTTGACAGTACGTCAAAAGAGAATTCACTGAATGAAGGGGAAATAGAGGCCTGTATCTTGTGGAATCCTTCATTTACCGTGTTCCCATGTTATAAAATTAGCCATCATGGTATCACTCTTGGAAAGGCAAAGCTTTTAGAGAAAGTAACCTAAAAAAAAGCTTTTAGAAGCAGGACTTCTCCAAATTCCCTGCTGGCAGTTTTTTCAAATTCTCCCCACACAAACCTATGGCTAAGTACAGTGGGAGAAGCGTTTTCAGTAATGTTAGTGATATGAAAGCAGCTGACTTTTTACACCACTTTGAACCCAGAGTCACTGGGCTTACTGAGAATCAATTTAATCCTCCAGTGAGACCACAGTAGGAGAAAAGATCTATGATGATCCATTTTAGGATCCCAGAAATAGCTAAGAGCTCGCAGACACACACAAACACACAGATCTGAGAATTCTTTTCAAGAGGAGCTTTTTTCACATCATTTTCCTTCAGCATCTCAAAGCGATAGAGTGTTAAGGAAAAGATTGTTATATGTCACCCACATTGGTTGAGTCATCTGCTGCATGAGGACAAGTCTCCATAACCTTCAGAGAGATGACCAGACCTACTTGGGTCTACTTGGGTGAAACATGCAGGAGCAGCTTCCTATAAGATGAACTCGTTAGGTTGTCCAACTCCCAGATTTCTATTGTTATTTGAAGGCCTTGGTAGGGTTCTTTATAAAAGTTGTTTGAAATTCATGATACACAACCTGTGNAAGATGAAATCGTTAGGTTGTCCAACTCCCAGATTTCTATTGTTATTTGAAGGCCTTGGTAGGGTTGTAGTTGTTTGAAATTCATGATAAAAAGCTTATAATAATGAAAGTTCAAGAGTAAAGGTTTTTGAGCAGAAGAGAAATGTAGAAATAACTTCCAAAGGCTATAGAAATAACTTCCAAAGAGATGAGGGGACAGTGGGATTTGGCCATTGTTGGCCAACCTGTGCCACGTGCTCCAGGTGTCCCTGCTGGAGCAGGGGGGTTGGACTAGATGATCTCTAGAGGTCCCTTCCAACCTCAGCCGTTCTATGAGTGTTCTAAGGCAGATAAAACAATACAAATAAATGCACTGTACTAAGAATACACTGCAGGAAAGCATCACTCCAATGTCAAGGTAATTCGTGAGTCCTCATCATTTGCTGTCACCCACTGTAAAACTATCAAGTCTAGTTAATGGATAAAATTATATTTTCAAATCAGTAATGGAAATGAAGAATCTGTACAGCAGAATTAGGGGAGCTATTTTAGTTACAGTACTAGGCTGTTGTGTAACCTGATGACGCAATGTATACATTTTTGACTATATATATTAAAGCAGTATGGATAATTAATATGTAGTTACATATAAGAAATAAGAAAGAAAATCACAAGAAATGGAAAGGAGGGCAATAATGTTTGAAAGAAACAACCTCAAAATTCAAAACTTAAAACATGTCCCTGTAACTTGCAAATGAAATAGATTTCGTATTCTCAAAGTCATGTTTGTAGAGATATGATTTTGGCTTGTTTTTGCATTTCTGTATACTTGAGCAGTAATCATTTTAATTGAATAAAACAGTGCTTGTCTCTTTTATCTGTGAATAATGTTACTTGAAGAGGCAAAAAAGATACATTGGCTTTTAGTAAATTGGAGATTATGATCTAAAATGTTGGCTGCTGGAGAGTGAAATATGACTATAATTTCAAATCTATTTGGCATCATAGATGAATGTTCCTAATAAATGCATATGTTTAAAATTAATCACTTCCCTTCCTCAGTTTTTTCTCTAAAATAAAAAGATTCTGCAGAAGTTTGTTGTGTTTATACTGCTGTGGAAAGTCATGCTGCAGTAGTGGTAGTAGCATAAGGGTCATGAATTTCACAGGAAGGATCTCTTGAAGTCTTGAAGATGCTACAATTATCTAATTTTCCTTGGTCTTATTTTTTTTCTTTCCAAGCTGGCATGTGAATATTGATTAAATGAATGATAAGGTCCATGTTTGACCATTTTTTCACATTTTTAATTTAGAAGTTGAAACTTTCTATCACAGTTGAAGCTGAGAATTGTGGCTGAGATAATAGAGATCTGATTCCAGTGGAAATTTAAAAGGAAAAAGTTGCCTCTCAAATGTCAAGGCTCCTTGTGGCCCAAGATGATTAAAACTAAATTGTTTGCTATATGAATCCCAAGGTGCTGCTATATCTCAGGTTCCATGACATTTAGCCAGTGACTTTTCATAGCTTGTTAATAATGTATAGCCATCCCAGTATAAATTTGCAGTGACAGTGCAGGCTTGCTACAGCAGAACAGTTAACTAGATTTATTTTGGACAGAAAATGCAGATTTGAAAAAGAAAAAATCATGACTAATGTCAAAAGAAATCGCCCTTTTACAACACTGTTTTACCCAGGACAGTTGCTGAAGAGGGGTGCTTTTCATATCGATTTATTATTCTGTCCAGAGCTCTAATTACCTTACAGAGAAATATTTGCTAAACATTACCCTACTCATCAAGATTAACACACATGAAGAAAAATAGGTGTTCTAAACCAATAGATAGTGTGTACTCATCTGTGAAGTTCAGTGATTTTACTAGGCAGAATGACTCAGATAGATAGGTAAAGGTTACAGCATGCTCTTTAATAAGCACAGTTGCAGCTAATCAGTGCTCCCAGATAAATCTAATAAACTTCTGCGTTGTAGAAACCATGTTTTTTTCTGAACCTTATACCTGACAGATATACAAATTATTCATAAGCTGTAAAATGTCACAAGATAGATGAAGGAGGAGAGGAAGAGAGGAGGAGAAGGCTACAGATAAAAAATAGATTCAAAGAATGATGAGTAACAACAGGATATGAATTGGGATTGCGGGGAGAAGTTTAGTTGACATTTGCGTTCTTGCAGATTTTCTCTGAGGCTGAAAGTTTACTCACATAGAAGTTTTATTATGACTGCAGCTGTAATTATCACAAATCAAAATCCTTCACTTAAATCTTTCATAAATCATAAATCGATTGCTTTGAAAATGTTTTAAATGTAGTATTTAGTACAGTTGAAATCTGATGGGTGCTGATACCCTTTAGAATGAAGAACTAGCATGAATTAAATCTGTGTATGATAACAGTTATCAGCACTGCTTTCTTATTAGGTTTTACTGAAGACTTCAGCAAGGAGATGAAGTATCTTATGGGTTTACTGATTCTATATATGTAAATGTGCTGGCAAAAATAAGATTATTTTAGTAACCTCAAAATTGTTATTGTGAAGTGCTGCTGAATCTTGACTTCTGCATAAAGTAATTCAACAATTCTGTGAAATTTCCATGCTCCTTTTCTGCTTAATTGTTCCAATATTGATAAAAGTACCAAATTTACTATTCATGTAGAAGTGGTTATATATTTTTATTTGTTAAATAACTGCAAGAATGTGTTTTATTCTTTGCATGCTTTTATGTAACAAGCAAGTTAGACAACCTCCCTCACTGTTTAGTATAATTTTCAGGAACAGTTCAGTTGTGAGGATGTTTCAGAATTCTTTACAATTAGCTTTTTAATTAATAATAAAATCACTCAAGAGACTGCAGACAGCAAATTTTTTACTGGAGTGTGAGCAACTCAGGAAATAAGACATTCAAGCAGATCAATCCTCAGCTGTGTTCCAGTTCATTAATAGATTTCTCTGCTACTCTTCTACTTTTCATCTCAAAAGAAATTGTTGCTTTTATGTAGAAATGTTGATGTTCTCGGGTTAGATCTGTCCAGACTAATGGAAAAAATCCCACAACATTTCATTCTCCCAGTGTAAGTTCTGTCACTTTGTTGTGGGAAAGGGGTGTTTCTACTCTATTATTTATTATGTTATTATTATATTTATTACAGTAGACTAGTTATTCTGAGATTGCATTAAGATTGCCAGAATCTGTGGCTTTCTTTTTCTACTCTGTAGTGCACCAGATTCTATGTACCAGAAGGAGGAAAAAAAAAAAAAAAGAAGAAGAAACAAGACTAATGGAAGACTAAAGACTAGAATATCTGAGCTTTGCCCTTGCTGGATCACAGCTGAATTATCCAGGCTAGTGAAAACGTGCTTATGCCAAGAGAGCCCGTGTTTCTAGCTGTAAGCAAGACAAGTAAGCAAGACAAGTCCGGGTGAAGGACTTGTCCCATAGCTGGCTACCTGTGTCACTCACATCACAGAATCTCGTCCAGCCCCAGGCTCAAAGCAGGTCCATGCCGTGTTGAGCTGTGAATGTCTCTGATGATGGAGGTGCCGCGTCCTGTCAGCCCAGCACTGAACCTGCTCCACTATCTTGGTGTCTGGTACTGGGCAGCGTAAAACTAGACCTCGCTTTCCCGGGCCCTCTCACAAAACTCTCTGTGGTGAGTTTTGTCTGCATTTTAACGCTTACACATAGGCACCCTTTTCATGGAGAAAAGAGTGGGGGGACAGGTGGAATGTGAAGAAGGAGGAGATTTGTCTGGAAACGGCTGTGTGATGAGGCCCAACTGTGTGTGTGCTGTCCACTGCCGCCAGGACCTCAGCCTTCCCTCTCTTCTGGGCACAGATGTGGTCTGAGAGGCCCTTCCAAGAGCTCTCGGATGTGCTATGAGATTCTCCAGGGGATAAAACTGTACATGTGATTATGTAATCACTATTGTGAGTCAATTTTACAGAAGTAGCCCCAAAATCTAGAAGGATATGGTATCCTATCCGCATTCTTAATCTTAAGGAAACAATCATAGATGGGCAGCAGCAGTGAATCTTTAGGTATATTTAAATAGAACAGGAATCTGATCTTTAGGGTTTGTTTCTTATCAGAAAAGGGAAGGAATGAGCCTGGACATGGTGATGATTAGGAAATAGTTTAACAGAGTACATTGGCAAAAGAGAAGGGATGAAAGGGGACTGAGAGACCTTACATAGCAGATAAAAATGTAAGAGCGAGGATGAATGATAGCATCAGGAGGCAGTGAAGCATCAGCAGGTTATTTATCAGCCTGAATAGACTCATTGGGATCTGCGGGACCACAGGTCCTTTTAGGTATCCATTAAGCTTTAAGCACATACATTAGCACTTACAGTGCTTGCAGATGTGTATAATACCTCAAAAAAGGACCCCTGGGAAGTACATGTTCAAAGACAACTTCAAACTGTTGCCATTGCTTCTAGGAAAAGGGAAAGTTCACCAGTGACATTGAGATGACTGGCGTATCGAGAAGTTCAAAAATGTTCATTAGTTATAAAAATATAAATGATCATTTTATCACAAATTAGGATTTCTTATTTTTATAATAACTTTGGCTTTTACGGAGGATCAAAATAGATTCTAAAAGGCAATACTTTTGACATAGTTTATAGTTATCAGTCTTTCCTATTTGTGTGGTGAAAATCTCTCCTTTGCTTTAAAACATGGATGAAGGGATCCTACTGATATATGATGTATTTTTCTCTGTCAGTTATTTCAAGATTTTTTTTTCCTGATGGAAGTTTAGCCAGCTGAGTTATGACAGCAGGATGTCTCTTCCAGTTCAGTTTGACTGAGTTCAAGCACTGCCATCAGATTATCAGCCTTGATAGATGGTACTGAACTGATAAATGTACTGATCGGGAGGCCTTGCTTCTGCCTATAGTTACTTCAAATGAGAGACTCATGCTACTGAATTTGGTTGTAGGATTGTCACAAGTAAAAGTAAAGAGCATGTCTGTTTTGCCAGTCTTGTCCTCCATGGCATAATTAAAAAAAAAAATGCCCTTTACAAGCCATTTGTGCATATGCTGCAGTTACCCATTGTTTAGCATGAATCAGAAGGATTTGGTTTTGTTTGGAAGCATCAGTGAACTTTAGTTTACATTTTTTAAGTGAAATCTCTCTCAGTAGATCATTAAGTTAAAGACATATTTAAGGTGTCCATAATAGTGGTGTATTTGGTAACTTTCCATACTGTATTAATTACGTTGGTTGATAGAATGAATAGCAGGCATAGAAACCTGAGATCAGTCTCATAGGTGTAGTAGTTGCTGCATTAGTCTGTCAAAAGGTATATGTAGAACAAGAATATTTATTACTAATAATGATCCCAGTTCTGATTGACTGTGTAGCCAGTCTTAGGGTGGGATGTCTGAAATCCTGGGAGACAGGGCTTCTTAAATCAGGTGGATGGCATTCAACCTGACCTTTGCTAGATAAAATATTAATAATATTATGTTTCACATAGCACTGTAAATCTATCAGCATTCTAGTAGTGAATGTGTAAATTATGTTTTAGTATTACTAACATCTGTGGATGTTTCTTAGGGCCTGATTCATCTTTCCTAAATAGGTCAGCCAAATGCATGTAGTCAGCACCCCAATAAAACTCAGCTGTCTCTGTGTCTCAGTACAGCTTTCCTAGGCAAAAAGGTCACTGCTTTTTATACTAATGGGCAGCACCTTAGACAGCTAAGTCCTCATCCTGAATGAGTCATCTTTCTTTTAACCGGAACCGTGTAGCAATTCGCTTCAAGCTTGTGTCTTCCTTACAGACCTGCTCTCCACCCCACTTGGTGCCTCTTCCCTGATCTCGAGCAACACTTCACTTGCTCACTTCAAATGTCCGAGTTGCTTTGAGCAAAAAGGCTATGAGTGCATTTCCCCCACTCTTGCTGAATCCAAGTATCATAGAGTCCAATAAACACGGCATTCGAGGCAAGAATGAAGAGCAGCTTCCAGCAACTCGCAGTGAATCAGAATGAAAACTGTAGTGGCCTGGCTGAGCTTGGCTCCTTGTCCAGCCTCTAGCATCCGACCATAACTGGTTCCAACCCAGGTCCCGCTTATTGATATTCTTGCTTTCTGTCAAATTTCCCATCCAGTCAGAACTTGCTTTCAGTAAAATAATTATTGTCAGACAAAACCATGCCACTCATTAATTACCTTTTCTCTGCTCATATCAGCCGGTTGTCCAAAGGCCAAGTATAGAGGGGAAACACCTTTATACTGATTGATGGAATTTTCTTCTGATTTAGAAATCTCAGCTCGGAATTGCCTGAATGTTCTCCCTGCACTCCAGGATCAGTTTGACTTCCAAGTTTCTTGGATGGCTTTAGCTGCATTTAAATATAAAATAGGTCTTGGTGGATGGATGGTGAAACTAGTTGCACATTCTGATCTGTGTATGTGTTTAAGGGGCAGCTTGGACACTTGAAGGCATTGCCTGTGGAAATCTCTTCTTTCCTCTATTTTCTACTGTGCTACTTCATGTACATGCTAAACACAGTGCTTGTCATAACCAGGGCAAACACCTATTAGTTTCCTACATGATCCTACATGTTATCTTAGTAAACTCCTGCATTCATTGTACATGATAAAGCTTCACTTCCAACTGAGATTAATGGGGAATAAGGAAAGACTTTAAAATTGACACTTCACAAGTATTATTTCATCACACTTTGCAGTTAATGTCAGATTCAGGTTAAAAGGTCCAAAAAGCTGTTTACAGAGATACATAGGTGAGTCAGCAGTAACTAGTTGGTCATGTCTTTGAAAATGAACTATTGTCTTCTACAGCACACTAATCCCCTGCTAAGCATTTTGTTGAAATGCTTATTCCCATCTCCATTCCTTATCGCAGTTTAAAACTACTAAAGTTACATTCTTCTGTTTCAAATCCATCCAATTCAATAGAATATTTTGAGTCTTTGGTTCATCTGTTGCATTGGCATATACCCCAATTGTGATGAACACTCCTGATAAAGGCAAAATTGATAAGGGAGACTATATTTGCACCATATTAGCGCAGTTAGGAAGGATGAAAAAAGAAAGATCTTTGTGATTGTTACTGTGAGCTGATCATAATTAGATTCTGAAAGATTTATTTTTTACAGAAAACAAGTAGTGTTTTCCCCACTACCTTTCAGTGTTTAACTAGTGATCTCATGTTGATATACTTGTGATTTTAAAAAGTCGGATTTCACACTGAATTAGCCTTCTTTATTAGATAAAATCTGATATATTTCTTGCTAAACATGAATATGCATATACTTACAAAGATGTAATTTCTTTTTATTAATATTAGATGCTTTGTGCGTGTGCGTGCGAGGGCTCTGGACCTCAGGGATCCTGGGTCCAGGTGGCAGCAGCTGGGACACCACAAAGGAGGGGCCAGCTGCGGGGTGGATGGAGTGTCCAAGCCCAGCTGCCGGTGGGTCCACGGTGCACATTCATGTGCGTGTCTCCCTCAACAGACCTTCCTCCTGCTCTGCCAGAGCAGATGAGGAGGAACAAGATGAGGCTGTCAGCACCATTCGTGTCTGTGCGAGTGCTGAGTGGGTCTTTCTGAACTGGTTCCTGTGGACGACCATGTGTGTGCGTGCGTGTGTGCAAATACGTACGTGCATGGTACATGGGTGTGGGCAGGGGTGCCTGTCGGGATCACCTCAGCCCTGCTACGGGTTGGACCTGGCACGTGCAGCTGTGGCAGCCTTGTCCCCTCGGGCTGCCAAGTTTGTCCTTCTTTCCTAAAAGCACTATTTTTTTATCTGCAAAGTGGTCTATCCCAGACTCCACATACAAACATTTTCTGAAATAATTTGGTTTAGGTTAAATGACATTTATACCTCAAGAATGGTTTTCTATATGTGCCTATACTTGATAATGTCAGGGCTTTTCTAAAATTCTGTTCTTTTCCTCCTGCCTAATGCTCAAAGAGAAATGACAGAAGGGAAGAAGGGAGGTGAGGAATCAGAACAGAAATATAAAGATATAAAAAAGGAGGAGTAGGAATGAAGGAAAACTCTGAGACAACAACAATTTTAAGAAATGATTCAAATCCTGGTCAAGTGTTAACTTCATTAGCATTTTTAGAAAACATCTAATTTACTGGAATTAAAAACGTGATTTGAAAAAGCTGCTGATATTATGGTGTTGTTTTATGACTTACAAACACTCACCAGTAATATATTTACTGCTAGTTTTTCGTAATCAGTCAGAATCATTTAGCTAATAGAGTTCTTGTGTCTGCACTCACGAAGCATCATTTATATCTAATTATGCTATCTAGACACAAGTAAACCAAACACTGCATGACTACAGCATTAACAAGAAAATAAAACACCAAATTTCCTAAAAGTATTTTCAAAATTCTTAGCTTTTCTTGTTGTTGAATTAATTATATGACAGGAAAAATGTTACATTGTGCATATTCATGCATGTGTGATATGATTTGCTGGATATCTAAGTGCTTTTGTGGGTTTATGTTTTCCCTATAGATTTGAATCTGTAATACTACATTTTTTTATATCTTTTTCACTTATTTGATGCCATTGTTACTCTGTATTATATTACACCGTAAATACTTAGAATAGTTTCAGAACAACATAATTGACTTGACCAAAAATGCTTATGTGTATTTATATTCACTTGCATGTCTAAAGTTAAGTTTATATGCACATAGTTGTAGTTATTCTGTCCAGAATTTTTACAAAATAGATGTAGTTTTCCTCCCATTTATGTTGTAGTCGACTTTTTTCTTTAAAGCAAGGTGCCTACAGACCTTGTACACACTTTGTACAGACCTACAGCAGAGTATAAAATGAAAGTTAAATGTATTTTAACCTGTCCCATTAGTCTCTTTCTGTAGCCTTTTTTTTTGCTTGTTTTTTATTTCTATCCATGTTCCTTGTTCCATTATCTTGGAGAGATATATAAATATATATAAATATATAAATAAAAGTTATCTGCAGAAAGTGATTTATGTTTTCAGTGAGCAGAATCATCCTCTGAATCCCTATTCAATGGAACATAGAAGAATCCCAGGGTTAGTGGAGTTTACAATGTGAAGTTGAGTGGGAAGAATCTGGGTCTAAATCCTAAGCTTTGTTTTATGTTTGTGGATAGGATGAAAGTCCAAACTATATTTTCTGGTAGATTGTGCTTAATGTTTTCTAGGCAGAGAGCAATACAGGTGGTCTTATGCATCACTCATGAATCCTCATCCATGGCTTCTCTCTCACACATTATAATTAGATATCTGCAAAACAGTAGTGTATGCTTCATTTCACGAGCAATATACCAGCATTATGTCTTACACAGTTGATGCGGATTTTGGCAAATGTGTTCTGCTGTAGTTATCCGGGTATATTCAAAAGGTAGATTCTAGGTATATTCCTCAGATGTATTATATCTTAACTGAAACAAATATAATCAAAGCATAAATAAAACAAAACAGTTATCTATATATATACTGCAGTTATTCTTCAAGACATATATAGGTACAGATACAAATGCATTACATATACAGAATACATTATTCCTCCTCGATATTTTCTTACATTAGGATCTTTCTAGAAAACTAAGGTAAACATTGCTCATATTTCATTGTAATGACAGGTTATGTACTCATACAGAGTACAGTACTCATACTTGGGCAGTAGACAACATGACTATCCTGTTTACTCACAGGTAATTTTGCCATGTGTTTGTCTTTGGGCAGTCCCTTTCCTCTAAGGGACATAACACTTTGTTAGAAACAAGAAGAGATGTAAGGCATGTGTCACCCGATTGCTGACTGGAGCTTTTGAATACACAAGCTAAAGTGAAATATATCCATCTACAGCACATCTCAAAACATTGTCATTATACCATTTTGGAGCCCTGCTGTGTTGTCTGAGTTTACATGTAAAGCTGTATATATGTGTACAAGGATGTAGCATCATTCTCATGACCAGCAATGAGATTAATGCTGTCTCTCAGTTTCATAAGAGGTCTTGCAAATCTGTTTGGGTCAATTTATAGGTGTTTCATGATGAAATTATAAGGAACTGTTTGGTATTAATGATCCCAAAGGATTTATCAGGAAAAAAGTATATACAGTGGTTTTCAAAATGCTTAATATTTGGTAACTAGAATGGTAGCTGGAACACGGTTCCTGAAGGTTGTCTTCTTATGCTGTAATTACATTTAATTGTGCAGAATCTTCAGCAAGTAGCTTTCCAAATATAGACTGCAGTTACTCTTTTAGTAGACTCTCTCCTAAGAGTACATTAAGAAATGTTTATATTTATTCACCTTACTAGAACCACCGAACTGCATCTGAGACTGTTAAGTGTGAGCCAGATTTTATAGTTCAGGTGTGACATTTGTGACATGTTTTGTCATCATAAATCCTCCAGAAGATCCCTGTGGAAATGTTTCGGTAAAATACTTCTTAAAAGAAGAAGGGAGATATATGAGTTTGTGTCTTGTTAATGTGCATACATCATATGAATGTTTTTTACATGGGGTGTAGTTTCATGATGGGCTATACATAATATAACACTTTGGGATGTTGTTTGCTTCAGGTGCCTTGATGGATTTTCTGGACAGTTTTGTGAAATAGAAGTTAATGAGTGTAATTCATCACCTTGTCTGCATGGTTCAACCTGTGAAGATCATATCAATGGATACACTTGTAAATGTCAGCAAGGTAAGTGAAGTCTGGCAGAATAATCTTAAACAATAATTGTTCTGACTTATGGTGTTAGTAGTGAGAAAATAGCAGGCTCTTTATATGTGTATAAACCATAAGATAAAGAAAGGTTAACTGTCCCATTGACCAGCTCTGTAAGAAGACAAGTGAGGAAACAGTTGCTTTTCTGTAGGTTTCCAGATGAGGCAATAATTTGAATGAAACCTAAGGAAAATTAGCTATCTAACAAGCATCTCAGAAAGACTTAAAAGGGCTCATTAAAAGATGCTGGAAATTATCTAGAGTGTCTTTATTTATCTTTTGTCGCGGGTTTCTGGCCGAGGCTGGCACTAGGCCGCAGGTCTTCAGGCCTGGCCGACGCGCCGACCCTCCGCGCGTGATCTTGGACCCCCCCGGGGAACCGGCTTGTCTCACCCTCCGGGATCCTGGATCCTCTGCAATGTCCGGTCACGGGCCGGAAGGAGGACGCCGCCGCGCCGGGGCACTCTCTCGGGCTGGCCCAGTCGGGTCGGAGCCACCCAAGGTGAGGAGGCCGTGGGGTGCGCCGCAGGGCTTCAGCCGCACCGACGGCGCCCTGTATGCGGACAGGCAGCACCGACTGCCTAAACACCCGGACGGCTGACAAAAGACGTAACCAATATGGTTCAGGGTCAACTGACGAGTTTATTACAGCGAACATAAGCTTTTATCTAACGAACGGTAGGAGGGATGATGCACAGAGGGAGATACATGATTGGGTGAGGGCTGTTGCCAAGATGTCCTCATTAGCTGCGCTCCCCTGTCACACAGTGGGTGGGCTGGAGCTGCTCGCTCTGGCCCCCACCTTCGAGGAGTGCCTAGCCCCCACCTTCGGGCTGCCCGAATGTTCTTTCATGGGTGTGATGAACCACCTGGTGCTCTGCAAGACTGCTCAGCCAGGCCAAGTGGCATGACTGAGCCTGTGCAGGCACCAGGGGTCACCTTTGGGCAGCCCAAGGCCTACACAGACCTAGGCCTCACTTGAGGCCTGTAAAGATCTCCCCATGTCCCCCAACAATCTTTAATAATGTGGAGTACTTTACTAATCTTTATGATACCAGCCAAGTAGGCACTGAATAATTTAACATCCTTCAGAATAAGATAGGCTATATACAATTTGTTGAACATTTTAACTAGATATTTTTGTTCTCAAGGTGGGATGAAGAGATGTTTTTTGAAAACTTATAAATAATAGTTTCTAAAAAGCTGGGAGATATTCTCTTGTTCTCACATAGCTAAGTTTCATAGCTTTTGTGACTTAGTAAAGTGTATGTTTTTCAGCATTAATGCAAAAGCAAAGGTCACAGTCAGCCTTTACTGGCATGTAGCCACAAATTTAATCTCCTCAGGACTGCTCACTGTCTGCTTTCATGACTATTAACAAAGTACGTTTTTCTGTCATCAAAAGGTTTGCCTAAGTCCATTGTAGCATACTGCTCCATAACTCACTCACTCACTTAATTTAAGAGTGACTCTAATATGTGTCTCATGAACTTCGCATTTTTTTAAGACTATTGCTTCGTATTGTACTGACTTACTGAATACTTTCTTGGGTATTCTAGGATTTCTTAATGATTATTTTAGAGGTTATCTAGAGATAGTCTGCAAGATAAATATTCTATTCACCCATGCTGTCGTCATCTGATCTGCTTCTCCTCTGCGCTAGGTTTACCTTGGTGACTTCCATTAGCAGACCAGCTGGTCTTGGTACAGTTTTTTGGACTCAGGCATTTATATATTTATTAGGCAAAACTTTTCTCTTGAATAGCAGATCACAAAATAATGTTGCTCACTCTTTTTTGCACAGAATTGCTTCCATGTTCTTCATAAAAAAAAAAACAAAACCAGCAAACACAACAACAACAACAACAAAAAAACACAAAATGAAGTGAATATTAATAAAATCAGATTTTATTTTACATACTATCTTTTTATTCTGAAGTGTCCTAATGCAGTTTACAGAACTATGAAATCTGGCAAATTTTTTCAAAAGCATGCAAGATACTTATGTTTAGATGTAAACTGACTCAATATGGATGGTTTGTTCATTTTTTTATTTAATGCTATAAATATATGAGTGAAATGGAAGCACCTATTATCCAATCTGTCTCTGGCTTACTAAGATCTAATAATTGTAGAAATTAGTTTGCTCAGAGAATAAATTTTTGTAGTGAGACTGAATGTCTAAGAGATGCTTAATAACCCAGAAAGTCACTGTTCTTGATGTGTGAAGCAGTGAGTGATCAATCTGTGGACTAAAGGGCTAAAATACATAATTATAATGGTCCCTTCTGATCTAAAAATCTGAGCTATGACTTGTCTTCAGTAGATATGTCTTTGTGTCCTCTCAGCGCAGTTCCACAGTGCAGGCTCTTCCTGGACAAAAGTGTTCTTGCCCTCAGGAAACTCTAGCTAATACAAAATACAGATGTACAATGTATATTCTGATCAGTATAATGCCTCACTCTGAATAGACTGTCAAGTCTAAAAAAAAAAAACTCTCCTTATTTTCAAAGCTATTAATACTTTGAGTATATTTGAATATAGATAATTCAAATTTGCTCACCAGCCAAGGACTGTAACTCTGTTCCTGTGCAGCTGTGTATGGCAATGCTTAGTGTAAGCAGGACGAGCTTTCTCTGGGGCCTCAGAATTCACATCTGCACCTAACATGATTTAGACACCTCGCAACCCAAGTGTAAGCTTCACTTTTTTTTTTCTTTTAACAGCAGCATTTAATAATGGGGAGGTTAGAGATCTTTACATGAGTGCTCTGCTAGGTAAAGACACCTGTATACCTACTTTAATCAATGTGGTATTTTCAGATATTAGTTGAATTATATGGTACCTGAAACAGCTGAAGAAATCAGAAGGTTACATCTTGGAAAAGGAGGGAAATTTGAAAGGCAGAGAATCCTTTGCAATGAATACTTTCTGAAAAGTTGCATAAGTGAAGAAGATTAAAAGATTTTTTCCAGAGACAGAAAAAAGAAATGCTTAGAATAAATCTACTTTTGTTGCAGGCTACCACTCATATATAGTGTGCCTTGTATTCCTCTATTAAGGTGTACTTCCTTGTATGGGCCAGATGATTTCAGCTTTGCAAAACCCACCAGAGAACAATATGAAACATGTGGTGAGAGTGTGTGATACCAGAAAGAGGAATTTGTCTAGCTCTGACGCAAATCCATTCTGTAATGGATCATGAATTTAGCTGGCTACTGCCCCAGCAGCAGATCAGTATGATTAGGATAAGGGATGCACATTCAGGATGTGTAGGCCCAGCTGCCTGCCGGCCACGCAGGTGCAGGAGCAGCAGGAAGGGGCATTGCAGAGAGCTTGAGAGAAGCAGCAGCCGCCTGGAACTGGTAGTGGCTTCGCAGCTCAAGACTTTGCCCTGCTGGGGCAGGCTGAGCTTTCAGCAGGGCAACTGCCACCAGTGACTGACGCGTCCGTTTGACGGATGCTTTGAGGCAGAGATTGGGTTTGGATCAGCTGAGGGCCTTCCCTTCCCCTTCCCTTCCCCTTCCTTTTCCCTTCCCATCCCTTCCTCTCTCCACCCCTCCCCTCTCCTCTGGAAAATTTAATTGGAGAAATGACAAAGCTGCAGTTGATGATGGGAGTACCGTGACAGAAGGTGGGGCTTTCTTCAATGTTCTGGTTTTGGATTTACTTTAACAGTCAGATAGGCTGCTACCAGTTTGCATCAGTCTCTGAGGAGTGAGTTCTCAAGACAGGCCATGAAAAATAGAGTTCTGACCTCTAACTTGTAGACTAACTTGTTCTAAAGGAATTTCACATGCTGTGAAATTGCCCTACTGAGTAATCTGGTACACTAATCTGACTCAAAGTTTCTCTTTTCAACTTTTTGACTCTAGCTAATTATTTTCATCTATTAAAATATCCCGGTTTTCTTCTGCAGTGTGTCAATAATACACAAATTTGACTAAGATCATAAAAAGGGTAAAAGGAAGATAAAAATATTACATAGTCTTTCATTTCACATTTGGGAATAAAAAGGGGGGGAAAAAAAGTTGTCCTGTGCAGATACAGAACGAGCTAAGAGATTTTTCAGGGAACATTTCACCTGTTCAAATTCTTTGGTATGCCAGAGAGAGAACATTACAAATAGTTCTATAGGCGAGGGCAAGCTATAAGGTCAGATAATTTGGTAATGCAGGAGTACATTCAGATTTTATTCCTATTTGCTTAAAGGTCTTAATAAATTATTTATTCTAGATTTTTTTCCTTTCTTCCTGACAGGATGGGAAGGCCTCCACTGTGAGCTGGATGTGGATGAGTGCCTATCCAGTCCCTGCATACATGGCATCTGTGTTCAGAGGGAACTTAGTTTTGGTTATACATGTTTTTGCAAGCCAGGATTTGTGGTAAGACAATCTTTTTCTCTTTCACGTAACCTGACTAATTGTCATTGCAGAGAAAATACTGTATGAAATTTCTTTTTGTCCTCATTTAGATAAAACATGGCCTTTCTGACACATACAATTTTTTAGTGTTTTATTTTCTATATTTTTGGAAAAAAATAAACTATTGCAAAGAACTATTTACTTATTACTCAAAACATATACATACATACATATATATATATATATATATAGACTCTCATATATATATGAGAGTCTATATAATGTCTCTTTCAGACATCAAATTCTATTCGTGTTTTAACATATGTACATATGTATTGATCTATCATTCCTTTCAAGCTATTGCATTTATTACAATATTATTATAATAATAATATATATATAAGTATTGCATTTTTGCTTTTATTCCACTATCTATCGTTCCATCTTCAGTCACTCAGATTCTTCTACGTTTTGGAAAATACACATCAGAAAAACAAAACTGGAATAACAGAAAAATAGGTAAAACCTGTCTCTTCAGTATGAAAAATAAGGACAGATAGGGCCTGAATAGTTCAAGACATGGATTTGGTGGGGCTCTGCTGATTTTGGTGCCTACCTGCCTGGTAAATACCTAGAATAGTAGGTAGTTATTCAAGAAACTGCAGCTGCAGTATATATAAGTAAATCTTCTGTAGTCTATGTAATACTGTTTGAATTATGGATCATAAAGTATGGATCATGAAGTTTCTCTGTCATTGAAAATGAGATCATAGATAGCGGTATATGTCATATATGTTTACTTTTAAAAGGCAGACAACCGTAGAAAAATACCTACTTTCAAGTATGAATCCGCAGCATCTTCCTGCATGTAAAGTGTTAAAGCATTTACATTTACATAAGGCATTTACCGTCACTTTGAAAACTATCAAATTTGTCCATGACTTTTTAATGTATCCTTCATGCACACTGGAGATCATCCACATCTGCTTTGTTTCTACGAGTAATAAAATCATAGCCTTACACTTCTTCACCATTACATGCAGTTGTAATAAAACCCGCTAATTTACTAGTCCCAAGCGAGGTTGGCATGAGACAGTTTTATGGCATTAGGAAAGATTATTAGAAAGAAATCTTATTCATTTAATGAGTGGATCATTTTTGCTATGTGTAGAGTTACACAAGAACAAGAAAGAAACAAACTACAGAGATACAAACTGAACTACTGTTCTCTCATGCTTCAGAAAACCAATGCAGTGATTTTATCAGATGTCATGAATTCACCAGTTAGCTGCTCTGCTTGTCAAATAAATAACAAATCCGAAGGAAACAAATATGGATTTATCTAAAAAGTCCCAGAAATCCCTTCCATTTAAAACATTGATTTAAACTACTTGTTTAAAAGTTCTTACTTCATTAGATGGAAAATTAAATTGGCCCTTGCCAAAATGTATTATGGCTCTTAAGAGGGTTTCACATCCTAGGGTGCTGTGTGTGAGTTTTTTTGTTTGTTTGTTGCTTGTTCATTTTTATAAGAATATTCTGATGGATGACCCCATAAGCATATGAGAGGTATACTGTTTGCTTCAGCAAACAGATTAATACAACTTTAGACTTCTGCCCCAGAAGGAAGGAAATAATATTAAAAAGTTGTGCATAGCCTTTTAAATACAAATACATTCTTGCTTGTTTGTTAGTTTTAAGAAAAGGAAATGGAAGAAAATGTAAAAAAGATGTAAGGTTAGATTACATTCTTTATGTTCCGTACTGCTCAGGACAGTTAGATAAGGTTATCTGCCATACAAATGACTTCTGATGATGAGAGAAAATAAAACAAAAACAATAATACAAAACCTGTAAAAGATAAAATTTTCACAATTAAAATAATATGGTAGATATTCAGATTCTTGGTGTTACAGCAATTACAGCAATTCCATTTAATATCTGTCCTATATTAGGAATGAATTTGTATGTTTAATACTTTTGGAAATACCAAATTAGTAGTCTTGAAGGGTTGTTGTTGATCTTATTTTTTTCAAAGTACCACAAGACTTTGAAAATCTTTATTTAATGAAGGTACAAATAAGTAAAATCTCCTCCTTTTCCTTTTTCCTATTTCCTATCATAATGTCATAATGATGAACAAAATTGCATTTTTGCCTTTTGCGGTGACACCACTAAGAACATCTTTGACAAGTTAACATTGTTAGTTTCACTATTGTGAGATCTGTAAGACATATAGAATCACATCTCATTTTAGCTTACCAGAAATTTTTAATTGCTACATTTAATGTAAGTATAATGTATTATCTTATTTAATATGCTGTAACTATCTTAAATCATATATGCATAGCCCATTTTTCCTAAGCAAACTTTTGTGTAATCATTCCTGTTGAATTTCAGTTTCAGTATTCCCACTTCTGCTTCTCTTTTTTCTTGCACTGCCTACTGCACCATAATATCATAAACAAATTTAATAGAGTTGTCAGAGATTTCAGAAATATGGAAGTTGCTTCAAGTCCCCTCAAAACAGCTAGTCAGACAGAGATTTCTTACATGTGCCCCAGCTTCAGAAGAAGCTTTATTTGGAACTCTTCTCTCTTGGATATTAAATATGAGACATATACTTTACAGGATATCAGGCTGCAGAGGCTTATTTGAGGTATCAGTGTGATCTGCACTGCAAATCTCATTTTTTGTCACTACCATAGTAATACTTGAACATAATTTAAACATTTGTGATATTAAAACATTTATGATAGCAGATAATAAACATTATGTTAATATTATACCACTTCCCTCAGTATTTGAAGTGAAAACAAAGCTATAGAAGTTTAAAAGAAAAAAGACAAAATACATGTGTTGAAAGATTTTGTGTTATGTGTGTATCATTAGCTATACTCGCATTATTCTAAATGGAGACTCTTTGTTTTACTGCTCAGAAACTTAAAGCCTAAAGTCTCTGGTGTCATTTGGAAATTTCCCTGGCTTCCTGCCATAGGTTTTCCATAGATTTTGGGTAACATCTGCCAGCACCATCTAGCTGCTTCAGACATAATGAGAAAGAACATTTCCAGGCACTGAGCCTCACTGCATGATGAATGAAGATAGCTGGATGTGGATGTATAGACACGGATAGCTTTGTTATTAATGTGTTCAACTGGTTCTGGTGTGGTTTTGAGATGCACAAACATTTTCTGACACAGTTCAAAAATTAGCAGAGGTCAGGGACTTTTCCAGTTTGTGAATTAGGCATGGTTGCACTGGTCTAGAGAGAATGAGAGTTTAGAGGCACGGACATTTACTCAGTGTCAGAAATGATACCAGGAAAGCTACTAGCATAGATGCAGATAGAGTGTTGCAAAGAACATTTTTTTTTTAATGATAGTGGATTTTATAGAGTGATTAATTCTGTTTTGTTTTTTTGACTGGATAGCATAACTAAACCTTAGTTATAAATTAAACTACTTACAAAATGTGTCTGTCTATTGACACTGTTTTGATTCAGTTATCTGGAATATGACATTCAATTGCTTTTGTTAAAGCAGTGCTCCTTTTGAAACTGTTAATTCTTTAATTTACAAATTGGATTTTTATTCTCACTAAAAATGTACAATAGTTTAAAATTGATAAGTTACTTAGTTCAGGCATATAGTAAGAAATCCTGAGGTCTTGGTGATGTTATCAAGTATCACAGGCAGGGCTAAGCTGCAGTGTTACTTTTCTTCAATCATATATCAGGTATTTACACTCTTAGTCTTCCTGTTGCCATTGCTTGTTTCAGAGAAATCAAACAGCTAGAAGGACACAAAGATGAGTGATAAATGAGCAGTATGTCTCTGAGATATTTATACTTTGTTGTTTTCATCAAATAACCTAGAAGATACCTAGGTTTCAAGGACTCACTAGAAGAAGGACATGTTGCTGCTGGAGCATGTCCAGAGAAAGGCAACAAAGCTGGTAAAAGGGCTGGAGCACAGACCTTATGAGGAGCACCTGAGGGAGCTGGGGATATTTAGTCTGAAGAATAGGAGGCTGAGGGTAGACTTTATTGCTCTTTACAACTGCCTGAAAGGCAGTTGTAGTGAGGCAGGAGTTAATCTCCAGAATAACTACTGATAGGACAAGAGGAAGTGGCCTCAAGTTATGCTAGGTTCAGGTTAGACTTTAGAAAGTATTTCTACATGGAAAGAGTGGTGAAGCATTGGAACAGGCTGCTCGGGGAAGTGGTGGAGTCACCAACCCTGGCAGTGTTCAAGAAACGTGTAGATGAGGTGCATGGTTTAGCAGACCTGGTGTTGAAGGGCTTACAGTTGGTCTTGATGATCTTGAAGGTCTTTTCCAACTCTAATGATGCTGTGATTCTATGACTTAGTTTCAAGTAACAACCACTGTTAGCTTTCCATTCCTTTTATGGGCTGGTATTTTTGAAGTTTTAGTTTCAAAATACATGATTTACTAGGCATAAACAGTAAAGTTTTTGATTCTCCAACGTTCACATATCTTTTCTATTTTTTCTTTGTGTCCCCTTCTTCCCCCATCAAAATAAATGGGGGCAAGGCAGGGAGATGTTAAGGTTATTGATTTGGGTTGTCCTTGATAATTTCATCAGCCTTAAAGAAGTCATCTCTGTCAAAAGTTGTCTATAGCAGCAGATGATAAGAGGCAGCAAAAGAGCCAAACTGTGGTTAAATTATATGGCCTAGAAACAAATACGATAAAATCATGAACAAGCCTGTTCAAAACCTCCATAGCTTGTTAGCAAATTTAGTACATGGAGCTATCAGGTGTCCTTGACTTTTAGGGATGAAGATGTGTGTGTTTGAAATGGCTGTTTGCAATACTCTTCTAGCTCTGCCAAGATAGTTCTTCACATAGCCCATTAGTTCATTACAACTCAAGGGAAAAGAAAATGAGCCATGGTCTCGGCTCTGTGTTTATTTATTTCACACTCTGAGAGTGCATTTAATTTATACAAGTTTTGCTGGGGGGGAAAAAACTAAAAAAAAAAAATCCAAAAAACATATTATTTTTTCCTTTATTGTTCATATTCCCTGGTAGGAAATATATTTCAGACTTCACATGAATTGTTACCATGTTGATAAATTCAGTGCTATGTCCATTTTGAGACTGACACTATTTTTTTTAATTCTTTTTTCCTGAAAGATATTTGTATATCTAACCTAATGTGTTAACAAGGTGCCATGTGAGGATTTGACAGAAACAGGCTAAAAAAGAAAAAGTAAAACATTGATTTTAGAATCAAAGGAGAATATAAGTTGTTAGCTAAACCATTTGCAAAAAATAATCTATATTACTACATCTTACCTTCTAATCTAGAGGTTGTGCTTGTTTTAACCATTTTTATAGTACTGACAATGTCACAGTTAATATATTGGCTACTACCGATCTGAGGGGGAAAATATTATTATTTGTAATTGCTTAATACTGAGTAAGAGGCAAAATAACATTGGGTTAAAATTAAAATGTACTGAACTACACCATTCAATTACTTAAGGGGCATTTTCCAGATGGTTATACTTGGTTTTGAAATTTTGGACAGCTTTAATATAGACAAACCATGTTTTAGAATTAAAAGAAGGCAATAATTTGAATTAATGTGACTATGAAATGCAAATTGTCTTCAGATTTGGCTTTTTAAAAATTCTCTTTCAGGGACGAAGCTGTGAGCTTAATTACAACGATTGCCTTATACAGTCCTGCTCCACTGGGTTCCTTTGCATTGATGGAATAAACAATATCACCTGTATACCTACTATCCCCCAAAGCAAGCAAACTGTCACTGAAATGGTTGAAGTGCTTCCTACTGGGGTTTTAGATGATGGCCTTTTGTCAGCCCCATCTGTGTCTGAGGAACTTTGGTCTAACCAGGCCACCTCTGAATTTCATACAGGACACGTGTCTCAAGGTAAGAACAACAAGCTTTTGGGTAATGCATGCATCAAATTGCTTTCCTGGTTAGTACTTTTTCAATGGTAAGAATATTTAAACGGTCTTCTGTACTTTCTGTTCTTGTGAATTTTATCTCCTACCCTTTCTTAATCCCATGTTTAAATGTAATAGGTAAATTATTCTTTTTTCTCAATAATTCTTTTCTCCAGCATCTTACCTTTGCAATAAGGAAAACTGCCCTTTCTTTTAGCTTGGTTTTCACTTCGCTTTGCACAGTGTGAATTTTATATGCCTCATATTGTGTTCAGCTCTCTCTGACCCTAATGTCAATCTTTCCTTCTTCCTTGGCTAGTCAGCAGCAGGCAGATAATTTGCCTTACTCCATGGGGACTTTCATTTTTCTTTCCTAGTTCACATCTTTTCTGAGTGCTTCTTTTTCTGTGCATCAACTCTCCCTTTATCATTTAACATGATCTTTGTCATTTTAACTGTTTATAGTCAAGCTTGGGGAAAGCAAAAGAAAAAAAGAGTCTATTCTGTTATTTTAAACATCATTAAAGAAAGTCAACACCAACAGAAGTGCAGCAGTTTGTTTGAAAGCTGCATCTTTATTGTGGCCTTTCCATTTTACTAATGCTAGTTTATAGGCATAATATAAGGCATCCTTCCATTACTTTATTTCAATTTTGTTCTGTCTTTTAAAGACATTTGTATAAGAAATAAGCCAGGGCTCCTGAGTTTATATAAGTCTACTCTACTGAACATTTTATTTCTGTACAGTCTAATCTTTATGGATATACCTCAGCTTTTATTGTTTTCTTAATAGGTAATATTGCTTCTTGGTGTGGGTAATGACATTTAAGGAAATGCAGTTTATAAATGCAGTTACTTCTTGCAGCATATCATGTGTGCTGGCTAACTGGTGTTCTTAGTGGAAAAAATTTCTGATTTGTTCATTGCATATAGATTCACAGAAGCAATTTGATGTAAAAAAGAAAAGAAAATACTTCTGTTCTGAGTAGTGCTATTTGTAGTGGTGCTGTTTGTTCTGATGCTGGCCCCCATACGGACTGTGAGTAATAGGAGGGCTTGCCAGCTCTTGGAGTCACTAAAACTCCTCTACACTAAAACTCCTCTACATATTAAGAATATGATTTACATAATTATATTTGCCTACTCTGTAATACCTTGGTAAGACTGAATGAGGTATTAGTGGCCCTGTTGATTGCTACAAATTCAGTCCACAGCTGCAGTTTTTTACTTTTTATTTTCTCATAATTCTCTTTATTATTATTATTTATCCTTAAAAGGACTGGAAAAAAAAAGCAGGTATTTTTCAGCTGTGAGATACTTCTAACTAAAATTTGGCTAAATTGAGCTATGGACTAGGAGGACTGATTGCCACTGGAGAGTTTTCAGGCATATTCAGGATAGCAACCTCAACAGATGTTCGGTTTTCACAGTTTCTCAGTTCTGCTGTTCAGGTTGCAGTAACAATGAAGCCTAATATCGCACCCGTACCATATGTGACTACTGCTACTTCCATAGAGCTAATGTCAGTAGTTTTTTCCTAGGATAATTATGATACAGCCTCATTTATCACTAGTTCCTTAATGGCACTTTCTGTTTTCCCTACACAAGTTTCATCATTACAGTAGCACCAGACTGTTGCTTTATCTGCCACAGACATGAGTTCAGTAATTAGTAGCATACCAGGGGCTGAAACAGAATTAAATAGTCTCTCATTACTCTCCACTGGATTACAATTTACAACTACTACTACAAGCACAGCTTCAGTTTTACGTTACTTCAAAAGTGTCTTAGAGAACTGTCAGATATATTTTCAGTATCAGAAGAGGACTGGAGACTACCAAGTTCTTCAATATCTCCTCATTTCCCTTTTATTTCAAGGCAGATATCTTTTCCTAGTTCGTTAACTATGCACACAATTCAGATGCAAACATCTCTTCCTGGTGAATATCTGGCGATTACTGCTCCATCCATCAACCAGAGACTCACAAATATCAAATCACAGTCTGCTGATTCTTTAAGTGAATTAAGCCAAATGTGTGCAACATGTTCTGTGACTGGATTGCAACCCTCTGGTGAATTCTTAGATCAATTTCTGTGTAGCAAACAATCTCCATTTACTGAGCCATGTTGGAAGAACTCGGTGATATTAACCAGCTGGTATACACTAAGGGAAGCTACAGCTATCACTTCTGGGTATTTATTTTCTTCCTCTAGCAAAATAATATCTTCAGTGGAGATCACAGAGCTGTCATCCTTGTATCCTACTACAGGAAATACACATGCATCTCTGATAGGAGAATTGTTCTACCCTTGTTTTCACAACAATCAGATACTCATTTTCCATGTTTTAATTCAGGCTGTGTGGCAATTTTCCTTCAGAAGCCATCCCTTTAGAACCATAACTTTTGATGAAGAAATAAATATGGATTTGACAAAAAAAACCCCTACTATTGAGCAGTTGACAACACAGGAAATTTAACAATAACTAGAATCAAAACTATATGATCCATTTATGGAGATCCATTGTTTTATAAGTGATGGTACTTCGTTAGATTTTCGGCTAACTAGTGTGTTTCAGGAACTTCTTTCAAACCACATAGCAAATAGTAATTCTGAGTTCAGAATTTATTGACATTTATTTATAAATTCACAGCTTTAAAGCTATTATCAAAAATAGTCCAGTCAAGTGTTCTTGATTTGCATCTTCTGTCTACAAAAATTTCAGGTGTAGACCTGTTGATTGAAACCCCAGAAAAGTTCTCATTTTTGGAACCTTCTAGTAATGAATTGTCTCACCTTGTTTTATCTGAGAAACCCCATCTGTGCAAGCACAGATTCTTGAAATGTTAGTCGAAAGCATTTGTCTCCTCATACCAGTTATCCTGAATTAAGTTCTGCCTTGCAAGATGTTGGCAATGCTGTATTGGAACCTATGAAATGAACAGATGGAACTGCTGTACACAGTAAGGAATTTCTCATGAGTCTGAACACTCTCTTACCCAGACATCACAGTGAGCTGGATTCAGCTTCTGACCTTTTTTCAGATGATGTCATCTGGTGAGTTGCTCATTTCTATTCAGATAATTTTTTGAGGTGGCTGGGTGTTTTTTATACAGAGATAAAAGTGTCTGTCAAGGTTGCCAGGTACCTCAAAGACATTTATTGTGATCAGGCAGCCACTGTTTCAAAGGAACTAACATGTCCACTTCATTACTGTAAAGCTTTCAGATTTTAAGATATATCTTCCATTATACTTGTATCTAAATTCAGTGAGGTTTCCTGTGGGTATGTTGTGTTAGTATAATTATTAATACTTTTTAATTTAAAATTAGTGTGGTGAAATGACTTTATACTCTCTGAAGCACTTTAATATATAATTAACACCACTTCTGACTCCAAAATCAGAGATAAATGAAAGACATTTTCTAAAATATTACTTCTTAGAAGAACATTATAATTCTGTCAGAAATGAGATCTTGGAATTAAGTGATCACATAACCTATGAAATTCTAGAATTTAATATTAGGGAATACCAAGGTGGCCAGCAACATCTTGGACTGTGCTGGGAGGAGTGTTGCCAGCAGATTGAAGGATGTGATCCCTCCCCTCTGCTCAGCTCTGGTGAGGCTGCAGCGGGAACGCTGTCTGGTACAGTACAAGAAATACATGGACATACTGGAGTGAATGCAGCAAAAGGCCATGAAGATGATGAAGGAGAGAGGGAACATCTGTTATACAAGGAGAGGTCAAGAGAGCTTGATATTTAGCCTTGAGAAGTATCAGGAGGGGGCCTTATCTTATGAGGAGAATCTTATAAATGCCTAATAGGAGGAATCAACAGGATGGAGCCTGACTCTTCACCAGGGTGCCCAACCAAAGGGCAAGAGGCATTAGGCACAACTGAAATACCAAAATACTGCTTAATCATCAGAAAGGGGTTTTTAATGTGAGGGTGAATGAGCACTGAGAACATGTTACCTCTCTAAGTTGTGTTCATCCTCAAAGAAATTCATATTGTGACTGTATATGGTGCTGGGAAACCAGCTGCAGTTGAGACTGCTTTGAGCAGGAGGGTTTGGACTAGGTGGTGTCCAGAGGTCTCAACCTCAGTGATTCTATGTTATCCCATAACAGCTGTTACGAGAGAACTGTCTAAGAGAAGTTGTTTAAGATGACTGTTGCCATTTACTTCCAAGTATCCAGTTAAGCACCAAGTCACCAAGGATGGGATTTATCTTAATTGTAGCTCTCTATAAGTCACTTAAATGGTGTAAACTGTATTCATCTGCAGTAAATGAAGAAAAATGGCACAATTTTAAACATCTGTTCTGAGATAGGTTAGAAACTCCTCTGCAAATACTTTTTTCTCTATGACTTTGTCTCTGGCAAAGTAAGTGAATATTGGTCCCACTTTTCCGATAAAAAATAATGAAATGGGCACATACTACTATTAAGCTCCTTATATGTGTCATTATTTTGTTTAACTTCTTACTCTGACAGAGTTGAATGCTCATATTAAGTCATTATTAATTAGACAAGCCTAGGAGAAAGGAAAATTCAGAGTTGTCATTGTTTATCACATGCAATTTTCCATGATAATGAACTGCTTTTCCATCTTTCTCCTTGATCAAGTCCTGTTCATTTACATGAAACAGTGTGGATAGTGTTTTCTGAAGAACACTGAGGTTCCATGACACTTTTGCCTTCTAATACTGTTTCATTATATTAATTTATGCTAGTTACATTCACTAGAGCTGCTAGCACTCTCGCAATTATTTTAAACTTCATCTTTTATCGATACTTCCAGGTATGTAATTATTATTCAGCATAGTATGTCTAGTTTCTCTAAGAGCTGTAATCTTGTGCCGATTTAAAATGTGTCATATTATATGTGCTGTATTAAGAAAGGAAATACTTTTTAATATATAGCTAGTGTCTTCAGTATAGGTTTGCATGGTATTTCATGCAAAGTGAATGTGTTGAACTCTGATCTCATATTTGAATTTCTATTCTGTAGCTGCTACAAGCTTGAACTTGGTAAGTTTATGGACCTCTCTCACAAGCAGTCATTCTCCCTAGTAATCTGCTACAAGAAACATAAAAGTGTTAATGCAAACCTGGCTGGCCTCTGCTTTTATTTAGGTGTAAACTGCTGACTTGGAAAAGATTTTTGATAGCCTGTAACTTTGAAGTGCTTTCTTTACTCTGAGGATTTCATACTCAAACTTCTAAGCAAGGGAGTCATACAGGAAAAATTGGGCATTCTCATGTGTGAGTCTTAAATCAAGAAAAAAAGAAAGTAAACGGAACACACTAACCTTTTAAAAAAATGTTATATATATTTTAATTTGTAAAGTATTATGTGAAAATATACCTGAATATATTGACAGGTATAAACCTACTTATGTAAATTATATTAATAGCCGCATACTCTGTCATATGCAAAAATACCATAATCTGATATGTGATAAATCTGCAATGTACTAGAACAAGTAAGTGATGATTTAGAGGAAAATGAGATTTCAAACTATGCAATGAGAGGTCTACATGTGTATACAAAGAAATTAAACAAGTAAATGAAATATAAATCACAAACTGTATGGTTCAAGTCTGTACTAAAGTATGTACGAAATAACCAGTGTAGAGTGAAGAGTGTAGAACTGTGTTAATAAGGTTATGGAACACCTCAACCTTCAAACAAACTGAGGTTACAGAAAGTCAACTACTTAATTTAATGTCTCTGATTTAGTAGAAATCCTTCACATTTTCATTGATTTTTATTATGTACTCTTAGTTAGATGAGACTAAGATAAATTAAACTGCTCTGTTAAATTAGGTCAGCTCATTTTTACTTGAGAAATATTTTTCCTTGATTATTTCACTTAGTATTTTGATGTCGCCAGCAAGTATAAAAATGTAAAACTTATTTATAAAATTGTAACAACCTTAAAGACTTTAGGTAACATTCTCATAGCCATTTAAAAAACTTGCAGACGTATGCTTTGCGTCATGTTGCTTTGTAATATCGGATAATAGACTATCCTGACTATCTTTACCCTTAAAAAATAACAAGCAGACTTTTCAAGGAGATAGCATACAAGCATCCAGTTACACTGAGGGTATTGAGAGCTGTCTTACTCATGAAAATGGCTCACAACAATAAGAAATATTTGTGCAAATGAGAACAATATATGTCTCCTAAATATGTAATTAGGTTTGGCTTTTAAGAATAATGTTACTAGTTTATATAGAATAATCTTGTGCTAGTGAAAAAGAGGATAGGTAGAGGAGTCATATTCTCACCTGTGGGATGAACCCCTTGACTTGAGTAGAGCAAACCAGACAATGATTTTCTGCCTTTTAACCATCAAAAAATGTTTCGATAACACTCATAAAATTGTCTAGGCTTTGTATTGTCTCTCTCTACAGAGATTCATTTTATCCTGATAGTCCCAGCACTGTATTAGCTTATAGCAGAGAGCGTGTGATATGGGGAGTCTCTTAGTGCACGTGTCAAAGGTGGCAGGTTTTGAATGTGAGGACTGAAGGTCGGCCGCTTTGTGTGCACAAAACCCAGTGGTTTCACAGCCGCTGGGAACAAGGCAAGCATCTACTGCTGAGGACCAAACAGTTCATTAGTAACTTCTCCTGTCTTTGAAAGACATAGCTCTTAAGGGAGTTCCTACAGGCATAGACAACCTCACCTCATAGACAACAGAAAATAGAGTGTGGGGCTAGAATATTTATTTTTGGGTTAGGAAAGGTGCTAATCTGTTAACTGAAAAATATTTTCTCCTTGTGTTAAATAGCGTCCAAATTCTGTGTTAAGGACCCTCTTGTGCTTCTGTTGCTTTAAACTGTAGAATTTTGGACTGGCAGAACTACTTAGCCTTTTTGATAATTTTAGATTCTGAGTAAACTAAAAAAAATAGATTTAATTATTTTTTTGCAGAACAATCACTCAAGATATAAGGAATTCCATATATTTGGTGTTTTATGTTTAAATTCTGGAGTGGTTAGTGTATTTACTGAATTTACTTACACTTCACCCTTAAGCCCATATGTTGAATATATCCAAAACAAATCAAAATTATCATCTTCTATAATAAAATGTTAACAAAAGACCCAGAGTCAAGAAAATCCCTACTAAACTTCCTCTTATTCCTTGTTTGAAATACCTACTGCTTGATATAATAGGTAGTACATGCCAAATGCACAGATTGCTCTTCAAAAATACCGTTACATGGCCCGGAGGTAAGTAATCCTTCGGCTTGATTTAGTAGTATTCAGGAATTGTAAGCACTGTCACTTCAGCTGTTCCTTCAGCTGGGTGGAGGAAGAAAATAAGAGTTTCCTTGACGATTCCCTGCAGCAAGTGAGAGCTGGCCAGCAGCGATAAGGATTTCTGATAAAAGCTGTGGGGATGTGGACCTAGGAGGGGTGTTTGGTAGGAGGTATGCACTGCTGGACCCTAGTGCAAGACTAATCCGTTAGCTGGTAAACATTTTTCAAGTAAAGATATTTACATTTTAATTCTACAGCACAGTGAAAGCAAATGTGACAGTTAATGCTTCCCCTGAGGCTGGAGCAAAAAAACAGTGATGGAGAATAAGAATCATAGTACTTCTGGGCAAAACTAAGAAAGCTTCATCTGTATTTAAGTTTAAACAGTGTGAATTCCTAGCCTTCTTTCTGATAAGAAAAGATAACTAATAATTTAGGGACAAAAATTCTTTTCTTAATTAGGCACATCTCAGAAAGTGTTTTTCTGTTTGTCATCTCTGCTAACAGGGACATTACAGTGACCTGAAATAATGTCACCGGTCCTTAAGAAACTAAAGTTCTTTTACTCTTCCCAGTTTCTTCCACTAAGCTTCTGCCAAAGAATTAAGCCTGAAAGTCTCTAATTTACCTTGTTGGAAACAAGAGACAATAAGTATTTAAATACACCTGGTGGTAGATGAATAAAAATTGGTTAAATGGTAGGAAGCTGCTTTAAATGTGTGGTCAGCATTACAGTAAATATCTGATGATTCTCTTTGAAGATACGAAGTGAGAAGACTCTTTTATTCAACAAGAATTGAAAAGAGAGTAAATATCCAGATGATGTTAGGAATTTACATGACTATAAAAGAAGGAGCTGAAACAGCTGAAATGACGTGGTGGAATCATGAAGACTCCTTTGGAGACAAGCATGACTAGGATACCTGTATGTATTTATAGTACAATATAATGAGGACAGTAATAAAAGAGAATAAACAAATATATGAGGTACTTTTGTGATTAAGGAGAAAGCGGAATCACTTCTACAAAAATTTCTTCTAATTTTGCATATGAAAAATTTTGAGGTTAAAATTAAAAAGCATCTGCTTGTCCTCTTCGTGTAACACTAACTATTATCACTTCTTTTTTACAATATCCTTACATTTCTAATAATATCTTGTCTGCGTGTTAAGAACGAACATTGAAACCTCATTGATGCAGTGTTGAAAAGGAGTAATGCAAAGTAATGCAATATTGATTTCTCATGTATACTTAACTTTTTTTCAAAAACAAAAACCCCTCTCTAATGAAATTCATGACAGTTCTACATGATTCATAACTTTAATCATTAAAAAAAAAAAATCTGAATATTCAGATATGCCTGTAGAAAAATACTGGCTACTTGAAGACTGTCTTACTAATAGGCACAGTTAAACTTATATGTGTGATGATGAAGAATGAATAACATGTATTTAGAATTAGAGGAAGGACAGGAGATGATGTAAAAGTCTGTAAGTCTGGAAAGTTTGGGAAGAAATGTAGGAAAATGTTGCATTGGAAACAATATTCAAGAGGAGAAGAAGGAGAGAGGTTTGTGAAGGATTGCACCATTCTGGGTGAAATGACTAAGTGACTTTTACCAAAAGTATTAAATTTTAAACCCTCTATTCAGTCAAAAATAAGTTCACAGTATTGGCTTTGACCTTATGGCCATTCTTACATTGACTCATTGTACTATAGAGATGTTTTTCTATTAGAGTTGCTGTTAAAGAATAGAAAGAGTGGTAGGCTGGGGCTGCTTTCTGCCTTCAGAGCCCTCCTATGTGCTCTTCAAACCAGATTGTTTGACCATAATCCTGTTTTGCTGTTGGACCAGGACTTGGTCTAGGGATGAAATATGGAGACATTATGGAATTGTCATGTGTTTGTTTTATTTTGTTTTGAAGTTTTGTTTGCCAGAGGGGGCTCAGCGGGAAGCTCTTTTGTTCTTAGATGAGGGGGATTTTTTTGTTTGTTTTACTGAAAGACTTTACATTAGTATTCTGAAGTCTTTTTACAAAAGACTGAGGTGAGTGGTGTGATCTACAGTGTTTTCAAAACTGGAAAAGAATTTTCCTAAAATTCTTGGGGCTTTTTGTTTGTTTGTTTTCTTTCTGAACTTATCAGTACCAGAAAAAGGCCCAGTGATTGACTAAACATCACAGCTAAATAAATCTCTAGTTTGCACAGACAAATAAACAGCCCTCTTTTCTGCTGCAATAAATTACATGCAGACTTCTGTGGATTTCCACTTGAAAAGGGGTGCAACTGCTGCATAGGGCTCCTGCTGACTTTTGCACAGCTCACAGAAATGCCCAGAGGAGGTTTTTTATGAGACTTGTGTCAGGCTCTTTCATGCTATTCTTTACCTCCTCATGAGCAAAGCAGCATTTCCCTTAGGGTAAATGTGACATATAGGCTCACTTAGATAAATACTGACTTTTGTTTTACCTTTTTAATACCTTTACTTTTAACAGCCTTTCAGAGTTGTGACCAAGGATGGATTATGCACCTCAGACCTTTGACCAGAGCAGTTGGCTAGTTTCAAGTAGATTGTAAATCTTTGCGTGTAGTTATGAGAAACATAAAATGACTTCATAAACTGACCCTATTTTTTCCTCTAAGGCCACATGAGTCACTTTGTCATGAAGTCTGAACTGATTACTCAATACTCTTGAGATGGTTGTGCCTAATTAACAGCAAGTTGTTCTGTGGCTTGGCCTTTGCGCATAACTGTTCTTTCTTTCTTTCTTGAATGAAGCATTTGGTGCATTTTTCCTTATTAGTAAGTACATTCTGTGGTGCTGGAACAAATTATCCGCAGTGTGTTTTGCTTCAGGTCTGCCTTAGAAGTTATTATGGCCTTAAGCACCTTTATGTACCTCCTTCCTAGCACTGCCAGGGTGTGTATAACCAAACAGTTGATCATGAAATACAGTAGTATGAGGAGATGAACAGCATAACCTGGGAGGTGTTGGAGCTGTGCTGCCTCAGCGTACCTGAGCACATCAAGAGTGTACTAGAGAAAAGATATTTCACTCTTCTTGACTCAAATCAGCTGCTCCCCAACTAATGGTTTTTACTTGAAGCTTTCAAGTACTTGGAGTGGGGGCAGGGAGGAAAGAAAAGTTTCAGCCTCTCCTGACAAAGTTATATTGCAGTGACTTTTTTGTCTCCCAAGATAGTAGGAAAAAGGCTGATAATCCATAGCTGCACAACGATCTACACTAGCACGCTATAATGTATTCAAAAAGCCAAAGCAACTCTACAGTGTTTACTTTTAAAAAAAAGATACTGAAATGACACACTAGTTACAGTGTGTATTGCAAGCAGCTTTCATTTAAAATAAAAATCTATTAAAATAAAATCAAAAGCTCTTCTAAGAATAATCAGGTTTAGAATTTTTCACTGTTTATAAATTATTTGTACCATGAGAATTAAATCAGGCAAGTCTGGAGGAAAAGAAAGCATACTCACTTTAGAAACGTAATGAGTTAATAGCCTAATTTCTCTTTATAACAGAGGTAGAAATGGAAGAATTTCTACCGGAAAAAAAAGAAACATTTTTCTGCCTTTGCGTTTCTTCCAGGGGTAGTGTGTTTCTAAATGATTGATCATATCCACATACTTTTGGGACCAGATACTCCCATTTTTTCTTAATTTCCTTTCAGTCTGAAGATTCAGATGTTTCTGTTCTTATTTGGAGAATTCCTTGTGTATTGGCAAATACGCTAGTATTGTTCTGAATAACCTTTCTCTTTAATTGGAGACCACTGGATGTTCCTAAAACACACTAATAGTCATTCAGCAGTTTTCTTTAATGATCTCTTAGCACTGTTTAGCAAAACCAAATAGTTTGTGAGCAGTGCAGCAGCTATAGCACATTTAAGTTATAAAATTAATGTTTATTTCAATGAATTGAGATAGATTAATATTGTAAGGGAACAACTTAAAACAGTAATGAGTTACATTGTCTTTTGTGAATCTGTTTTTTAAACTCACATTTTAAAACAATTACAGGTTATGACAGTGTAGTAACTTTTTCTTTTACATTTCATAACTAACCTGCCCACCTAACCAACCTTTTGGTTTTTTAAGTAGTTTACACTGCAGAGATGCTTTGGCTTTTTGAATACATGATTTTCACTTACACCCCTGCTTTACTCTCACCTCTTTAGACATTGTTTCCTTGGCAACCTTAATATGTTATGCATGATGCCACTTTATATAAGGATAGGGATACTGGAAAAAGCTGTAAAGATCATTATACTTTGTTAGGGTTATAAAGTCTGTGACATCTCTGTCTCCAATATTCTCTCATATCACAGCTATTTCTTTCTGATTTTTACTTAACAAAGATTTTTAGTGAATGACATGAATATATTCATATTAGTAAATATTAATACATCATAATTTTTGTTGTCATTTTTTTATGGTGGGAGGAGGCCATGTACTTTGATACTTCAACTGCACTAAGGGAAGTGGAGTTGAAAACACAACAACCTGGACTGTGGGTGACAGGAAGGAAAACCAGAATTTTTTCTAGGTGCATGGTAAGTTGTAGATACAAGTAGAGACAATTGGATAATAATCATTTTGGAAAGCATAGTGTTAGGCTAGAAACAGAGATCGCTTTCCCTTGTCTTCTACTCCCAATACATCCCATCCCACCCCATGTTCTGCTGCAGTGCTTTCATCTTTTCTTCTTTCAGAATGCTCCTTCTGTGTCAGTGAAGACAAAATCTCAGGGACAGCGAAACATGGAGGTAAAATCTGTCTCCAGTTCTAGGAATGTTAGTAAAGATCAACCTGAAAAACAGCATCTCCCCATGAGAATTCTGAGAATTGGAAGGGGCAGGGCAAGTTCCCCTTAGTGCAGCTTCAATGGAAACATCAGCCAGAGAAGCAGAGGCCCCATGACCTCCAAGTTTGGAGTCACAGAAACTCTCGTGGTTTAAGGAAGCTACTGGGATGTGGAGTCCTTGATCAATCAGAGAACTATAAAACTCTGATGAAGGGATGGTAATCCCTTCACTTAAAGACAGTAGCTTCAGGAATTGTATAAATATGTCACGATAAAGATTTGGAAAAAAAAATTACACTCCTACATGATCAGCCTCACATTTAAAAAAAATGTTAGAATGGCTTGATTACAAATGTATCATTCAAGATTTTGTTTGCTATTGTTTTTTCATGTAACTAATGTAGTAAAGTTCCATCATGATTAATTTCAAATAGTTATTTACATTAATGACATGCTGTATTTATCAAAGCTTCCAATTTCTTGTTCAGGAACAAAGCAACCTGACTCTTGCAACCTCTGGATATAGTGAGTTGTGCAGTGATGTGCCTGTTGTGTGGATAAATGTAGCACCTTAGTATAAAAGGTTGTCATTCTGTCACTTCTTGCTGATACTGAATTTTCTTTCAAAAATACACCTTCAGGAAATAAAGGAGAAAAATGAGAATTTGTCCTGGACACTGGCCTTCCTCAGGCAAAGGAAAAATGCAGATGCAGTAGGTTCATAGGATGCAGTCTGTTTTTTGGAGATCTGTTCGGACCGCTCTCTTTTGATGGATGTACTTCTGTGTCTATTTCTTACAATCACCTGTGTTGCTTCGGTTACTAGCTAGTGTTCTCGAGCTGCTTAAAATAAATCAGTATGTGCAGCTATTTAAATTCCTTTCAAGGTAAAGTGGAAATTTTTCAAAATAATACATTCAAGTGCTATTTTCCTCAACCTTTCTTCTTCTTTTTAATGCATTTTTTTAGTTTACAGTTTCTAACATTTTCAAGGTCCACATTAATATGAATTAATGCATTCAATATGACTTGTATTTTACTTTATGTTTTGGTGATCTCTGTACCTGATATCAGTTTTCAGCACATCCAGATGATTAATCTCACTAATGGTCCTCTGGAGAAATGGAGTCATGTATTTCCTTCCTTATTTTTGTGGAATGCAAAGCATGCTGTTTTGGACTTTTTCACATGCCTCTTCTCCCTGTTATCCTTAGTAGCAAAGGATAGATGACCAGAGTTGTGACAAATTGTAGTTCTACTAACAAAATTGCTTTGGTATTTGAGGTACACACGTCTTTGAACTGCTGTCTTGAAATCAAGAAAGGAGAGAACCTTAAATGGGAAAACAAGCTTACAGTACCATCCATCCATAATACATAAATACTGTCTTTCCAGCTCAATAGAAAGTGGAATTGAAAATGGTGGTGTGGGGTGCTCTGGTAAATAAGTTAAAGAGTTTTTATACATACACTTCTCTTAAATCAGGAAGGTAAATAGAAAATAATGAAAATCATCTCTTGGCTAGATTCACTTGTAAACGCATCCTAAACTTAAAGACCTAAAAGAATTTCAGTGGATCACACGATCCAGTGCACGTTCCTTCAACTGCCACTCTAGGCACTGGGTGTGATAGATACTCAATTAGATGGTTTTGTTGTGGTCGTTGCCCCATAAATTCACATGGTTGATCAGCGACTGGCACTGCTGAAAGAGAAATATGTGTTCAGTTTTGTTTGGAAATGAAACTCACTCTCCTCTATGTCTTCTGTGTCTGTCGTCATCTTTGGGGTTATGTTTGTCGGCCTGCTCCAGCCTACGTTCATCTTCATTTACTGCTGGGGTCATGGCAGGTTCCTCCGACCATGGCCTCCCTTCTAGTCGAACACTGCGTCTGTTCCTGCTCCCCGGCCCTCCCTGCCGAGTGCAGGCTGCTCTGCCTGGCACAGGAGCAGAGTGAAGTGGCTGGACAGAGAAATTCCTTGGGCATCTTGGGGCAGATCTGAGGGCTTTTTTTTCCCCCCATTGCAGAATGCTGTTGCTTTGTGACATTCCGATGCGCTTTGTGAATCTTGCCCCAAAGCCTTGGAAAATGCTACTCTTCCTTCACCTTTGAGAATAAGAAATCTTTTAGTCCTTACAGTTTTGGTAATTGAAGATAGATTATCATCAGTGTTTCTCAACAAGTTTTAGAAATAGTTTTTTTTCCAGTTCTTAAATCTTAAACTGTGTAAAGTGGATGCTGGAAACTTAGAGCAGGTAAGTGTAGATTGGTACCGTGGCTACCATGCAGTAGCTGCTCTTTCCTCTTGAATGTCTTGATCGTTTGAACTAGCTAGAACCTCCTTTCTCTGTCAAATCCATAGCAAAGATAACTACTACTATTTTCTATTAGAAATAGTAAATAAAATCCTTGCAATTACCTGAAAAATGATCAAGATTGTAATATACATTTCTAAATTACCTTCGGTATCTACTACCTTGTAACTATTATATCAGCACCAATAACACTGTTAGCAAGGATACTAAATACTAAGTTAATAAGGATGCTAAGCACTAAGAAGTTGAATATGCATATCTACAGTCATCTGTGTAGTGTTTGCAAATGTGAATAACCTGGCAATCAAGTTTTTAGCTTGTTTTAAAATTAAGTGTTTTTTGTATATGAGTATGAACAAATTGACCTTGCTAAAATACTTACTGACCTGGAGTCAAAGGTAATTGATACACATGTATGTACTGACTTCTATCCAGTAGGCAATTTAAGTATTTCAATGAAGCGTAATTGCAAAAATCACTCCTTATTTTAGTTGTGGCACTTATATAAAATATACTTTTAGGATGGCCAATTCCTATTTGATAATAAAATAATATACTGATGGTGTCTTGTTCTTTCTTGGAAGTCTTCTGTGTAATTCACTTAAAGTGTTTAATGGTGCCTTCACTTGAGTTTGCTGCTGTACTACTTCATTTTATGAGTGTGTTTATGTGTTGGGGGGGGTCATTGACTAATAGATTTCTTGTAGCGTTTTTTTTTTTTTTCTGAGCTCGTTTTGGTCCTAAATATGTTCATAACACCAGTTATAAGCAACATTCAGATGAGCTCATAAAGCTCACTAGGAAGTGACTTCCAATTCATAAGCACAAATATATCCCCTCTTGAAGGGCAGAGGATCTCTGTAATCCTCACTGTTAAGGTAAGACCAATTTAGAATAAAAATAACATGTAAATGTGTGTCTATGTCTGCATTTTATAGGAAAGCAAATTCTGTATATAATTATTCAGATATTTGCTAATAGGTGTGGTCCTTCCTCTTACACACTTCCTTGATTTCACTGTAAAGATAATTTGCAGAACCTAGGCTTCAACACTGTGTGTGTAACTATTTGTGTTTTAATATTCATGCAATATTCATTTAGAAATCTTCTGTAGGTTATGTCAGTTTTTCTGAGGAAAATGTAGATCAGCATATTTTATGTGCATCTTATTTCAGTCCAATGTACATAACCTTTTTTTCCCTGAAATTCAAATTGCGTAGTTGCAAAGTTACTTTTTTCAAAAGTGTGGGCTTCTTTTTTTTTTTTTTTCTGCATGGAATAAATAAAAACCATTGATGCTTCAGTGGAATATAGTTAGCTGAGAATACTTTAAAGGACTTTTACTGAGGCACCTTTTTGCTATTTAAAAGTATTCACTGAATTGTTGCTATAGTGACTGCTGAAAATATCATGGACTGTTTGCAGGGCAACTGAGTATGGGTCATATAAATGCCACAGATGTTCTTGAGTTTAATTTTAAAAATCTGTTTAAATTCCCATTTCACTGAACTTCTGCATTATAAGCATTGTTCTGTATATTTTGGAGCTATTAAATCTTAATGTGCTACATTTGTAATGGATGGTTAATCTTTGCCCTGCCTCTTTACAGATTTCAAGTGAAAACATTTTAATATCAACATTGATACACTTTTTTAGTAAAATAACTTTAGATTTACTAATAAATGATTAACTGTGAGATTATGAAGTATCCACTTGCAAACAAAAGGATAATTATAGACTTTCTTAATGTCTGTCTTTTAATTCTCACCTTTTAGAAAATATTCCATTCGAAAAACTGTATCCGTTCTGTAGCAGTAGGTTGTTGCTGTTTACAACTTTCTATTATAAAACAGTTAAAATACCCTTACTGTGCAAGCTTGATATCAGTTTTAATTAGGTTGTTCATGAGAACCATTTCACTTAGATTCCTCTTTGAAGAAAATGGGTGAAAGTGACAAGAAGAGCAATGACAAGAATTCTTCAAGTGCTGAAGTAATGCTAATGCATAGCATAATTTTTTGAAATGTAGTGTGCTGGGTGTACTGTAGTACCTGTGAGGTGTAAGCAGTTGCTTACACAGTTGTGTCTCATCCATGAAAATGATCCTTCAGTTCAGAAGGAAATTCATCCTTCCAAGTATTTGATTTAGTTTGTAGGTCATCGTGTTTTCCTTTCCCAAGAGATGACAGATGATTGGGTGAGACATGATTTCTTCACTGAACGTCTGAGCAGGTTCAAGGAGACAATAACACATTATTTCCGGAAAACACTCTAGTGTGTGTGGGTGGCCAGATGATAGAAGTTTCCTAGAATTAAGAGATAAAATGTTCAAATGGGACAGGGAAGGCTGAGAGGCTGTATGCAGTAACTCTGTAGAATTAACCGCCTTTGAGTAGTGTCGGGGGGAATCTCCTCACGCTCCCATCTTGCCCTCCCTGCCCTCTTGATTGTTTTTCTGTTTGCTTCAACAGACTGGAACGGTAATTAAGGCTTCTAAACAAAGAAAAAAAATAAAAGAGATTAAGTACCCTTTTACTTTTCTGAGAGACAGCAGGGAGTTTTCTAATCATTTTATATAATTATACGCAAGTATATACGAGCTTGTATTTTATTTAAGAATTAAATAAATGCCTTCAATGGAGAGATCCTTATAAATCCACTCAGACCACCAAACTTGAGTTGATGACTGGCGAAAGCGCATGCTTATGGATCTTTCTGAAAACCCTGCACATTGCACGGCTATGTGTTACAAAAATTGCTGCAATTAATTTGCCAGGACTCTGATTGATCTAGGTAATAATTGGTTCTTCGGCACGATCAAATTTGGTCTCCCAAGACATTTTTTCTATATTCAGGACTAAATGTGTGCGCATAGATGTACGCCTATCAAACTCATATTAATTACTAGCGTCTTAAACTCTGTTTATTGCTGGACTGTAAGTTACATTTCAGATGTTACTGAAGTTGAATATTGGAAATGGGAGGTGGAAATGACTGACATGTAAAATACAGATAACCTGTTACTGTGATTCTTTAAAGCAAGTTTCTGTAAATGGGTTGTCAGCAAACATGCATACTTCTGCCTAGTAGTTCCAGGAGTCATCTTTGCCTTCCACGGAACAGGGAAAGTAGTGATTCATCTGTCAGCTGGCAACATCTATTGACAATGTCACTGTCTTTTTTACTATAAATCTAAGAGATTCATCCACTTGGATCAATACAAGATGCTTGTATCCACATGTATTGGTGACAAAGACTTATGTTCTTTTAAACTTACTTCTCTTAGTTAGGGCTCTGTAGGTCTTCTACAGATGGTTTCTTTATATTCTTCCATTTCCAAACATTAAATCCATTCTTATTAGTGTACATTTGCTGCAGTACCAGGGAGTTGGGCTCCTTGCTGTCACTGCATCATGGAAGATGGGAGTGGAAGGGCAAAAGGCCAGAGGAAGGAGAAATTGTCTCTGAAAATGTGATTGTAAAGCTGATTAAAGACAGGCTCCATAAGTAACACACGAACCTATTCGGAATTGCGGTTGCTTCTAGTTTGTTCAAAGAAAGGAAGTCTTAGTGAGAAGTACAAGTAACTTTTTGGTGCATAAGCAAGGCACTAACCATCACTAGTGAAGTTATGTCTTTTCCGTTTTTTTAATTAAAACATTTAGCAGACATTTAAAATGTTTTAAACTTATTAACGCTTAAAAGACGTTAAAAGACATTTAACACTTTTAACTGATGAAGCCTCTGGCACCCTGGCAATAACCTAAGCAAAAAGTCATAGTTTAAAAATACTTTCTTAGAGATATGTTGAAAATTCCTACTAGGTAAGAGTAAAGATAAAGACTGAATTTCTCATGAATCTAGAATGCATGGTAGTTAATGTGCACAATATCTGAATTTGAAAGTACAAAACCAGTCAGGCCTTCTGTAAAGTTAATGATAATTCTTTGGATGTTAAATTTATCATCAGGTTGCATATATAATTTCTGCTTTCTAACAAAGGAAAAATATTGCAATTTAAGAAGCAGTAAGCATTATATAAGGAAATATTTCTAGAATATTTTAGCAAGGCAGTTCAATGTAAATGAAAAACAACCAAACCCCCAAGTATTTTCAAAATAAGGTTGTTAATGGCAGCCTGCTTTTTACTGCCGGGATTCATAACTTATTTGTCAACTTATATAAAACTTTTCATAATCAAAGCCAAGTTTTGAAATGGGCTTAATTCTGCCTTGATTTTCTTTAAAGTATAACTCATACCAACAGTGGCATCTTTTGGTGTTAATTTAATCTTCTGTCATTTTAGATTTAGTAGCTATCAAGACTGCCAAGATCTAAATGTGCACCTAAAAAGCATACAAGCATTTGCCATTTTCTATTGTAATACAACATATTGGAACAAAGTAGGGAAGGGAGGAGAATGGAGATTCCCTCCACAAAGAGAACTTAGAAACAGGCTGCAAAAGAGCTCAAGGAAAGGCTTAATATGGTTCAAATGGTTAAAAAAAAAAAAAAAAAAAAAAGAGAGAGAGAGAGAGAGAAGTCTGGCAGTTTTGTTGTTGTTGTTTGTTTAGCTTTTTTTTTAAAGCAAATCAAAAAGCTTTGAAAACCACTAGCTAAATACGTTTAATATAATGGCACATTTTTCTTCTGCGTTTCAAGAGTGGAAAGTCAACAAGTCTGTAGGGTCGATGGATAAGGGTAGAAATGGAGTAATGAAGAAGTTAGGACTGCTACAGCGAAAGTGAAGTAACTCTTCACATCTCTGCTTGGTAGAAAAACCTTATGACACTGCGGAACTGGCTATTAAATGTCATATTGAAATTCAGTGTATGTGTAAAGTAGTGCACATACAGGAAAAAGTTCTGACTCCATACTCAATATAAAGTGATGGACTTTGTGCTGAATAAGAAGCATTTTTTTTATGCTTGATAGTTTTTGAAATGTCAGCTTAGTGCTAAATGGTGAAAAATCTGAAATCAAGCATTACAAATCAAAAAAGGGGGGGATTTATATAGCATTATAGAAACAGTATAGATATTCACTGAATACAGTGTGCAGTTCTGGCCTTCCTGTGTTTAAAAACAATATAAAACACTTAGAGTCAAGGAAAGTAATAAGTATATTCATATTATGGTGTGAATGCTCTTCTGGCAGTAGCTGAGTAGCCTAAAACCCTTCGTCCCTAGAAGCAGAGGCTGGGATAGAGGACATAACAGCAAGTCCTTGTCCTAAGTCACTTCAGAAATGAGAATTAAGAGGAATAGAATGGACCTAGTAAGGCTCAGGTTCAAAATAAACATTTTGTTCTCATGCTCCCTAGGCTCACCAGCTGTTACTCCTTTTCAGGGGATTTCTTATTTGCATGATGTGTACATGGGTTCAGAAGGAGTCCAGGCAAGTTCATGATAGAGAAAATGAGAGCCATCAAAGCATATCTAAGCTCTAACAGGAGACTAGTAGAGAGGCTTATATATGTTTGTCTTGTTCTTACTTGTCTGTAGTCCACTGTTACATACGTTTCTGATCCAAACCAATATGGCTTTTTTTACATTTTCTGTGACAGATGTTGTAACCATATAATCCATATTCACTCTGAGAGAAAACAGGTTATAAACAGTGGTTTTTTTTGTTGTTTGTTTTTTTCTTTTAAAGGCAAGTCACTTTTGTCCTTTTTTTCTCATTTATCTCTTTTAAAAAAATGACTCATTTGTCTTTGTACAAGCCACTGAATTTACTAGTATATTTAACTTATTTTGAAATGCCAACATAGTCTGACACATTCACAGTAACCTAAAGTGTTTTTTTGTTTTGTTTTTTACTTTCTTTTTTCATGTTTTTAAGAATATTTTGAAATTGCTAATCTTTTCTAATACTTGATCACTTCTTCAAGACCCTTACAGCAGTGGATATCTAATCTTTGGAGTAGATTATCCTCTCCGTGCCTTTCCCCTTATGACATGTGGGCTTGCTTGGGAGAGAGAACATCTCCTTTGTCTTGTGTTGATTCTTGCTCTCCTGTAGTCCCCGGAGGAGAAGTCTCCAGGCTGCAGGTATAATTTGTTGCAAGAACTCATTACCTGTGTTCCAAGAGGCTTGGCTTTTACCAGCAAAAGAGCAAAAAACCTGAAAAGTATGTCATAAAACTGGATATTATTTTAACTTACCCTTCTATTAGCTTGTACTTGCTAGAGAAACAGCTGGAATCTTCCTTGCTTCTTATGAGAGCCATAGTGGAATGATTCTCCCAAATCTTGACAGGTGTGAAAATATAATTCATGTCAAAATGCTCGTATTACCTTTGTCTCAAACGGGCTGCTCTTCTGCAAGAGGAATATGCAGGATTAACTAAGGCAGGACTAGTGAAGCTGTTGTACCACAAGATCCATATCAGTGCTGCTTTTTTGGCGAAAGCCCCTAAACTAAATATGCCGACTGGACGTAGCATTGAGTTTTTGTCAGTATTGCACTGGAGAGATGCAGCAGCTATGCTGATTTAATGATTTGTTCTGAAATAGTTGACAGCTAAGGCAAGTAAACTCTGCCACAAAGATGATTATGAGGTTTTCAAACTTCCTTAGTTTGATAAAGAACTGTAGATGAAAAGGGTTTTCTCTCTCAAATATCAGTCTGCTCTTTAAGGTTTGCAATTTTCTCCCAGAACTCTTCGGAAAATAAGGAGCTAACTTACTTATCTTTTAAAAAGTATTTTCTTTGGGAGTTTCTTCTTGTATGTGGGCAGAGGGAGGGGTTCTTCTGTCATTTGTTGTGCTTTTAACTTCAGTTTAAGTTATATGCAGTTTCTTACACCAGAATATTCAGACTGAGAGCTGCAGCGTATGCCTACATTCATAGTGAAGTATGTAACTCATCTTTGTCTGCACATAAGATGAGAGAATCCTCTGCTCTCACCCTTCTAGGGTTTTCTATGCATTTTGTATTTAAAAGCTGCTGAGTTCCAATTCACTCCTTGTGAGTGGTTTTCATCTGAATGTTTTTGCTTGCTGCCAGACTAAAATGCCCCATTCGTGTTTCCTCACTTATTCTTTTTAAGCTTAGAAACTTGTCAACTCTTTCATTTTTTTTTTTCTTAAGTGTATGTGTTTCCTTGCTGAAGGCAGAGCCCATCAATAGCATACTCTGCATTGCAGAATTGCACATCTTTCATAGAACAAAAAGGAAGGATCCTTTTGTAATCTAATCATTGTCAGGCAGAAAACATAGATTTCAGTACTTTAAGGCTGTAAATGACCTAAAACTCAGGAATTATAATTGGCTGAACGCAGGGCATTTTAAACCAATATACCAGAAGAGCGATGGCTGGTTTGCTTCCCCCAAACACACATAAATGCAAGTGTGCTCAGAATGCCCATAACCATAGGCCCACACAGTAGCAGAACATGATTATTTAATCTGTGAAACTGGGAAAGGTATTTGTAGCTTGTCGTATTGACTTAACATGTGCTGAGGAAAATTGTGGCAAGCCCTGATCATCTTGTGCATCAATATGTCATATTTATTTAGGCATCATTGCAGTTTAGTGTTTATCAGGAAGATGCATATTAATCTGAATTTGGATTAAATTCAAATGAATCATTACGTTGCATTAACTCTTAAGCAAAATGAGTCCTTTTACTCGACAAAGAAACAGTGTTTTAAGCTTCCAGAACATGGCACATGTTATAAGCATTGAATACCTGCTACATAGACTTGTGATTAAGATTTTTTTTTTTTTGCTAGAGCTCATTGAGGGCTTTTGAAACTACTTTGTGTTGATATGCAATATAATTCTGTTCTGTATTTGTCATATCTTTAATATTTCATGACTGCTTGGGTTTCTAATAAGTTTCCAAGGAGTGTCTTTTGCTTGTCTTTATTCATGGAAGAATTATTTACAGGTAAACTGGAACTATGTGGGAAATCTAACAGTATTCTAACACAAAACATGAAGATGGCCTTCAGCGAGAGATCTTGTCCTAATCCAAAACACAAAAGACATTGCTTTCGTAAGGGCATTGTATCATTGAAAAACCCACGTCGGAGAAAGCTTTCTAAACCCTATGCCAAGTTGTGCATCGTCCCTGTCGCGCCTGTGTGCGGCCCTGTGGACTTCAGTGGGGAGCCGCAAGGGGAAGGTGGCAAGGAGTGAGGGCAACCGAGTTCAAAAAAGGGATCTGAGGAACTAGAAAGAAATGGCAGCTTGATTTTGGGAATATTGATTATCATTATAACCAGTGATTATTGAGGAAGAAAGGAGATTGGGTTGTGGTGTACGTGAAGAAGCAAAAGTGGACTTTGTGATGAAAGAAAATACAAGCACTGAAAAGTAGAGAATACCTACATGTCCCCCAGCCCCTCACTTGCCCTTGTTTTGATTATTTTTTCCATTTGGACAGCCTGGCTCTTGTGATATATTTTACCAATTTTGTTCTTATAACTATGTATTGACTTTTTTGTGTGTCTAGAATAACTTAACTTACATTTATAAACTTCAAATCTGCGGAATAACGTTAGTCCTGAAACTGTACAATCTGTTTGTAGCACTTTGTATTCCCTTCCCCAAAATTTTTGTCACAAATGTCATGTCTGCTGGAGTTTACTGGTAGCTTAGAGTAATAGGTATGGTCAGTTGTGCAAACATAGGCAGATCATTTATTCTGTGGCATACACTTTTGAGGAGAATCTATCAAAACACTTAATCCTTTGCCAGGAAGGAATGGGAATGCTATTCAGCTGCTGCTAATTATAGGGTGAGGAGGATGCTGAAGACTGGGTCAGAGTCCCCAGGACAGAAGACAGGCAGTGCTTTTTTTCCATCATGGGACCACAGTTTAGGTTCATGACATGGTAAATCGAGAGACTGCATTGCCTTAAACTGACTCTGATTAAGAACTTGACTCTCTATATGCAGAAGAATTATATTTGGAGAAATGAAGGACATAAAAGGTGAAAGTGATGCCTGAAAGCAGACTTGTATAATGCTTTGGTAATACATCTGGTGACCCTACTCCAAGTTACTCTGCTGTCTCCTGAGTACCATGACATGGCACCAACCAAAGGCTTCCCCCATCAGGGTAGCTCAGTTTCCTTGTAGGAACTCCAGTGTCACAGGGTCAAAAATTGACAAGAGTTTTGAAGCAAAATTGTCCGCATCCAGCTCTCACAGTGAGAACGCTGATAGGAATCGGCCTGTAAAGACAAGCTGAGGGGAGCTCTTACACAGAACCAAGACGTGTCTGGTGATGCAGGTTTCCAAACATCTTGTGTTAGTCTTTCCCCACCATAACACATCCCGTGGCAATCATTTGTGCCAACAGAAGATGTGTCTTCTCCCAGTCTTGTCCAGAAAAATATGGAGGCTTCCTCAGTTACAGCAACCTCCATGTAGTCTGTCCTGTGTCTCTTGGAAAAAGTCTCACTGTCATCTCTAAAGCAAGAGGATACTTCTCATTCTCTGCTCATGTAACAAATCCTTCCTTGCAGTCCCTCTGCCCATGGCAGAGTGTGTTCATTTGCTTTCCAGGAAGGAGAGACCAATCCACTGCTTGAGTCCACAGGGTTTCTGCAAGAAAAAGGCAGAAGCAACTGGGTAGATCTGTTGGCTGCCAAGACACTACTCTGAAGGCAAACAGTGATCAAGCAAAAAGGATGAAGCCTCTTACAGACTCTTCAAAGAATCTGTCCCAAGTACACTAAATGTTGAATAGACTCTCTTTTTGGAGGGAGAGAGAGTAAGGGAGAAGGTAAAAGACAGGGAAATTGGATAAATGTTCACTGACTTAAATGAAAAGATCTATTGAGGTAAGTAATCACTGAGGAAAATACTAAAATATACAGACCCTAGATCTCAGAAAACTCTTGGGATCTTCCAAAATGAAAAATCTGATAGAATGAGAAATCGGATAGTGTTTTGACTTATAACAAGATATGAGTTTAACCAGAATATTTTCTCAAGGGGATGTCTTCAGAAGTATTTATTCCTATAGTAAAATGGAAAGTAGTAACTATTTTATCAGCTCACAGGCGTATTAAACAGATCTAGTAAGTGTGTGTGTTGGGGCTGGGGGAGATGAAAGAGAAAATATTGTAGGCCTCTGACTCCTCTTTCTCACTGATACAGATCAGTGTTTCTTTTCTCATTTTTTTTCTCTGAATCACTGTGTCTTCTGCTACAATTGTTTGATTAAGAGTTAGTCAGATTATTCCCACCATCGTGTGTCTCGCACTGTTACCATTTCTGACATTGCTGAAGCAAACCCTCCCTTGCAAATGGACACAGGGTGCTCATCAGAAGTCAGTTGAACTGGCTCTTGGTTCAGGCTACATTTTTACCATGATGTGAGCATGATGTGAGGGATGCAACTGAGTGCCATGCCTGCTCTCTGCAAGGTAGTCCTCTGAAGTGTAACTGTTCATAAAATGCCAAAGGAACCTGTTCTCCCTCTGAGATTGAATATACTGTCAACAAATGTAGCAGAATCCTGCCATATATGACGGCTGTTTTAACAGAATCACAGAATGGCTGAATTTGGAAGGGACCTCTAGAGATCATCTAGTCCAACCCCCCTGCTCCAACAGGGATACGTAGAGCACGTGGCACAGGCTGGCATCCAGGCGGGTTTGGAAGATCTCCAGAGAAGGAGACTCCACAGCCTCTCTGGGCAGCCTGTGCCAGGGCTCTGTCACCCTCACAGGAAACAAGTTCTTCCTCACATGGAGATGGACCTTCCTGTGGTTCAACTTACACCCGTTACCTCCTGTCCTGTCACCGTCCACCAGAAGAGCCTGGCCCCATCCTCCCTACAATCACCCCTCAGGTACTTGAACACGTTAATCAAATCTCCTCTCAGCCTTCTCTCCTCCAGACTAAATAGGCCCAGCTTGCTTAGTCTTTCCTCATATGACAAATGCTCCAGTCCCTTAACCGTCTTTGTGGCTCTCCGCTGGACCCTCTCTAGAAGCTCCATGTCCTTCCTGAACTGGGGAGTCCAGAACTGCACCCAATACTACCAGAGCTGAGGAGAGGGGCAGGATCACCTCCCTTGACCTGCTGGCAACACTTTTTAAGAGGGACAGCAGTTCATTTCAGATCTTTGAAATGCTTTTATCTATTGCCTAACCTTGAGACCTAGCAGGAAGTGTATTTGTATTGTTTTATTAATAACTACTGACTTAACCTAAAATCGGTAGATGTAATGATAGTACTTGATCAGAGATACTCTGTTTATGAGGATATAGATATATAAAGGATGAATATCATATAAAGGATGAACTATAATTTGTTCAGATATCCAGGCAATCAAAAAGAATCTGCTCATATGAATGTTCATGAAAAAGCATAGTAAGAACACTTGACTACAGCTGTTCACATATCAACCAATTTGGTTAATCTTTTGAGAGTGCTGTTTCTATCTTTTTCAATTTGGCTACAACTGTAAGATTGTTTGGACGTGATAGCCGGACTGTTGCCACTATCTGTTTTACTCTGACTTATCTTATACCTACCTACTTTGGTTTCACATTTGAACTGTTTATATATTTCCAAGGAATTTTAGTTGATTTTTTTTTTCAAAATCACTGTCTGAAAGGTACTGTATGAGTGAAGAAGAATGTAAAAACAGATTTGAGCAGATATTATTATTGGCCAAACCATAGATGTTAAAATTCTATAAAAAGGAAGAGCTGTTGTTGTCTATTAGTTCAGAAATTGATCTAATTTGCAGACCGCATCCACTTTTTTAATAGAAATGAAAGAACAGGCAAAGCATGTGATACATGCTGACATCATGTTAACCTCTGGTTTTACAGTGGAAAAAAAGAATTTCTCTTTTTATAGTTGCTGTATAACATTCTCTGAAACTTGTTATTTGCTGGTGAAAATAACCTATTTGTGCCTATTGCTTAGACACAAAAAGAAAACAGGGATTTTTGAGAGAATTGAGCCTGTGATTTCTCTTGAGAAATTAGATAGGGGTCCTCGCAGCTAATGGACATCATAATGTCACATTCTGCCTTGAATATTCTGTTTTTCCCTTTTGTAGGCTTATCCTCCCTACAATATGAAATATTTATAGGGAAAGGTATATCATAACAATGTTGAGCAGCATCTGAAATACTGTAATTGCTGTAGCTCAATCAACAGGTTTCTGGTGTCAAGAATATACAGTAGAAACTGAGGTGTATACAAATCATTAAAACTTTCTGTGTTTCTTTCTTGTGGCAGAGAGAAGACAGTTATTTTGACTGTAAGTAGAAAATAGTTATTCAGAATTTAACCAGTTGGCTAATGAGACACCCGTCTCAAAGGATATGCTGTCTAAGCATGTGTGGGATATGATGCACAAGACTGGCATACACTTTTTTAAGCAAGCTGCAAACTTCTGCTGATTCTGTAAGTGACAGCACTGCTTGTAGACAGAGTGCAAAATACAGTTTTAATGCTTGCAATTACAGCTCAAAAGATGCTATAGTTATGAGTAGTAACCCATGGAACCAGTGAATTTGCACATTATTGGAATTCTGGGGTCAATTTCTTACATACCCAGGAATATTTCACAGTACGGGAATTTCTGGAAACCATAGTCTTTCCATAGTGAAAATGGGATACAAAGGCAGGGGTAAGTGGATAGAGACATAATAGTTTGAAACTAAGACTTGAAATGTTGAAGGGCTTTACCAACAGGTAAATATTGTGTGAAATTAGAGAGGGAACCAGGTATGTGTAAATGAGATTGGCAGTAGTTCATGGAGAGGCAGCTAGAATAGTCAGATTGTGGGCAACCATCCTTGGAGGTTTTCAGGATCCACCTGGATAAAGCCCTGAACAAGCTGCTCTGCCTGGTAGCTATCCCTGCTTGGAGCAGCAGCTTGGGCTGGAGACCCTGATGTCCCTTCACACCTCCAATTCTCTGAACAGAGCGATGGTCTAAAATGTAGGATGTGTCAGAGAGAATTAGTAAAGAGAATTAGTAAACAACTTTCTGCAGGAACGTGATGTGGAATTTCAGAAAAGTGTTCTTACTAGAAGCAGTTGCCACTGGCATCCACATCGCCCCTTCTTTTCCCCCTTTCCTGTCCTTTTGTTGTGCATTTCGGTTTTCACGAGCTTGCTAAGCAGTCAGTGCCCACAGCCCATGGCCATCAGGATTGCACTGGCCATCAGGATACATTGCAAGCAGGAACAACCAGTGGGAAGTTTAAGCAGGCCCTGATGAAAGCTGTATAGTTACTGTAGGGAAGCTTGAGGGGAAGGAGGCATGTTTTGGCTCGTGCCTAATCTGTGTCTCCATGCATAGCTAATGTATATGGTCCTGGTCATCACGGTGCATGTTCCAGACCCTCCTGCAGTGCTTATGGCCCTCACCCTTTGGGAGTGCAACTTTCACAGCACCGTGAAGGTTATGTTGCAGTATTGCTCCAGGTCGCAGACTACACTGCTACTAGTTCCAGAAGATTAATGTAATATTGTTTTCAAAGTAAGAGCAATGACTGCAACTCCTTAATTACACAAATGAGGAAAAATGGTTGATTTGTTCAGTTTTTCTATACTGCTGTTGAGAGGCATTTCATAAGCTGTTTATGCTTGAAAGTGGCATTTGTAAGGGCATTTTTGTACAAAAAGGGAAAATATCTTTTTGTTGTTATGGGTCAAGGCAATTAATTAAGCTTAAAACATTGCTGAATCACTTTGATTCAGCAGTGAGCTTAATGCTCATCACTCCTCAAATACAGCTTTTAATACTTACAGTAACATACCCTAGGAGAGCAAAACAATTCAAGTTGATTTATAAAACTAAAGTTTGTAGAAATGATCAAGAAATGAGTGCATTTGTTGTTACTTTGCTTTTGTCAGCTAGGATAAGTTTAAGATAATTTTAAGATAACCTCTGTCTTTTCGGTTAAAAATAAAAAAAAAAAAAATCATGAAACATGTCACCTAAAGCCTTTTAGACCTTTCTTATACTATTCCTCAACCTCCCCTATGCTATCTAATGATAGAGTCATCATCTTTCTTTGTATTTTTTCCAGTTTTATTCTGACATGCCTCGATACGGGGACCAGATTTCATTCAGCATTCATCATATGGGACATTACTAGTGCATGAGCCTTATCAAACAGATAATCTTTTTCATTTCCTTTTATTATCTTTATGTCTAACTTATGCTTATCTACATGCTTATCTACATCGGCTTCCATTTACCATTTTATTGCCCTGTACTTTAAATTGCAAGTCCTTCTACATTACTTCCAGTTCATATGGTGCCACGTCAGCTCAGAGAGCTGAGCTTAAGGCCCCAAGACTTTGGTGTTGCGGACACTGAACTGCAGCTGCCAGGACTGAGGGGGGAGACGTCGCTGTGTGTTGTGGTGGGTTTGTCTCTGTTTTTAGATCGAATACTGCAGGGTCACAGTGGATATCTGATCTTAAAGGCAGAAGGGCAAGTGCATGTTGATTCATCTGTCAGGGTGACTCGTATTGTACTGTATAAGTTATTATTACTAACAGTAGGGCAACTTTTGTGTTGCAACAGATATCTTAAATTTCTCCTTAACCATAATCCCTATTATGGTTGTAAGTATATTATATGTTTGCATATGTATATAGAAATAGATTTTTTGTTCTTAATGCTTAGCCTCTCGAGGGTCACTATATGATCCATATAGATCTGCGATATGCAGTTGCCAAATACTGCTTTGGGAGGCCAGACTCCTCCAGCTCTGGACTTCTGGACTCTTGCTCTTGTGATCAGACTGTTACTTTCAGCCACTCACTTTGTTATTCCCAGGCCTTCAAGGAGACATGAGAAACATGAGATTCCTTGCTTTCAGAGAAAAGATGCCCCAGGAAGAGTACAATTTAAAACCTAGCTGTCAAAATATAAATAAAAGCATAGTCATTGCAAATGCATGTAAATATGTAAATGTAAATGCAAAAGTAAAAAATGTAAATGCATTGTAAATACATGCAGTTGTAATTAAGCAGCTACTTTTACATAGGAGAACACCTTGCAATTGGCGCTACTGATCTCTCTACATTTGAGGAACATCAGTCTTGCTCTGAAAGAATAACTGACTTTTATATTCTACAGTGTTATTTCTAAAGGGGATGCTTTCAGGACTGAAATAGAAGCAGTCTTTCAGCAATAAATAATTCTGCTAAACTGGGAAAAAACTTTGTACTTCATCCTTCTCTCCTGAGAAAAGATTCGAAATAACAGGTTCAAAACAGAAAGGAAGAGAGAATTTGTGAAGCTGGGGAGGGAAATTGTAGGATTCCTGTTTCTTAAAAAAAAAAAAAAAAAAAAAAACAGAGGGAGAAAAAATATAACTGGTGTGGAACAATATCTAGCCACTAGAAAGCTATGATATATAAAATCATATCTGTTTTTAATGCATCTTCCAGTGATGACTGGTTATCCTTAAAACTTTGTCCTAGTAGGCACCTTCAGATTGCTTCACTTCTAAATAATGCTCTTTTCCAGGTTGACCAAAAGGTTTTCTCTTGTGGGAGATTTAAGAGTACTGATCACTGCTATGCAGTGCCTGGCTGGTCCTCATCTCCCTATGGAAAACTAAAGGTTCCTCTGCTGAACTTGCAGGAGTGCATCCAGGTCTGCCTTCTCCAGGGATGCTAATCACATAACAATAAGATTAGATCCCCCACCAAACAGTGTCTATTGTCCCTCTAGAAGTGAGTGTGAACTTTGAGCTTGTTAAATGATTGCCCGTTCCTGAAGACACTAATTACTTGCATAAACACTGAGCAAATACACAATAAAAATGGGGAGCAGCTATAGTGCCGCTCTTAAAAAGGAAATCAGAAGTCCTGCCAAGTACCTTAAGAATAACCCTAAAGTCAGGAAGGGAGTTCACAGATGGATTCCATCTTCAGCTGTAGTAAATCAGAAGAAACCATGTATTTGCATTGCCTACCCACTACCTGTTTATAACGTTTTCTGGGTATTTTTTGGTGGTTAATTTTCCAAGAGTTTTGTGTGATGAGCCTAGGAGCAAAAGTAACCCCATGACCATTCAAGGTTTAGATACAGGAAAGCATTTAATACTAATAAAGCTTGCAACATTCACAGCATATCTCTGAGTATCTGTCTGTTTTAGTATGCAAGAAATGTGAGTGAGAATGTCATTAGTGTAATGAGAGAAAGGCAAGAGATATCTGATAGCTGGACAGAAATATAGAGAAAAGAGCAAATGCTTGACGTACTTAAAATTAAAGAGGGAAAGTAAAGGCAAAATTTGATCAAGAGGAATAGTTTAAGAAGATGTATGAATACAAGAGATGAGCAGTCAATCACAGTAAAAAGCCAAGATAGAACAGTAAGAAAGGTACATAACTTTTATGTTTTTTATGATGTTTGGCTTACAGACAGTTTTATGCGCTCTTGTGACAATGAAAAGTATTTTCTTCTTTCGGAGAGGAAGGCAGTCTCACAATGTAGGGATTATTAATACATGTGCTGCCCATTACCTTTGATACTTTCTAGTGCATTCTGTAGCTGAAAACAAAAATCTTCTAAAAGTTACTATATGGGTTATTATTTGGAATTATTTCAAATATAATTATGGGCAACATGTACCAACCAAAGACTTTTCATTTTAATATCATCCTGATAGATATCATACTTACATGATAACTAACACCAGGTTCAGAAAACAGGATTTGTCATTGTTGGTTCCTACAGTTTAATGCTTTCTGAGTCTTTTGGGCTTCCACAGACTACTCTTATTTTGAGAGAAGATGAGAGTGGGAAGAGAGAAAGGATGGAGATAACGGAATAAAATGAAATCTGTGCAAGCTACAGCAGAAACTGGTGGTTCCGTTGTTTTGAATCTTTAGGTTGGTCTCTTTAGTAAAGCCAAAGAGAGGCTGATTACATGAACAAAGCAGCTATAAGTAATAGTTTTTGAGCCAGTGATGGAAATCGCTAGCAAACTGTATTTCTTCCAGTGGGTAGTTCTGCTAAAAACTCGATCAGCAAAGCCATGTGCATCTACCTGCTCTGTGTTTGGACAAGGTTCTGTTATTGCACTATTGCTTTGGCATATAATTTGGAACAGTAGTAAGTATGAAGTAAACAAATAGTTCTACCGTTACTGACCTCAATGAATTGTAGTGAAGGGACTTACACTCAATTTTAAAACAAGCACTTTTTCTATCAGGTACTACACATTGATTTGTTGTTTTGTGTGTTCGTGTTACCAAGAACTATTTTTCTATAAGGAATACTGCAGAGAATAAAACATAATGTCTTTCCAGTGATCAGTCTCTGACCACTGTTTGGTGGTTTGAAGCCAATTTAAGAAATGAAATGAACTTTGTACTGCTGTTCCTGTGCAGCAATCCTGATTCTTCAGCTAGTTGATTTAGTACAGTCATAAACCATTTACCCCAAAGAGACCTGTATCAGGACTCAGAAAGATAAACGTTAAGCAGTTCTGATTATGTCCGTTTGTGAACCTGGTCTTTTGAGAAATTTTGTGATGTTAATAAAGGGAATCCAAGTGATACACTATATTTTCAAGAATACTTTCTGTATAACTAGAAGAAGCTTGTTGATCTTTATAAAACTAACAACTAATCACAGAGGCAAAATCTTCATCAAATGATTGACACTGTTCTCTTGAGTCAACAGTATTTACTTGTATTTGGAGAAGGACTGGAGATAAACTTGTCTTGACTAAGACAAACCTCATGTGCATAGAGGTCATTATCAATACGTACCTGCACAATAAAAAATTGTGTATGGTTGGATCCTTTTGTAGTGCTCTGAAATAAAGATTCAGTTCAATTCAGTAAAATCACATGGCAGCCTCTCTGCTACCACTGAAGAAGAGAGAAGTCCTGACCTCATCAAAAGGACATCAAAATTCACAGCATTTCTAGGTTGGATATCTTGCGGTACTGAGATTATATTACTTTATATTACTTCGTCTTTCCTCATAGTGCGTGATCACTGGCTTTGAATCTGGAAGGACTTAATACTCTGTAGCTGTGGGCACGGTACTGTGATGTCTGTGTTGCCCTAACATTCTCTAAGTAATTTGGAGTTTCTGCATAAGCAATATGAAAACAAGGTGTCCCACCCAAATCTGACAGGATCTCTTAAAACTAAGCCTATGTGGAAAATAGGTGAGTCACTCAAAAGACCCTCTTCTGAATATTAAAATCTTTACTTTTATGGGTTATTTTTCTGAGATTCACAAATATGCACAAATTCTTCCCTATAAAGTAATAAAAAAAAAAAAAAAGAAAAACACACACATTATAAAGAATGTTAAATACACTGCTGCTTTCACAAGGGAAAAAAAGTGGGGGGCAGGGCTGAAATGAGACAGCTATTAAGCCTGCAGTCAAAATCTTCATCAAAACTATTTCAGAAAAACAAAAAAGAAGGAAAAGACTTAATTTTATCTTTTACTGAAGTTCATAGTAATGTTTAAATACAGATAGCAGTGAAGAAAGCTTTCAAGCACAAGTAGTAATTCACACTGAAGACAAGATAAAAGAAGATTCTCTGAATCTGTTTCAACTTTTCTCTATCCCTTTTCCCCTAAATCTTAAGAGAATTTCAGCTTAATTAAACATAAACAATTAGAAATGCCCAAGGAGAGTCTTTATACATAGTTTGGATATATATTTTTAACTTTTGTAATTGTACTGTCTATCAGGAATTCTTAATCACTTGTTGTCTGCATCTTGTGTGTGAGGTACCTGTCCCCAGGGATTGCCTGCCATGCACTACATGCTCTGCAGAGCCTGTTGGCTAGTTTGAGTCGTCTTTGGAGGGGTCGGTTTTCCATGAATGAAGGTAACCATGCAAGTTCATTGAAATTGGAAAAGACTGTAGAGACAATGCCCAACCTTCCAAACTTGGAAAGATTATGTGAAAATCAGAGTTTCATCACTGCTCTTTTTTGACTTGAAGGCGCTTGCTACTCATTTACTGAAGTCACTTCAGCCATTGAGTTATGAGTATGGTTGTGGGGGTCTTGTCAAATATTGAGCAATACAATTAAAGTGAAAAAGTGTTTAGTTCTCAGTCGCAGTTTGCTGTAGTGGGAGGAGGTTGGGAGGTCCTACCTACACCCTGGAAGGACAGCTAAATGGGGACAGACCCGAACTGGCCCCCAGCTCAAGTACAGCTGTGCTTGAGCTCCCCTCAGGTGGCTGCATCCATCCATAGACCACGTACTCTTCCTGCCGTAGCTGGTATGTGCTCTGCATGTTGTTTCTATGTAAGTTTACCTCCCGGTTCGCCATCTAAGTGTTGCTTATTAAAAAGACTGTATGTAACAGCAAAGAACCTTTTCAAAATAGGAACAGAAATCCTTACTTTTGGTGTCCTTTTTAAATAGTTATTTTAAAATATCTCCACTGTTGTAGAAGTCTTAAAAGCTGATTCTCTTTGTAAGGTTGAGTGGGAATTGAAATGCCAAGCTTTAATTTCTTCTGAAAATTTGAAGGGTGAAAACTACCTAGTGCTGTCAAGATTTGTGAATCCTTTATGGTATTACTTCATAAGAAAGGCATCAAATAATTACCAATGAAATCTGAGAATAATTTATGTGCATACTATATAAGAAAATATCAAAAAGGTCTATAAAAATTATAACTCTGAAGTTCTTTATCATTAGTAATTTATCAGATAGTCATTTTACAGTGTGCCTGTTAATTATCTATAGTCTCACTGCATTTATATTTCCTTTTGAAATCCAGTCTATTGTTGCTGTTAAATCACTCCTGCTATTCAAGCCTCTCCAGGTTCTCTGTACTTTTAAAATTTCTCTAGGTTGCTGAAAGTATTATCATCTCCTCCAACTCTCATTGAAATCTTAGTTGACCAATAAGTAATTAAAGGGATTTCTTTTGCTTTTTTTCTCTTTTTTTTGCTATTTTCTTGCTATGGTTTTGTCTCCTTCCATTTCTCTTTGGAGAAAAAATATAAATCAAAACTGAGGTTGAGCTAAATGCCAAGAGTGAATAACTACACTAGCTGCCAAGAAAGAGTAGCTTCAGGTTGCTTGTCAGAATTGAGACCTGAGAATGGTCACTTGGAGCCCCAAAGGGCCTGTAGAGCTTGCAGTCTGTAGCAGTGCTGTGGGGGATCTGGTCTGAACTTCAAGACGCTTCAGAAATACAGAAAGTTTTTATTAACTTTGAAGAATCATTCCTGTGACTTAATATGTTGAAAAGCCTTTTATAAAGGCACTCTATCGTTCTTCTAGTTAGAGGTGACATTTACGTGCAGGTAGCTCTCGGGCAGGAAAATGCTTACGGTACTTGAGTGGTTTTCAGATCTGTGCTCCTTCACCGCTCTGCTCTTCATTGCTCAGTAGCTGTAGTACATCACTGTTGAATTAGCATGAAACAGAAGTTTGAATGGAGTAACTTTTAAGCAGATGAGAAAAAATCTACATCCATCTGGAAGAATAACTGAGACGGAGTAATTATTTGAGATTTTCCATTTTATGCAGAGTATTTATGATTGAGGTCTATTGTGGCTATTTGGCTCAACCTGGCAGTTCAAGCATACTAAGTAATTTTAGCCATACGCAGTATTTGCGTGAATATATATACATATGGACATGCTATATACACATACCTATATAGAATAGTTTCAAAGCTTATATTTATATATTATGCAAATTTGTACTGAGAAGCACTGATGTCATTTGATTGTATAGTTCTTTCAATTTAAAAATCAAAATAAGTTCTAAGTGACAGTTAAAATAGTCTTTCAACTTACATAGCTGGGAAGAATTTTTTAAAAAAGAACTCCATAGCAAGTCTCTAAAGACACCGAGGTAGACAAGAAAAAAATGGAAAAAGTTTAATCGATGTGTTAACAGTGAATTATTTGTGAAAAGTTGTGAAGTTTTCCTTCTCATTGAAAGATCATTGAAACCATCTTAACAGAAAACCCTGCTGAGACAGACATAGAAATATCAATATACTGATTGCTTTTTTATTGAACCTAAACAGAACATAATGCTTTTCATAGCAGCTTCTGTCAAAGATTTCCAAGACAGAGAAGAAATGCTACTGAATTGCCCCCAAAGTTAGTCTTTGACACAGTTTTGTTTTCTTATTTATTTTCATACTCTTGTTCCTGTCTCTAGTCTCATTTTGGTTTTATATTAGCAGAGAGAAACCTTGTCTATAGTTCTATACAGAAATCTTGAGCTTTTGCACATTTTTTCCACTCACTCTCATCTTCTAATCTTTATTATGATTTTGTTTCTTTGTGTTTTTTGTTTTGATTTTCTAATTATTTCCTCTTTCTGTATGCATTTAAGTTCATATGACATTCAGAATGGTCTGGTTTTTGACTTTTCAGTTCTCTTTTTCTAGGCTAGGCTCCTCTTTTCATTACATTTCTGATTTAATCAGAATATGTTGATGATTAAAAAACAACCCCATTTTATTGTAGTTCTCTGTGCGAATACTTTACAGCTTTTATTTGGAAGACTGTCTTTTGATCTTAATTCACAGCCTGTCACTAATGAGTAGCAATATCTTTGAATAATCCTTGACCAAGTACTAAGGGTAAAGGTAAGTCTATGAAAGAAAAAAAAACACCTTGTTTTTCTTCAGTATACAGCAGAATTCTGAAATGACAATATGAAAAAGTGGACTCATTAAGTTTTTTTTTTTTTTTATGTTTACTTGTTTATATGCTCCTGTATCCCTGTATCCTGGGAGAAATACAGGAGCGTAGTCAGGGAATGCAGAGTTATGACGAGGAAAGCTAAGGCGCAATTGGAATGTAAGCTGGCGAGGGATGTTAAGAATAACAAGAAAAACTTTTTCAAATATATAAACAGGAAAAGGAAGACTAAGGGAAATGTGGGTCCCCTAGTGAACGGGATGGGCACCCTAGTTACGAACAACACAGAAAAAGCAGAGTTGCTGAACGCCTTCTTTGCTTCGGTGTTTACCAAGGGCAGCCCTTTAGAGTCCCTGGCCCTAGAGACGAGAG
>VWPW01002084.1:40139-165285 GCA_013389825.1 Crypturellus undulatus | reverse complement strand
CACTGATGTCATTTGATTGTATAGTTCTTTCAATTTAAAAATCAAAATAAGTTCTAAGTGACAGTTAAAATAGTCTTTCAACTTACATAGCTGGGAAGAATTTTTTAAAAAAGAACTCCATAGCAAGTCTCTAAAGACACCGAGGTAGACAAGAAAAAAATGGAAAAAGTTTAATCGATGTGTTAACAGTGAATTATTTGTGAAAAGTTGTGAAGTTTTCCTTCTCATTGAAAGATCATTGAAACCATCTTAACAGAAAACCCTGCTGAGACAGACATAGAAATATCAATATACTGATTGCTTTTTTATTGAACCTAAACAGAACATAATGCTTTTCATAGCAGCTTCTGTCAAAGATTTCCAAGACAGAGAAGAAATGCTACTGAATTGCCCCCAAAGTTAGTCTTTGACACAGTTTTGTTTTCTTATTTATTTTCATACTCTTGTTCCTGTCTCTAGTCTCATTTTGGTTTTATATTAGCAGAGAGAAACCTTGTCTATAATTCTATACAGAAATCTTGAGCTTTTGCACATTTTTTCCACTCACTCTCATCTTCTAATCTTTATTATGATTTTGTTTCTTTGTGTTTTTTGTTTTGATTTTCTAATTATTTCCTCTTTCTGTATGCATTTAAGTTCATATGACATTCAGAATGGTCTGGTTTTTGACTTTTCAGTTCTCTTTTTCTAGGCTAGGCTCCTCTTTTCATTACATTTCTGATTTAATCAGAATATGTTGATGATTAAAAAACAACCCCATTTTATTGTAGTTCTCTGTGCGAATACTTTACAGCTTTTATTTGGAAGACTGTCTTTTGATCTTAATTCACAGCCTGTCACTAATGAGTAGCAATATCTTTGAATAATCCTTGACCAAGTACTAAGGGTAAAGGTAAGTCTATGAAAGAAAAAAAAAACACCTTGTTTTTCTTCAGTATACAGCAGAATTCTGAAATGACAATATGAAAAAGTGGACTCATTAAGTTTTTTTTTTTTTATGTTTACTTGTTTATATGCTCCTGTATCTTTACTGGCTGTGTTTTTACCATATTTTCTCCTATTCTGTGTTTCTCCTATTTTATTTGCAGACTCTTTTATCAAAATGATTTATCTTCAAAATATATACTCAGATGCTACCATGGTAAAGATAATGCAATTGTAAAGATATAATTTAGAGTCTATTTTGGGAATAGTCAGTTTCCATACAGGTAGTCCTGTATGGAAATACTTGACCTGCAGAAACTTTATTTCTTGTGATTTTATTCTTGGATACTTGGATACTTGGATACAAGTATTCTTGGATACTTGCTTGCCACAGAATTTTTACAAGACCATTTTTGAAGTATATGACATGTATTTACACACTTTTACATTAATATTTAGCTGTTGAACAGATGTGCTGTCTCAAAAATAAAAATGTGCTGTTGATGTCCTGTTGTGCTGTTGTGTTCTGGAAAAATCTTGAATCTTGCATTTTTGGATTCTTGTTTTCTTGATTCTTTAGAATGCAAAGAATGCATGAAAGCAAAGTAAGTAGGACCAAAAGTAGATGCTTTTTTTTTAGCAGCTTGAATTTACCACTTGGTTATTTTAAGTTAACTTGAAAAAATAATCTAGCATACAGGCAGCCACGTGGAAGGTCCTGCTGCAATTAGAAATATCAGTCTGCTTGGGCTCTCCTGAGGAGCCTGCATGAACGGCAAGTGATTATATTGTGTCAGAAGTGCTCCCTCTCTAGCACTTGCAGAGTTAGAGTGCTCTGGCTCTTTGGGGCTGATGCACATTTGTCCTATGACATCAGTCCCAGACAACTGAAAGGCAGCATCCTTCATTACCCTGTACCTGGTGCTAATACTCCAAACAGCACAGTGGCTGCACAGTTGAGTTTTTGATAGCTTTCTCTGAATCTGAACAAGAGACATGAGTGGCTCTGTATCATTTAGTCATCTCCCCGTGGAAAGCAGTCGTTTGAACTGGATTTAAAATTAGAGAAGTCACAGACTTGGGCACCTGGAGAGTTTCCCCTTTGCCTATAATGGAGAAGAGTAATGAGTTTCAGTACAAATTGTAAGTGCTAAAAATATTGCTTTGTGCAATGAAAATTGTGCTGTTATATATCACCTCCTCCTTCCTCTGACACTTTCAATCAGCCTGTCAGTTTTCAGTGGTAGATAATTTGCACTGAGTAAGGCTTTTTGCTCAGCCGTATACAGCAGAAAATACTGCTAGTGTCAGGAGCAATTAATACAGCTGAGTGTGTTTTCATATATGTGGGCAGTTACTATAAATCTTTTTTTCCATGAAGTGCCAGAATAGTTAAGAAAAATGGTAGTAACATGCTAGTAGGATGTTCCATAGCACCTCCAAAGATATTGTAGTAACCAGCTGATAAATTCAATGACAGATGACAAATTTTTGATACTTTAGAGTGCCTGGAGACAGCAGCAGTCAAAATATGTTGACAACATATTTTTACAGTTTCCTATCTTGTACCTACCTTTAACCAGCCTTACATGTTGTAAAGCTATATATGGGAATCAGCCCATGCTAACACACATTTTAGCCTCCAAGAAAAATAGGGAGGGTGGAACTAAAAAATATTTGATATTTAGAGACTTTATCTGTGTTCTCTTCTATTCCTCTGGTGTTTTCATATGCCTGGCATAATCCTAGTGCTTTCCTATGCACTAGGATTTTGATAACATTTACAGTCACAGAATCACAGAATGGTCCCTTACAACGAAGGGACCTTTGGAGATATCTAGTCCAACCCCACTGCTCAAGCAGGGACACCTAGAGCACGTGGCACAGGGTGGCATCTGTCCCGATTCAGTGTTGGGGGAGGTTTCGATATGATCCCAAGAGGGAGATTAAGACAGAAACGGGATCGAATGCCATACAACCTTGTTAGCTTAATTCTCATAAGCATAATAGGACAGAGAGAAGAAGAAGAGAAAAAGAAAGAAAGAAAAGAAAGAAAGAAAGAAAGAAAGAAAGAAAGAAAGAAAGAAAGAAAGAAAGAAAGAAAGAAAGAAAGAAAGAAAGAAAGAAAGAAAGAAAGAAAGAAAAGCAAGCAAGCAGGAGAGATGAAGCAAGATTATAGTTACCACCACTACCAGTCTGGCTAAGTGTCATTGGCTCCGCTTCGGTGCAGGTACAGGTGCCTCAGAATCTCAGTGCAGGTGATGTGCACATCTCAATGCAAGTGATGTTCAGGGAAAGAAGCCGTGCATCTCCATGCAGGTGATGATCCACACCCAGTGTGGGGGGAATACGTGCTCTTTTTATGTCCCCCTTCTCAAAGAGTCCTTCCACTTTCTTGAAGTTTTCTGGTACATGTTGTTTGTGTCATATGTGCGGTGTGCTTTGTTGTTCCTCTTCCCCCAGTGGGAATGCGAGCTACTCTGGTGGGCACTGCTGAGTCAGATCTCGAGCTGATCTTCTCAGAGACAGCAAACCAAGGCCAAATAGATAGCTGATATTACAGTCTTCCCAGAGATAAGATACCAGGGTTAAGAAGTGTAAATGGTGAGAGATAATGCCCTTGTTTGGGTCTTGAGCTGGTCTTCCCAGAGACAAGATACTGGGGCATTGTCCAGGTAAATGGTGTGTCAACAATGTTGAGACAAACACAATCCATAACAGTCTCTTACAGCATCCAGGCAGATTTTGAAGATCTCCAGAGAAGGAGACTCCACAACCTCTTTGGGCAGCCTGTTCCAGGGCTCTGTCACCCAGTTCTTCCTCATATGGAGATGGAACTTCCTGTGTTGTAATTTGTACTCTTGTTCTGTCTCTGGCCACCGCCAAGAAGAATTTGGCCCTCTTTACATTCTCCCCTCAGGTATTTGTACATATTGATCAGATCCCATCTTAATCTTCTCGTCTCCAGGCTAAACAGGCCCAGCTTGCTAAATCTTTCCTCATAAGATAGATGCTTCAGTCCCTTAATGATCTTTGTTGCTCTACGATCATCTCTGTTGCTCTACAGTACAGTCCAGACAAGAATATATTACTGAAAGATATTGGTAAAAATACCTGTTAAGGAGAATATAGAATACATAGTAATACTGCATAATAGCAGCATCCGTAGTGTGGAAAAAGAGCTGCTCATTGTCAAGTTATCATTGAACATCCTCAGGATCTTGATCACTGGAAGTGATGCCATGCCAGAGCTGGGACATGCAAATATGAGTTCTGCAATTACAAAATTCTCTGCAACTACAGGATATGAGAATCTGAAATAATTGAAAAGTTAATGTTTCAAATGCTTTACTATTCTGAGTAAAAAATTAGTTCTTTTAGCTGCTTCAGTTCTGTCCAACCCACTCTCGTTTTAGACAGCAATATTTTCCTGTCAGTTATAGAAATTACTTTATAGTTCCTTTGTTGATCTGTTAAATAATTTAACACATTTAAACAACTTTTTATCTTTTAAGGATATACTCTTCTGCTATCTTTATGCCTCATGAGTAAATAAATCCTATGCAGGATATATGTGCCAAGATAAAACAGGGGAAAATAATTCTCTTACTGTGAGTGTATTTTCTTTGTTTTTCTGTTTTGTTATCTCAGCAAAACACCAATCATACTTGAGGAGCTGTTAATTATTTCATAGTTACTTTGAAGAGTAATGCTGTAGGTTTCATTATTTCTTTGGCATCAGTTTATATGAAGAATAAGCATGAAAGTATGGTATAGTTAAGTTTATATGTTGGCCAACTCTGATTTTTAGGTGTTTAATGATGGGTGTAGAAAGTAAATTGCTCCTAATTCAGCAAATTTCTTTTGATCCCTGAAATGAATCAAGATTTTTATTATTAGAACCAGGGCAATCCCAGTCTTTTCTTAATTATATTCGCTAACTCCCAATTGACATATATTTATTGATAGCCTTTCCTTTAAGTACTATTTATGGATTATGCATTTTTCATGCTTGGACTCATTTTCTTGTTTCTGAATAAAAAGCCAAAATAAGTTCATGCTAAGATTTCTATTTCTGTATCTGCTGATTAAAATGCATATTCATTATATAAACTGGGGAGAATAACACTAATGCTACTAACATTTTTTTGTGTGTGTGCATCCTTCATGAAAACTACAAAGGTTTCTTTTGAAAACACTTGCATGTGTGAACAATTTATAACTTTTTCATAGAGAAGGTTTTGACAACCTGTGCCAGTTATCTCTATTTCCATTAAGTAAAAGAAATGTGTGAAGGGGAAGAGTAAAGAGGCTCTTTTACAATTATTGAGCATGTGATAATAATAAATTCATGTTGGCTGGCTGAACTTGATTTTTTGTTTGCTTCATTTGAAAAAAATCTGTTATGAGTCTCAAGGGTTGTAGAGATGCCTGTATAGGAGATTGGATGCACTCTTAGATTTGTCATGTTTCCTAGGGAAGACTAGATGAATAGGTCCACATACAAATGATGATATCTGAGGACTGTCAAGTAAAATCATAAAATGTGCACAGCAGTAATTCAGCTGCACTTCTGAGGTTGTCAGAAAAGACAATATCAATCGGTTTTCAGTGAAAGCATCAATTTTCTATCATGTTTCTCTTTTTAGTCCCAGCTTCTGATATGCTGACTTCACAGAAGTCATTTCAGCATGTCTCCATTTCCCTCCCGCTAAAATGTGTGATTAATATATTAGATTTTATTTGTGAAAGGCTTCAAGGTCCCATAATAAGATTGCACTATACAAATACTTACTATTGAGTATCTCTTTGTCAGAGGAAGTAGCTAGGGAGAAGAGAAGTATCTATAAAAAAATCATTTTGATTTTTTCATTGCAATTGATCAGTCTATGAATCTTCTTAAAAGTGCAGTTACAAAGGAAATACATAAGGGTCCAATATTTTTTGTTCATGTTGCTGTGACTCATATCCAGTTCTCAAAGTCATGGTGCTGGGTTCAGAGCTGGTCCTTGCATTGGCTGACAGGATGCATTCTTCCATTTTGATGCTTAGCTTCCTGATAATGACTCTCAATTATCTTTTTGCAAGCACATTTATAGCCTTCATTTACAGTAGTTTAATCAAGATAATATTAATGAGGGTGCTTACAGGAATATTATGTGAAACTGAATCATGGAACTTCTCCATCTGCAAGGCTTTCTATATTGCAATAGAAAGATATTATTGGTAGTTTTGTCTTTATTCTTCTTTTATAATCCAGCTGACATAAGTCACCCAAAGAGTCATATTTATAATAATAAAAATATGTTGACCAGGCCTACATTTTGAAAGGTTCATAAAACATGAACTCTGGTCCTAGTTATGGTAAAAGTACAACCATGTTTTTCAAGCGATCCATTCTTCTGACTGAGCCTCATGAATAATTTGAAAACTATGAAATGATAATAAGGAATGTGTGAGTTAATACATGACAACAGAAACTGAGTTGTGCCTTTTATATTTTTTAGCTCCAGCTTCCAGGATGACTAGAAGTTTTTGGAACTTGATATTATTTTTAATGACTCTTTCTCCCCTTATCTATTTTAACAAATATACCTAAAAGGCTGTATGGGAACTTGTTTGTAGTACAAGATAAGAGGACTGGGGTAAACCATGTTGTGTGCTTATCTCCTTTAGATTATTTTAATACTCTTCTTATTACTTACTCTCCTCCTTGGGGAAAAAAATATAAAACACATGGAATGCCTTTGTTGCAGCAAAGAGGAGACAAACACCATACAATGTGACATTGGTAGATTCAGTTTATTAAGTGGACCAAGGAAAAGATATGCTGTGTCAGCAAATGATGCTATCACAGAATATCATTTCAGATATTTTTCCCCTGTTGCATTTCAATCCATAACCTGCACCAAGGCTGGTAATCCTCAGGTTCCATTTTCACTGTCGTGGTGGCCGTGCTGTCAACACGCGGCCCCTCTTTGCATTGTACCCAGCTCTTGGCCAAGGTGAGGCCATGGTACTGCTCTCACCTCTTAGACATAGCCTACGAGGAGGAGATTTCAAGCACATAATAAATATATTTGAGAAGAGTTTGAGAATAAATAAAAAATGTGGAGGAGAAAAGATGTCTTCTACTCCCATGAGTACCAGTGTGAGTAGAATTCTTTTCACTAATTTTCCAGATGACACTTCAGTAACTATTCAGAACATTTAAAAAACTTTGCAATTCATTCTGAATTATATTAGTACTGGCATGCTATAGAAGCATTTGAAGATTGTCAAGCTCAGGACTAGATCCTTTACCTCATGATTCTTCTCATTGGCTTTTCTTTGTGAACCATATGTAGTCTGCCAGTTGATCCTTGTAGTCTGCCAGTTGATCCTTGATCCTGCACAGCAGCACTGCTGTAAAGAAAGCATTAATTGTTAATCTAATATGATTTTTAATTCCAAAAGCAGAAGCCATACCTTTGTATTCAGAACAATTCACATAGCACATTCCAAAATTCCATCTTTATAGGTCAGATCAACTGTATTTTACTTGTTATACTAAATCTACTTAAGTGCATGTCAGCTCTGGATAATTCCTGTGATCTGATGTACGGATAGAAGTAGAAAACAAAATTCTTTTCAGAACACTTTGTCTATTTACAAATAAATACAAAATTCATAAGTGTATGTATTTTCAGACCAGTGAAATTTAACATATATGTTGTTTCAACTACCAGTATTTCTTTATATGCTTTGCATTCACGTTATGTATCTCATGTTAGAAGACTTATTTATACTAATCTAGATATAGTAACTTACACTTTAGGTTATAATACATTAAATTACTAAGATTTTAGGTTAGATACCTACCAAACATAATAAAAAGTACACTCTTTACATATAAATTTATAAATATATCCATATCCCTATTCTTCTTAAGTGACCTGTTAGAGCTTTGAAACAGAATATACTGTAGAAAAGTTGCACTTAGCCCTTCTCCCAGGTGTTTTGACATGGTTAGCTCTAACTGTAAAAATCTATAGCTGGTGTCTGATAGAAGGAAAGCAGACAGAGGTCTGCTGCCTTATTTGATTCCAACTGCATGTGTACAAAGTTCTAAGATAAAACTCAACCAAAATGACATTAAAAAGAAAGTCACTGTGCAGTTTTTTAAAATGAGTTCAGTATTTTATGGACATGTGGAAACGTGAGCTCTTCCTCAAAGAGCTGATAGTAAGAACACACAAATATACCAGCAAAAAATGAGAGAGGTGAAGGAAAGGGAGAGAGCAAGTAGAGACAAGTGTGGTTTCCCTAAGTTTCTCACACTGTATCCTGTTGGTCAGGACTTAATAACCTGGTGGTTGGGAGTCATTTTGGAAGGATTTAGGATTGCACAAGACTTCTTACGAGATGTTTGGGGAGGGAACAACAGTGGGCAAAGGGACCCTCACAGCCAGGGTATGTGAGGGGGTGCACGTCCGGGGACATCGGTAGCAGACATGAGGCCGGACAAATCTCTCTCTATTTATATATGTTTTCCACAAGTGGCCTGTTGTCTAGATCAACCAGAGAGGGAAACAGAGTGAGGACCTGAGTGCTGCTGGTGCCTGTGCAATTGCTGAAGGTTGTCCTGTGTACCCAGCCAGGTGTGTCTGTACCGTAAGGAGAGCCACAAGCGTCATGTCATGCCGGACCCAAGGCGGATGATTTGATCTCCTTTTTGTTTGGCTTCTAAGTCTTACACTCCTCAGCTGTGGCTCTCTGTGGGAGGCCCAATTTGTCTTCTGTGACTATGTTTGGCTGGGGTTGCAGTTTTACCTCCATGATGTTTCTTTGCACAGAGTCTTCTAAGGTGTGAGGACTGAAATTACACTGATTTAACCTACAGTATTGATCTTATCATTATTGAGGCCAACAGTTGTTCCATGAAAGAGTAAGTTTATGCCAGCAAATGAAAAAATGAGAAAATTCTGTCAATTCCCTTTGTTCTAAGTGAATAAAGCAGAAATGTGGGACAGTTGTCTAAATGTTAGCTTTACAGATCATTCATGTGTAATTGCAAGCAGATTAGTTAAACTCACAATGTTTCATGTTCTTTTACCTGAAAAAGCAACCGTTTTTCCCAAGCTTAATGGAGCATAGGTTTTTTGTTTGTTTGTCTTTAATTATTTAACTTGTTATGCAAATGGTAGTCATTTTACATGTATGTCTGTGATAGCCTAGCAATTGAAGTAAATGGTTTAGGTTCATTCCTGAATGCTGTCAGACAGGTAGCAAGACCAAATATTGAGGATCTTGTGACGTTCTGCATTTCTGGATGCAGTGAAAAATTCGGTACGCATTCTGGGTTAAACTGCATGGAAATATAAAGGAACTGTGGCAAATACTGAGGGAGGAACATTGCTAGTTTCACATTGCACATATCACAAATGCTTAATTTTAATCCTATATCATCCCTGACATGAGTTATATAGTGAAATTAAACAAAGTTTTCAAATGAAATTTAGCTTTGCTGGATTATGTTTGTAGTACAAGGATTTTTTTGCCACTAGGATAAGAAATGGCAGTTTTGCTGCTATGAATGTCAGGTTGAATTTAAAATGTCCCAGAAATTAAATATCCTTTATTTTCTGTGCTACACAACCCTGAGTGTACATACTGAATTACTGCAACATTTACAGTTTTAGCAGACAAGTCTTAAGGAAACAGATGATCTGTGCACCTGCCAAGCGGCAGTGACATCCCTCACTGTGAGAGTGAACTAGCTGCCACAGTCATCTTCATGCACTGTGCAGAGCTAATCCCATTGTACAACCATTGTAGGACTCCTCTGTTGAGATTTAGTCTCTTTTCCATTTCAGTATGAAAAGATATTTTAATTTTGATTTGATCAAAGAAGGCTTATGAAGGATAATATCTCTTGAATACAGTTTTCCTATGTTTCTCCCCACTGAAATAGATGCTTTTTGCTTTCATTTCTCTCTTCTAAAGAATCTATTTATGGAAGGTTTTATGAACATCCTCAGAGATCAAATTTTGCACAGTTAACATTTAATTAACTGGCATTCCAAATGGAAAACAGGTTTCTGTCTAAAGACTTTTCAATTTATATACAATTACTTTCTAAGACTTAAATCAAATGAACTCTGCATTTTTGCTTAGGAAGTCTGCGAATGGGGCTCAAACACTGAGATTTGTAAGCTGAGATTCAGTTCAGTTTTGACAAGTAAATGTAGATGCTGATAACTGTTTCAGCCAATAGAGGTGTAGTTAGTGCTGTTAGTGAATGGTGGAGAGCTATTCAGCTGACAAAGAGTTCAAGTCAGTTGCCTAAATGTGAGTGTGTATTTGAGAGGACTTAGATTATCCTACACATCAGAAGATTGCAAGATGGGATTCAAATCTGAGCTTTTAGCTAGCAATTATGCAGTTTGCTTCTGCGCTAGTATTACAGCTTGCTATGGATGTGGAGGCACACTCCTCAGTTCCTCATTTTTCATGTGAACTAAACCTTGCCCCACTCAGGGTACTGGTAGTGACCAAGAGGGACTCGTGACCTTGCAAGATTCTCCAGTTCCGGTCTATCTGCTCTTGATTTTCCAATCAGATGCAGCCTCCTTGAATCCAAAGTTAGAGAGTTTCCTTTTGAGGAGTTCCTAACCCTTTGTGTACCTGTCTGCTTTGCTTGGATGTTTCCTGGGCATTTAATTTTATGTATTCAAGTGTATCTAAATGTGTTTTATTCTCTTTTTTTTTTCTCCTTTTAGTTCACTTACAGTACTCAGTGTCTAAAGTACAAATACTTAGTTTATAAATTCTGGACACCAAAAATGTACCTCTCTGTTTGTATGAGTTAAAAACACTAGATAGTGGCTGTTATAAAATCTAAGCTAGATATATTTAGCCTTGCTGATGGCTCTATGTCTTTTTGATTCTTTAACTCAAAACATTTCAAAAGAAAAATCTTGTGAAAAGCTTTAAAGATGCAAATAGGCAGAGCACTACCTGATGAGGTGTATCACTTTATTAAATCTGTTAGCAACTTAATGAAGTATATCAAAGGCTCAGTATGGAAGATTGTTCCGTATTAATAGCATAGGTGTTGACCGAATTAACAAATTGACTGTATAAGTACTGGAAACACTTTATCTTAGCTTGTTTTGCTTAATTATGAGATATTTTGGTTTATAATGTATTTTGATTTATAATGATTTATAATTGTCAAGAACAAATAATAAATAACATTTGAAATTCAGATCTTTTTGACCTATGCATTATAATCTTGTATATTAACTAAAACATAATTTTAAATGACTGTATACAGTGGCTATTGTATGATTTCTTTTCTGCTACGTACTGCAATGTCATTTTCATTAACTCTTGGTGCAGTGCAGAAATGGCAGAATTATTAGCTACTGCTTGTCACCTTCTAAGCTTAAGCGTTTTCTTGGACTTAATACATGTGTAAAAAAAGTTCTGAATAGTGATTCACACCATTAAATTCCTCTCGAACTGCCATAAAGGGTTTGCCTGCTCATCTCCTTTTGAAGCAGAAAGTGTTCAGTGGTGTAATAGATTTTCTGTGATCTACAGTGACAGGTTTTATAGGTATTAAGCATCAGAAGGCTTTTCCTAGTTCCGCATTACAAGTATGATCGCTTTAAGACCACTGAAAACAGTGAAATTGCTGAAGCTCTCATATGTGAACCTTCAACAGTATTATAGCTCAGTGGTATTATGTTAAATGAGGAACCAAAGGCAGAGTGAACTCCAAGGAGATAATAAAAAGTAAGTGTATTATTTAGAGTCAGTAAATAGAAGCTAATTCTGAATTTTCCTCTGCAGTCCCATAAATAGTTGTGTTCTTGTATACAGCCATAAGAAATTTCAATAAGGTCACAATATATATGAGGCTGTTATTGGAAAATACCCAGTTGTGACTTCTTGAAGTAAGGGTATAAAATAGAAAGGAAAGGTCTTAGTTCACAGCAAATCCTCCTGTGTCGTGTTCATAGACTAATGAAATGTGGTGCAGCTGGGTAAGTATCATAATAACTAGAAGCACTTAGATGCTGTGATTATGTTTTTATGGCTTTCTTTAGTATCATACTGTACTCCACAAACAGTTCAGTTGAGTGGAGGAGCATTACATTCACTCATCCGTTCTAGTCAAATGGAGGAAGAAGTTAAACATTCTCTTGTTTAGTCTGCAGGATTTTATGCTTTGTGTCTGGTCTTAATCCCTGTGCAGCATATTTAGTCTCACAAGTTATTTCACTTTGTCTTAGTGCCTCAGAGAAAAAAAAATACTTAAAATCTTTTCCTTTATCATTAGCCTGTCTACAGAATAGGAGGATTAACTTGCTAAGGAAATTCTTTTAAAGAAAGCCTATATATCCGTGGGTTGTAAATTAATTCTCCTTTTTTTCATGATTATGGTCCCATATTCTTAGAGCTTTTCTAAAGATCTTACTTGACATCAGCAGTAATCTGAAGCCTTAGGCTGGAATAGTTTTAGCATGAGATTTGAAAGAGCAGGCTGTGAAAGAACAGATGTATTTATGTAAACAACAGTCTTTGACAATGAAAGAAAAAAAAAAGAAAAAGAAAGGCTGTACCTTTATCATTCCTGTTGCCTCTAAATAATTAGTTCTTTTCTGTGGTAAAATAGGAATTTGCTTTTAACAGACACTGTTCTCTGTTCGCACTGTTCTCAAATGTAGATTGCATTTGACTTTGGAAATCAACCTCTATAGGAAAGTGTGAAGTTTATACCACTTTTTTTTTTGTTTGCCCCTTGTCTGATGAAATCCCATTTCTCTGGCGATCAGAGCTCAGTGCATAGAGGGTTAAACTTCCGTGAGAAGGACCCCTCCATATGTTCAGTGAAGCTCGTAAATGTAACTTAAGCACCATTCCATCACAGTGAAGCAGCAGTAATATCATGTCAGAAAAGAGTTTAATATATAATGAAATGCTCCACCGGTACTTCAGGGCGGTGGATATTCACAGCATTAAGATTAACCATTTAGTCCAGATCAGCAGAGGCAATGGAGCGTGTGGTGACAGGCAGTTATCCCAGGTTTATGTATAACAGAGAGCAGATTTGCTGGCAGCAGTTGTTTTTCTTTCTCCAAAACTCCTTCAGGAGGAGGTGTGTTACAGGAAGGGCTGTGCGTGCGCTGGGGTGGGTGCCGGGCCGGGGCAGCACAGGCCGCCCTCGCGCTGAGGCCGCTCTCGCCGCTGCCGTGGCAGGCGGCCTTCAGCGCAGCCCCTGGCCCCGCGGAGAGCTGCCGCAGAAAGCGTGCGGCGTGTAGGTCACGTAGGACGTGTTTCCAGCCTGCAGGCAGCAGGCAGGGTCTGGAGCCAAGCAGTCATCAGCACATGCGGGTCATCTTGGCCATCGTGCCCGGCAGAGCTCTGTGTCTGAACCCACAGCATGGGAACTCAAAAAGTGCAGAGGAGTTGGGCATTTTCTTGAGATGCAGTGGAAAGGTAGATGCCAGCCTTACCGCTTTACGCGAGCACTTGCTTCACAGTCGTATTTGAAGTATTCTATATACTGGGGCCTTAAATGTGCACACGCTGTTCCTGCAAGCAAAAACAAGTCCTTAAAATGTCACTAACAATGTGTCTCTCCAGCATCAGTGGCTCACAGCTAGTCACTTCTCCAGTGATGCAGCGTAGGTGCTCCAAGAACCCTTCAGAGTCGTACAGGAAGCTGGGGAGAGGCTTCGCGGAGCAGATGCAGCCTGCTGGCTGCCAGGCTGAGCCGAGGGAATAAGGTGACTAGGAAGGCCCTCAGCAATCAGAACAGAGACAGTCAAACTCTTAATCACGAGTGAGCGCAGGGAGAGAACTAAAATACCAAGCAAGTCGACCTGCCAGTTGATACTGGGTGTGCTAAGCAACTACAGCATCATTGGTATATGTGTAGTAGCTATTAACCACTACTGCTTTTTTTTGTTTTGCCTTAAAAAATTATCATGAGAAAACTCACTGGCTTAAATGTAGCCATTCTTTATTGCCATTCTTCTCAACAGCAATTGAGTTTTGTTTGTAGTAAAGAAGCCATGAGAGTTGTCACCAAAATATTCCAGAGGCTGCTTTTGCTACTAAAAAAAGCAGTTGAAGAAACTGCCTATAAAATGCAAAGGGTTTGGGGGGCAAAGTCTGATTTTGTTAAAAATTGCACATTTGTAAGACTGTAATATACCTTCTTCTGCCAAGGACTAAGCAATAGATGGGAGAAAAGAGCATAAAATGAGTTTGAGGTGTACCATTCCCCTTTATATGTAAAACATACAGAATCATCACGTGGACATGGAAGGCTGTTATTTTTTACAGTGTAAGTCCGTTAACTTATATGAGCTAAGCTTATATGAGATTGATTAAATAGGCTGTTTTTGATTTAGGTTGGGTTTATATTAGGAACAGTGTCTGAGATTAAATCATAGCAAGAGCTGGCATCTTATTAGGCTGTAATCTCTGAGCCATTCTTGTGCGAATTTTGGCTCACCTGAAAGACATTTTGCAAGTCTGATCTTGGTACTCTGGAAGTACATAATTAACTATTGAGTTTTCTACTAACTTACCATTTTTTAAAAAAAATTGATTTTACCTTTTTGTAGGAGAATCTGTATAAATACCAGAAAGTACATTCCTTCCAGTAAAGATTGGGCTATCTGAAATGCCAATCTGCCCCTTCTCTGCTTTTTCCATGTATAAGGTAACTTTGAATGACTTAGAAAACTTAGCTTGGTTTACTTAATTTTCAGTAGATCCTATTTGTTATGCAGCAAAGACAGGCTTCATCATTCCCAACATTGGAGGATTATAGTGAAAGCTGATAACTCCAGCCCCAGCTCCAGCTCCAGCCCCAGCTCCAGATGCCCCATTGCTCTGAAGGAGACTGGCAGAGGCAGGCCCAGCCCCTTGGAAGGAAGAGCGCAACCCCACAAGGGGCAGACACTAGAAAGGCTTCTTTTGCATCACAATTTTATCTGTATTAAAGAGATATTTCCATATTAACCAGATAATATGGACTGTGAGACTTTTAGAACAATAATTTCCTGGCTCCCTAGAAATGATGTTTTCTCTTTTGCCCGTGGCAGGATTTTTTGTGTGACGCTAGACTGCCTTTATGTGCAGAAATAGATGCTTTTTAGGGTGTGATTCATCTTGAGGGATGCATGTAAAATTACTGGGATAAATCGTGTTATAGATGTTCCCGTCTCCCCATGCACCATAAAGCACATCTGAGTCATCCCGGGTCTTCCCATTTGCGGATAAGTGCCCTCATCTAAGGCTAAAAGATCTTGACTTGCAGCCGTCTTCACTTATGATTTCCATGAATTTTGCTACTTTTCCAGAGAGGCGCAGGATGCCCTCTGGGCTCGCTCTCTCTCTGGCACCTGGGACGTTCGCTCTCACATGGAGGATGCACATTTGGAGTCCCAGACAGAGAAGAAAAATTGAGCCTTGCCTCCAGCTTCCTGGCTGAACCGTGGGTGCAAGGATTGGTTGAAAACGTGAAAGATGAGCAGTGGCATTGCCATCACCTCTGCAGCAGGGCTCTGAAAGAAAATAACCATCCTTGCTTAGTTCCCAATCAGATTATTTCAGGCCCAATATGTGTGTTTATGCTTTTTTTTTTTTCAGACTGTAAGAGATTTAACTCATTAGAGCTATGTTTTCTTCATTACTTCTCCATTCTAGGCATAATGTAACTGATACATAATGCCATATTTACATAACCTTTCCTGGGCCTCATTTGTAAATACATCTCTTTTTTTTTATTCTTAATCTTCATTCTTTTAATACCATATAATTTCTTAACATTAAAAAACAGTCTAACCTCTCTTTTTCCCCGTGCTTACAGAACTGTTCAAGTCATATAGTCAAAATCCTGTTCTAACATATTTCTCAAAGGTTTCTCCGGCTGACAGCCCTCTTCACTAGACTGCTGGGGGAAGTCTTGGACCTCCTTGCTTCTGGTCTCTCCCACTTGATTTTGTGTTCACTTATGCAGACTGATGTTATTAACAAATATGTATGATGCATAATACTCTTAAGGAAGATTAGAGCTGTATGGTAAATCTCTTTAGGAAAGGAGTTTTAGAGTGTATTTGTCACCTTGATAGTGATGTGTGTGTGCATGTGTGAGTTGCTGTCATGTATTAAATACTCCTACTGCCCATATGCAGACAGAAACTGTAGCTGCTGCTTCTTAGAGGAGAAGCTCAGCACTCTGGTCTTAGGAAAGCCTGCTTTGTGCTTTGAGTGAAGCTTTTAAGTCCTTCAAAATTAAAGCTGCACACAAAGCAGGGAGTGCAGATCAGTGTGAAAGCTCTTCTAACACTTCCTGTATAAAGTAAGAAGCTGATTCTTATTATACCTTTTTAATATGCAAATTTTAAACATCAGGCCAGTTTATGGTTCGGATCTTAGCAAAGCTGATAAAAGTTAGTGAATGACTTGGTAAGTCCTGCTATACCTGGGGAGAAGGAAAAGCTTCATAATGAAGCTAATGAAAAACATAAGTCACAGAGCCTTCTTATTCTTGAGAATGTAAATATTAATACTCTCATTAATGTTAAAGTTAATGGGTTAATGGCTTTTACTTTTTCCTGCCTTAAGCAGAAAAATTTGAAGGCATAAGATGAATTTGTGAAATTGTGGATCTGTTAGCTTCAAAATACACAAATGTGTGGAATTCAACAATAGAAATACATTACATATTGGTTGTAATAGATGCTGGATTTATCCTCTACATCTCTTGAATTGCAGTCTTCTTTTTTCTTTCTATTTAGTTCTGCCAACATTTCTGTATTATTTCAGGTAACGGAAATTCACTTGGAAATGTTTAGTGTAATCCAAACTCGCTAACTTGGAGTTTTACTTAGCTTACACACATTGACTATAAATTGCTGATCCTGTAGAGAGGCAGAAGTGCAGTCTTTTAACAAGCCACATAAAGAAAGCCACATATAAAATCAATAGAGGGGATGGCATCAACAGTGATTATAATTGGTGCTTTCCATATTCCACTAATGCTAGAAAGACCGTCCTAAGTAATAGAGGCATTGCAAACTGCCATAGTGTATATTGCACTCTAAATCCATATGTGCTGTGCTAGTGCCAGTTGTCTCCTTTGTATTCCAGGCTGTTTCTGCTTTGCGTCAATGACTCTGTCCTAAAAAGCTTGCACAGCACATGCTGCACTTGTTAGGAAATGTACTGTAAGGAGTTTGTTACTTCGGACAGAGTGGCAATTGAAAACAATAAATCTTAAATCCTATAGTGTTAATGGACACCAAGTGTTTTTTATATGAACATTTCTAGTGAAAAGCATATCTCAGTAGGAATCTGTAAGAGGCAGCTATACTTTTTTTTAATATTTTAATATCTGATAATACATTGTTTGGACTGCTGGTATTTCATGCCTAGGAGAACATTTCTAATGATTCTGACTTGGATTTTGGAGATAATTTTAAGCAGATTTGGGTAAAGGAAATATCACTGTATTCATGACTTCTTTTTTTTTTTTTAACTTTATTTGGCAGAAATATTTTTTTCATCCTGATATATATGTATATGGTGAAAACTGGTAAAAACTGCTGTCTAACTTTCTAAAGAAATAAAATGTAATATATTTTAGCTCCAAATAGTAATTTACTTTTGCCAATTCCTTTTCTCTTTGCTTTGGTCAAAACGACTTTCAATATTTATCAAGAAATCCTCAGTGACTGCTGCTCTGCGGTATTTCAGAATAAGTCAGGATTTGTGTTTTTCTTTTCCTGAGTAATCTTTACTTGGAGGCATCAGGGACAACGATGGTTTTCTTAAGTGATCTTTTATATAGGGCAGGTACACACGGGGCTCACCTGAGGTGAATTTTACATTTCTGTCACAGTTAACAAGTATACTTAGCTGGAAATACTCAGCATCTTACCAAACTAGGCAGAAAAGTGAATCAACAAGTAACCTGTCAGCACAACTGCAGCTACGAACAGAGATTTTTTGATGTGTTTGACTGGGAAATGTGACTATTTCCAGCTCCTACAGAAGCTGTAATTTAATGCCCAAGTCCTTCCTTAGATTTCTCAGATGCTTCTGTGGTGACGTTTACATTTTGTGGACTGTGGCATTGCTGGAAGCAGGTAATATGGCATTTTGTATTCATTTAGTTTACAAAGATTCCTTTATTAGAAGATAACTGTAGAGACTATTCATTTTAAATAATAGTGCTTTGTAAAAATATAGAAAATACCCCATTTTCTATCTAGGTAATATCATTTCAGTAACACAAACAAATTATTTAAAAGCTATTAAGCAATAAGAGTCAAGTTGAAGCAATGGATTCTCTCTAACTAGCATATCAGTGTCCAATTTTTATTTTAAAAGTCAGTATGCACATTAGGAAATACATAAGTTGAAATTATAGAGTGCAATTATATGGTGCATTCAAATTCATAGCAGTAAGGGCCTCTTCATAAGGCAGACTCGCATCTGTAGTGGCCATGCTACCTGGATGCATAAAGATTTATAAAACCTCATCAAAAATCTCAGCAAACTTCTTGGGCAAGACATATTAGATATCACAAACCTTCTGGCTTTTAAGTGGCTAATGCAAGATGGTCATCTAGGATCTTTCTATAGTGAGTCCTGGAAAAATAAATATTTTCAGAGTATTTTCATTCCATTCTTTTAGAGATTTGTTTTGGAATGGGGTGAACTCCCAGTGGGGTATTCCTCTAAAAAGGGAAGATAAGGTCATCAGAGTTACTTTCCAGTTTTTATAAGAACACCCGCTTTGGTCAAGATATTCTTGTCATTGATACTAAAATTTGGAATCCATACTGTCCCTGAGAAGTTACCTCAGGCACAAATAACTGTTAGTTTTCCAACTTTTTTTTTTTCCTCTTTGGCACTTAGAACTGTAGCAACATTTTTAGGCAAAATAAACTTTCATAGCCATTTGGAATTTGATAAACTAGTAATTGAAGAGGTTATTTTTTAAAGTGAAGAGTTCAGAAGATTTGCATTTCATTCAAGTGAATTGCTAAATAGCAACACAAGACCGTGCCGCTGCTGCAAACGAAGTCCCTGCAGCTTGGAACCAGCAGACGCTTTTTGGATAGACAAGAACAGTGTAAAAACACCATGAACTATGTACCAGTCTCTTACATTGTGGAATCGTTTCCATGTTCCAGCCCTTCAGGCTAGAGTAGAACGAGAGAATGACTGAGTGATAAGTACATCAGCAAAGCAGATTTCTGCAGATTTTGGCCAAAGCAGGTGCAAAATCTGAGCAAAGAACTGCTGGCATTTCAAATTTTAAGTTAGTTTTTGTTTTATAATGAAAGACATAGGAAAAAGGAAATACAGAATTGTAAATGGATCATCTTGGTAGAATATTCAGGAAAAGTTTTATATCACTGAAGCAGAGTGAGACTACAGATTTCTAATGTGTGAATATACACAGTCAGTATTTCAGTGTAAAAGGAGATGTTTTGCTCATGGTAAGAACTCGAGTGCATAATAGAGATTTCTTTTTTTTTTTTTTTTTCTTGCACACTCCCCAGAGTAATCATATTCCCTGGAAATGGAGTGCTCTTTCAGTTTTTGCGTTAGAGATAAAGCTGGTTTATGTTTGTAATGTAATGTCTGTCCCTACTTGTCTCACCTTACTTGAGTGCAGACATCAGCCTAAAACCGTCAGGGACTTCTACATGCTGTTTGTCCTGCTGTTGCAGATCGCCAGATGCTGTAATCACTTTCCAAAAACTTCCACCTGAGTTCTCATAATCTCATCTTTTTCATGACTTCAGAATGTCATCCATATTCCTCTTTAGATTCCAGCTCTTAATACTTACCTTCCTCTCAGCTTCCATTAGTGTCTTTGCTCCTGTTACTTCTTATTCTCCATTTCACCTCTTACCACTCTTTTATAGGAAAGTCTAGGTGCTTTCCTGTCTTTTACTCATTATTTCTTGTTTCTTTTGGTCACAGTAACTTCCTCTTTTTCTTATCTGGCACGTGTGTCTTTTTTTGTGTTTTCTTCAGATTGCAAACTGCTTTTAAACAAAGGACATTACTAGTCAAGTAGTAAATAAACAAATATATTTGCCTGGAAGAAGCAAGAATTTGCTTTTTAATCACCACAGAAAAACTCCGTACAGTTTGTTATTTTGGAAGATGCCCGGTCTTTGCAAGCTTGAATCTTATCTTCATAATTCATGGAAAATCTTGGCTAGAGAATATTTGCATGAAGGCTTCCCTTTGCACTATGGGTTATTCTATACAGGAAGTACATATTCTACATTTTATACAGAAAGCATTCTGCAGTGGTTACACCAGGTAGCTCCAAATAGGAGCTTATTTTTTTCAGCCTGGAAATTACTGTAAATGTATATTTGGAAATGAGTTACTCAGAACTACCCATGAGTTTGCATCTTTCCCATCCTTTAAGCTGCCAGTCCACACATTAAAACATTATCAAATAAGCATTTTGCCATTCTATCTTGCAAGTGACTACATCACACTAAGAGCAGGAGCGGGGTGTCCTGGGACCCCTTTTAATATATGATTTGTGAATTGTTTATTTTACATTTTGAGTTGTGGAATTCTCCCATTGGCTACATTTCATAAATTATATCTATCCAGTTTCCTGATCTTGTTTTTAATTGGAGTTTCATTTGTGTGACCTTCAAAACATCACTGAGGTTTATGTGGCATGACATTAGTCTATGGCATTATTAATGATTCATTACCTAGTTATATTTTAAATATTCATGACAGCATCTGTTTTCATAGTGCTTATTGCATTAGCAGACCCTAGACCACCGTGACTCGGAAAGGAAACAGAAAATGTGATGGCATCCTCACCTCTCTTACACCTCCTTTACTCGGCATCATCAGGAAGCTAATGCTGTGAAGGATAAAGGAGTGTTTTAACATTCCCTTATGACTTTATTGCTGTTTAGCTGCCATGCATCTCTTCACGAGCTCCCAGGTGAGGCAGGGATAACATGAATCCTGGATCCTGAGCAGGCCCATGGGCACCTGCTATGCAAGAAAGCACAATGAAGGAAGTAGAAATCACACTCACCGCCTTCTTAGCTGAGTGTGTTAGTACTTGATTCATAAGACAATCCTGCAATTTCACTGCAAAGACATTTTCCAGAGAGATATGGAAGTCTATGCTCTGTGCTCTGTGTAACACGGAGTATAGAGAGTTACTCTGAACTCACCAGAAGAGGCTCCTACATTGTTTCACAACCATGGCTTCTCTTCTTAGGAGCAAAGGCATCAGCCTTATTTGGGAAGACAGAACTGGGCAAGGCACTAGTGTGAATATTATTCATGTTTAATAGTACAGCTGCAGTCTGCACTATTTTCAGATCCCATATGTCCAAGATGCAAAGAGGGGCTCTGCGACTGACTTACCCATCCATTTGATCAATTAAATTGCATCATTGGTCAACCTTGTTGGGCAAATTTAGGCTGGTTTTGCTTATAAATACCCAGAGGGTAAAGCTGAGTTGTAATTTTAAGTGATTTATGTGCCCTTTCTAGATAAAAGTAGCTCCTAGAAATTATTAGGAACAAATCTAGCTACTGTGCAAGCCTTACAGTAACATCATGATAACAGTTTTTCACTTGTAACTGAGGGAGAGGTTGTTTTCAGGATGAATGTAGTTTTGATCCTGGAACTCCATCAGAATTTATTCACCAGCAGAAAAAATCACCCTCATTAAAAAGTCCTCATCACCAAATCCCTGAATTATCACTTCTCCAGTGTCAGGTTTGTGCTAAGCAAATTTGAGCTGAATTGTTATATCAAAATGTTGGCTCCTTGCCTAACACAAGAACAAATGATTCACCCTTCTGCTAAGTTAGGTACCAGAATGCATTCTTTTTGAAAGTAAATGCACAGAATACAGAATGTCACTGTGACCTCCCACTTTCAGATACCACCAAATAGCTGGGTAGTCTGTGCAACTCTTCACAGGTGTTTTTTGGTTTTTGGTTGTTTGTTTTGGTTGTGGGGTTTTGTTTGTTTGTTTGTTTGAGGAGGGGATGGTGCATTTCTAATGCAGGGGCCTGCATTAGAAAACAGAGCAAAACTATGATACGGGAAATTTAAAAAATGAATCTATTCTACTGGTGGATTTGGCCGTATGAAAATACTGCATTGTTTTGGATTTCAGGGTTGGTTTGTCTTTTAGTTTGTTTATTTTCTAGTCAGAGAATAATCTTGTTTAAATGACTGTCTTCTGTCCATTGCTTCTTATGGCAATACTATAAAGGATATTTTTAAAGCTACGCTATATACATGTTGTGACCATTGATAGTGGCTGTGATCTTTAAAACAGCCGAGTTTAAAATTAGTTCAGCTCAGTTTAAAGTCTAATTGTAAGAAACTCCAAAATAGCAAGTTCTTCCCGATTTTGGTAGGGAGCGGGCAAGATTCAAAATTGCCTCAGTTCTTCACAGTCTATGTATGTGTGAATATCTGTAAATAAAAGATTATTTTTAAATGTATAGTAATCAACTAACTTAACAGTTGGTTTATATGTACTTCTGGGGAAGAAAAAGAAGGAGGGGGAAAATGCAGTATCTGATATTCCTGTCACATAATGCTTAGAACTTCCAGGACTTTCTCATCTTCCTCTGTAGCTTAAAGTACTTTTTGTGTTATAACCCAGTAGAGTAAATGCTTCACAGTTTTGATTATATTCTCATTCCTACAGGCCTTGAACTCAGCTAAGCTGTATTACATGTATCTTATGTCTAAAAATACCCCTGAAATTGTTTCAATATCAGCAGCTTTTCCATTAAGTAGTGCACTTGCATTTTCCGGTCGAAATATTGGGGAAATTCATTTATGCTAGTAAGAGAACCATTTAATATGACCCTTTCAGTGGTAAATGCAAAGGCAAGAAAGCTGTAAATATTTTCAAATACATTAGGTCAGTTAACCTGTTACATAACAATCTTTAGTGGTCTTGATTTTAGAGAAGGTGTTTCTGTCAGTCTAATTCAAATATCAGTGGAAGATATCAGAATATTCTTTTAAATTAGGCTTCAGTAAAGATTTGATAAAGAAAAAGACATTAAAATGGATCTTGATGCATGTTTGAGTGTAAAAGACATAGAAGATGTTTGATAAGTGAAAGTTGGTAGGCAAAACTGGCCAAGTGTTGCTCACAGGCAAGCAAAAGATGAGAGAGAAGTCATGTTGCAAATAGTGTCCTATGAGCCTGGAGTTAAGAAACCTCCAAAATGGGGTTAAGATTGACCATCTTTTGTGAATATCATCCTAAATTAATTTCAAAGTAATTCAGGAGTTCTCTGAATTCAAAATTAAAGGCACATGTGTTACAGCTGTCCAAGCTGCTATCCCTGTGAGAATTGTCATTTAGTTTGAAATGGACTCATCCAACTTTATACTTTTGAAAGGTAGTTGGAATAGAAATATTTCATGAGTACATACCATATGTCAGTGTGAGGTATAGTCCAGATTGTTTGGCATAGTTCAGCATGGTAGTCCTTATTCTCCAAGGAAAACTCTCCAGAATCATTGGCCTCAATGAGTCATAAAAAAGGGACAAATCTTGAGCTGATGATATTGATTTTCTTTTAATTTTATTTTTTATTTTCTTGTAGTAGATTTTCTTTTATAATACTTAGTGTTTAAAGACAGAAATATAGTTAATGGCTTACAGAAACCTGTGATTTAATTTCATAACATTTTTGAATATAAAAACAAAAACTGAACTAGCCTTTTACTGTTAGAAGCACCAGAGAACATAATACAATTCATAATAGAAAGAATCATTTTATTTTTTCTAAAAGAGTTTTCCCTACACTTCCATATGTTATGTCTCTATGACAGAATTTTACTATTTGTGTGATGAGGAATCTCTGCATTTCAGTTTCTGTGGTATTCATGCCTGCCTTTCACCTGTGGTTTCTAAAGAGGTGTGCTGTGCACATAAATCCTTTTGAGAAAAGCATTTGAAAAATGTATTGCATAAGAAAATCTTGTACCTATTGATTTTTTTTTTATTATTTGTCTCCAGTTGTATTTTATAACTCCTAAACGGCATGGAGAACTGAAAAATAGGGAAAATGCAGGCAATGGTCCCCTTTGTGGGGTGAGCAGAGAGGGTAAGCGGAGGTCTCACTGTAACCAGCCCAAAGGGGTAGGGAAGGGAAAACTTCAATAATGGGGGGAAAGGGAAGGCATTCCATGGTTTCTGGGGTCTGAGTTTCTCTCTCTAAGGGAGCTGTTTTGTATTGCACATTTGTGCATGTGTGCATTGTGTACATTTAGATTGGCAGCATGGATATTGTGAGGTATTACAGGAGCTCTAAAATAGCCCTTTTTCATTTTGAAGAATTTTGCAGTGTATTCAAATCTATATCTCTGTGTAAGCGTGACACAGGAATAGCAATGAAGATTTATTCATAACTTGTTTTTCTTTGCTTGAGAGCCACTTATGGGCTCCACTGGAAACAGTTTGGGATGTTAACCGTGTTTTATAGTTACATAGCATGCCGCATTAGAGAACATTCCAACATTGAGAGAAAAACATAACTATAATTCTCTGCTAGTCATGCAACACACAATTCTGACAGAATAAAATTTAGGTTCACTGTAACTGTGGGTACCTTACGTGGAAACAAAGGTGAGACATATCAGAGAGTAGGAGCATTGCAATAGAAATTTCTGCAATAGAAATAAAAATAATGGATAAAAGTCACTGGGCTCTTCTCTCTTTAGTCCTTCAGTTGAAAAGGCTAAGTCAAACATAGAGACAAATATGATACTCATTTGAAAATAAACCAAAAACTTTAACATACTGATTACAGATAGAAAATGAATAATACTGTATTTAAAGGAATAAAGATAAATCTGGAAAATACATTTCTATGACTCTGGAACTCTCCGTAATGATTGACCTCATTATGGAATGCAAAGGAGTCATTAACGTGACTCATTAAATGCAAAAGCTCAAATAAGTGCAAGTTTTGGAGTATTATTCATTCACCCTGCTTTTAGATTCTGGCAGAGTTCACAAAAATGGGAAGGCATCCACTCCTCTAACAGTTATGACAGAAAGGAGGCTTCTACCCCAGTACATTATCCATTTCAACTTATACCCACTGTCTCTTGTAGTCCTGCCGTGCACGTCTAAACAGCCTGGCTCCATCTATCTTCTTCATAACCCTCCCAGCCTTGCCCAGGCAGGTGACTGCTAGGTGGCCCCAAAACCATCTAATTTCCAAGCTAAACAAGCCCACCTCCCTCAGCCTCTCCAGGCAGGGCATGAGCTCAAGTCCCCTGAGTGTTGGTGGAGACAGTATTTCATTTTTGAAGAAAAACTGAGAAGATAAGGATCAAAGAGCAAGTCAGATAATTAAAACTGTACATACATATTGTTAGTATGGAGAAGGTAAGGCATATCTGGAAAAAAATGAATTCCTAATATCAAATATGATATAGGTACAAACACAGCTGTAGAGTAAAAAGATTGAATGAGGCAAATGCAAACAGCATTTAAGTGTTTGAAATGATTTAAAGGTATTAAATGCACAGGTTGGATACACTGAAGTTTTGATAAAATATTTAACTATAATTGACAAGAGTTCTTGTTTGAAAATCTTCTCCAGGGTGTTGAATACTAATATTATGTTAAAGACAAAATTCCAGTTAAAAGTGGAACTCCCACTAAGCAGCTTTCACACTATGTGAAAATCTTCTCCCTTTTTTTTCAATAACTTCATGATTAAGTAATGTTAAGTTAGGTTAGGTTTTTTGTTTAGTTTAGTTTCTGCTAATGCATTTCTCATGGTGGGCAGTGCTAATTAAGTATAATTATATTTTCCTGAATCATTTTCTGTAGGAAATTCTTATCAGAGTTTGTACTGCTCTTTTCTTCACATGCAGTGCTTGCACAGCTTGTCTTCTACCCAACGTGTTTGTTGGGAAGCATTCTTCTTACTCCGCAGTGTTGGTAATCTTTTTGTTATCAGGAGTTTCGTGATATGCAGATTAGATGATAGTAACGTGGAAGACTAACCTCTGCCACGGATCACAGAACTGTGATTCTTCCTCAAGCTAACAACTTTTACCACATACATGGTAACAGTTCAGAGAGTTTTCCTACCGTTCTGTACTGGGCCACCAGTACAGGTTGGTCAGTCATGATTTGCCCTTGGTAAACCCACTCTGACTGCTCCCAGCCACCTTCTTGCTTTTGATGTGTTTAGAAATGTGTTTTAAATGGTGGCAGTGCATTAGCAGAGAGTGTTTGCATTTAGGATGCATTTGCGGTTATGGTTTTGGCCTCCTCATTAGATAAACTCCTGGGCAACAGTACTAGTAGGTGCACGCAGCGCTGAGCTGTAGACCCTGCCTTAGGAAGGCACCACACTGTTTTGGCTGGAAACTACAGGGCTACTCTGGGAGGAGGATTTGCTCTTCGCATGCTGCTTCCGTAAGCGCTTGCTGCTGGCCACTGCTGGAAGCAGCCTGGCAAGCTGGATGCTCAGTAGCTGCCCTGGTGGAATGGCCCTTCCCACAGTGCTTTCATTTCACTTTCCTAAAACATTTTTTCTACTTTAAATTCCCAGGGTTAAACAAACATAACGTTCTTATGACCGCTGTCATCTGCCTTTACTGAGAATGAACTTTCCAAATAAAATAGTTCATATTTTTCAAGAGTCCTTCCAGTGAGCAACTGTGCCTTTTCTTTGCATGCTGTGAGATATTTCTAATTAAAACAACAATGAATGATGTAAAAGATGTGTCCACAAAAAAAAAAAAAAAAAAAAAAAGGTTCTCAGGGCTGTAATTTTATCTGTGGTGCAACATAATAAAGATATCACACAATAGCCAGAGCCAGAAGCTACATCATTCAAAAGACTGAGGAGCATATTTAGGATAGTCATTAGCTCCACTGGGCTTTAAAAAACAAGACTTGAAACCGTCTAGCTTTCAGAAAGTTTTAACTTTGAAGCTTTCAGTGCTGAAGCTCAGGTTGGAACTGAGCAAACGCACTGGATGTTGGAAGGGTTAATGCCAATTGCCGTCTGAGCGGGCTGCCGAGCTGCCCGCCTACACGCTTGCTGCTATGGCGAGCTCCGAGCTTTTAACATTACGACATTAATGTGAGTTCTTGTAAACAGAACAAAGTGGAGAGCCGTGCGTACACCGGGGAACCAGCTACAGCTGAAAAGACTTTATAGGTCAAAAGGCTTTCCTGCTTCTGAGGAAAGTGAGTGTTAGACATGCAGAGTGAAAGATAAAATGCAGGGGGGATTTTTGGTTTTTCTTTTCTCTGAAACACCTGGGTTATGAGCACTCTGCTTTAGGACAAATAACAATCTAGGAAGTCAGCCACAGAGGTCAAATGAAAAAGCTATGTGTAAGTGCAGTAGACAGAGTAGAAGCAAAGCTCACGTTCTGTAAAAATGGATTGCGTATTGTTACAAATCATGTGAGAAGCTTTATAGGAAAAAACGTGTGAGTGTTCCTTGTTAATAGCTACTGTATGAAGAAACTTATCTGTTTGTGTGATTCAAGTAGCACGTTTTCATTGGTTTCACAAAACTCTAAGACGACTAGATATTCTTGAGTGCTTTCTCTCATTAGCTCTATATGGACATAGAGAACTGAGCGATATTCTTACTACTGAGCTGCTTACTTTGAAAAGCTTTCTTGTTAGTTCATGAATATATTTCCCATAAGAAGCCAAATGGGACCCAAACACTTGGAATAACGGAGTGTATTGCCTTGCAAGGTAGCATCACTTGTGATCATAGCAAGTTAAAAGGATATTGGGGAGAAGAGAGCATGCAGCATGCAGTGCTCTGTATGCTCAGTATAATTACACATAGGAAGTTGAAGGCAGACCAACAGCTTTTGCTTGTTTAATGTTTTTGGAAATTTAATAAAAGATCCAGTTCTGGCTTCAGGTACCAGAGTTAGACTGTAGTTTCAGGAATTTAAAGTAAACTGCTTTGTTCACCTTTTATTTTTCTTCTGCTGTGGTCAGATTTCCAGGTGCTTTATGTCCCCAAATCATCAAAGAACTGACACAGCTTTTATCTGTTTTCATATATCCACTTAAGTGTGTATGCTGAACAACCTAAAAAACAGAGAAGGGCAGGAAAGAGATGCTCATGCAGCTTTGCTGTCTTTCAGCCATGCTGAGTTCCTAAACGGAGCAAAAGAGTTGGGTAGATGTCAGCACCTCATGGGTATGAGAGAAGCAACGGAGTCCATGGGAAGAGCAAAACCACATGCAGGGGCAATTTGAGGGGAATAGAATGAGGGAAAGGATTAGTAGGGAATTCAGGAAAGCAAACTAATAAGGAGTGTGAAGGATTGGAGGGAATCCTCTAGAGCAGTATCTGACCTTTCTCAGAGGAATTGTTCTGACAGTAAAAAGAGAATTTTTATGTTTTTGTATATTTTTGTTCCTGAATTTTACACATACTAGTGGCTTTTTCAGAGCAGAATTTTTAAAGACTAAAGGCATTTAAAATTATGAAGTCATCTTTATCACACTGATTAATATTGTTTGGAATTTCGAGTTTCATTTATTGCATGTGTTGTGTGTATGTATGTATACATATATATGTGTATGTCTGTATATAGCTGGTTTGTTGCTGTTTTTCTTTTCACCTCTTCATGGCAATTTGTTAGCAAGAGCTCTGTTTGGGATTTGACTACAGTACCTCCAAGCCATTTGTAAATGACTTATTAATAATGCAATATTAGTAGTATATAATTTATCCCATTATGATTAATGTTCAGAATTTAAACATTCATATTTATGTATTTGCTGTTGTGGTTTCTGTTAGTGGAGATGAAAATGTTATGTAAAATAGAAATGTGATCTGTGACCTTTCAAGATACTCAAAAACCTTGCTGTATAAATGATTCAATGGAATTTGAGCGAAGCAAATAGAATCATTCATTTACCGTGTTATGCATTGTATCTAGGTTCACATTTTTGCACTGATTTTTTTAACAAGATGGATGAATTGTTAATATTTCTTTAAATTTATTTCAGTTGCATAAAGTCAATCACTGAAATGTATGCTGTATGATCTTTCATGTTTCTGCTTGTACAAAAGTTGAAATATTGCAGTGGTGCTAAAATAAAATGACTGGACAACTAAAGTAATCCTTCCATGTTGCGTGTGTGGAAGAGCACACTAATTTGTAATTCTTTATGAGCAGATATATTTACTCCTCTGATGCTCAATTTAAACATTAGCAAGTAGCACCAGTTAAGAGGTGCATGAGTAGGTATTGAGATGGGCTCCGGACTACTAACCTCTTGGCTTTTGTGCATGAACAAGTACCTGTGTTCAGGTCAAATATTCTCTTCTTGTAAAGACACAGCATGAGAAAGGGAGGGAGTGAGGAAGAGAGAGAAAGAGGAAAAGAAGGAAAGAAGGAAGGGAGGGAATGAAGAAAAGAAAGACTTTTGGAGTGTACTCCGCTGCCATTAGGTATGATTGCAGCTGTGTATTTGCATGTATTTTCTGTTTAAGTAAGGAACTTCATCTGCCCTTACCAACTATGGAACAGACTGTAGGAGATATTAGGGATCTACATTATTAAAGCAGATAAGCTAAATGTAGTCAGAAAGAATGGAAATGTTCTTGCCACAGCATCCGCCCTGGCAAGTATTAATATCCCTTCATTCAGTTTGGATAGAAAGAGTTGACATATTTGATTAAGAGGCCACTTTCATAATTAAGTTGATGAATGTCTTCCTCCCTGTCTATACTTCGTGATGATTTCTGCAAAGATACTTAGATGCATTATTTAATGAATGTATGTGTTCTTGCTGCAAAAAATATATGAATATCTAATATGGACAACACTACTGTTGATTTATTTGGAGCCAAAGGTTTCCTCAAAATGATACTTCTTAAGTGCTAGATATTTTCTAAGTAGCAACACCAGAGTATTGTAAAAAAAAAAAAAAAAAAAAGAAAAATCTCATAGGTTTTCCTTTCAGATGTTGATCCTAGCTAACTTGTTAATAAATTTTGGGCTAAACCTTTATGTCCAGCTCTAGAAATTTTCTGAGTTAGTCATTTAATGAAGAAAAGTACCATAAATGTTCAGATTCATGGTTGTCCGCTTTACAGATGTAAAAGAATTTGCAGATTAAGAAAGCCCTCTGGAGGAAGAACTAAAAAACAAATCTAAACTCATTTCTCGTAAAATTGTATTTACAGATTACAGTTTTGCTCGCTACTATGGTGATTCTTACATGGAATTTCAAGGCTTGAATTTGAACACTCAGAACTTCATCCATTTGGAGTTTAAGACTTATAACCCTCACGGACTCCTTCTATATATTGAGCAGAGCCCAGAAACAGTAGGGAGATTTTTAATTCAACTCTTCATCAAAAGTGGCACGTTACAGGTAAGGCGTCAAAATGCTCTAATGGTGTGGCGGAAGAGGTAGTAACATTTGTGCTTTTATAAGAATTTTTTTCCTGCATCCTACTACCAGTATGTGGGCAGAAGAGCTTGATATTCTCTAACATTTTAAGAAAAAAAAAAAAAAAAAAAGTGGTCAAATTTGTTGCTGTTAGGGCAAAATCAGGTGTTATGCGATTAATATGTCTCATAAGAGGTGGTGAATAAGGAAGATTGAATCATGTAATTGGAATGTCTCATACAAAATGTACATATTAAAAGCCAAAAATAAGGAACATTATTAGACTTTTCTTTATAACTGGTAGAGATTGCAGCATTTTGTTTTGGTTACAAAGCCAGAGCCTATTGAAACTCCTCTTGTGCAAATTCATTAAAATTATAGTGAGGGAATTGGCACTGAGTTAATTATGTTCACAGAAAAATTCACTATGTGAAAGAAAAGAGCATATATTGTTATTGTGTGACTCCAAGTAGAAGCTTTTTACTTAATCTAATATATTCATTCTTAGTTTCTTAGATCACAAAATCCACTTGTTTGGCTTTTTCCAAACGAAATAGCAAATAAACATTTGCTTACGCTCCTAGGGGAGTGGAGTGTATATTCCAATGTATGTTTACCTCTGGTAAATTATCCTTTTTTCATGAAGAAAAGACAAAACTTGGAATAGTGAAGAGACAGATAAATGATAAAAAGTATAAAAAGATATTTAAAAGAGAAGTTACTTATAATACATCTAGAGTAGCTGGTGTAGGAAGTTATCCAAAGTTTAGAATATGTTGATGTCTTTAAGTCTATCTTGCTTGTATTCATGGTAATGATGCAGAAAAATATTTTTCTAACATATCATAAGTATCATAAAATATGAAAATGCTTTAATTGTCAAAATCTATTCGGATATCCCACTGTGCCCTGTTAAAACTAATTGAATTCACTTCACACTCATAAAACAGGTGAATTAAGTGCAGATTTAAAGCCAAATGAATAAATGGTTCTAAGCTCACAATCAAGCTACAATTACAAGTAGACAAACCATGAAATCAAGTGCTTGTTCAGATTAGAATAGGATATTAAATGGTGTTCCTAAATGCTCCAACTTGCATGCTACATTACATGTTTGGAAGTGTAAGGAGGCCATAAAACGGTGAGTAAAATTCACCTGTGGCCAATGTTAATTTCAGCTGGGTCACAGACGGTCAACTTCTTTGCAAGTCAGGCCCAAGGTGTCTGACTATGCAATGTACAAAGATGAGAGTACTTTCATACAAGCTATATGTGTGGTTCTGTATTTCTGGTGCAATAGACATTCTGATCCAACTCTCTGAAGAAATATTATTTTTCTGTGATGTACATGAAATGTTCCAGATCTTATGAGAAAATTTGCTATTTTTAAGTTCAAGCGTCTAAGCCTGTAGCTGTTTAATTATTACAAATTAGGTAATAAGAGCATTTTTCCCACTCTGCAGTACCAGTTTTTATGTGGTGAAGCAGCAGAAACCAGAAACATCAGTACTACTGCCAAAGTGGATGATGGAGTTTGGCATGAAGTGCAAATTAGGTATGTTTTGTATTTTAGTCTTGTCTGTATTTATAATAGCCTGGAAGATCACCTATGTTGGACAGTTGGTAAATTCCAATGATATTATATCTCATTAGCTGTGAGTGATAACTAACTTTGTACAGGAAATCACATTACGGCAATTTGGAGTATGGCACATCTTTGGAAAAAATGTTTGAAACTGTAGTATTGTTAGACAGTGTCCATCACTTTGGTGATGTGCTTAAATAATTCATTGATATCTTGTATCCCTAGGAAATGTAAATGTTTGGACAAGGGAGCTATTGTGCATTAGTTCAAGCTACTTAGTGCGAGAAAAAGTTGAATTCCCAACAACAACAAAAATGAAAATATCTTGGAAGATGGATAGATAGATATAGATAGATCAATAGATAATCAGACAGACAGAAGTAGTACTGTGGTTCCTGTCTCTTTTGATGTTACCAACTTGCAAATTCTAGTGAGATATTGTGCCTCAGAATCACAGAATGCTTAAGGTTTGAAGGGACCTCTAGAGGTCATCTAGTCCAACACCCCTGCACGTGGCAGGGTCACCTAGCCTCCTGTAAAAGAAGCAGAAATTCCAAGTAAAACGGGATCAAAGGAAAGTGAGGTAGGTAACAGTTTTCTCAGGCTCTTTGATTCCAAATGGTGTTTGTTTCCTTTCATGGCAATATAATAGGAAAGGAGAAGATGTGTTTCAGAGTGAAATACAAGTACTTACCATTATAAGAAACCATATGAAGGCTGTCCATAGTAATTTGGAGGAAATCAGAGGGAAAAGCACCTGGTTTTGTCTGGAAATACTTGTTAGAAAACCTAGGTGCACCAGGGCTTGTAACAAAACTTGTTGTGATTCCTTGGATTCACAATAATGAAGCCAAAAAGAAGTAATTCTTAATTACCTACCAAAACTGTAGTTAGTTTTGTACTCAATACACCTGGGTCACCAAAGGACAGTTTTCTGATTTGCAGAGTGTTACAGGTAAAAAGCAAAGATAGATGAGAAGAAGAGATGATATACCAGAAAGAAAAATGAGTCAGGTTTTAGATTAGCTGGGAATTCTAGAGCTGTCTAAACGCAGACGAGATGTGGGTTGTGTATTACTAGGGTGTGCTAAGTCATTAAATTAGGAACATGAATCTCTAATAAAAAGTGGATGCTTTTCAAATATTTGTGAAAAAAACAATCTTTGTAAAGGGACAAAGGTGACCTACATGTAGATGGTTTTACAAAGCAAATGTACATAGGTATATCTGATGATCGAGTATCAGAGCCTGTGACAAAGATTTCCACTCAAAAATTCCTCCCAAAATTGTCATGAGATAAAACATTAAACAGAATGTTACATTTTATGTCAAGTTTCAGTATGTAAATGGGGCAGTGCTAGCATCAGGGAGTCCCATTAAAGATTGTTTGTTTGTTTTTTTCATGTTTGTTCTTACATTTTATTACTGCTGTGGAAACACAGTAAAACATACTTGCTCTTAATTTGAGACTATGTTCTTGCTGTGAATGGATTTGTTTCTGTTTTATAAGAAGATATATTCTCAAAATGTCTTTTTTTTCTTGTTTATATTCCAGATATACATTTCAAAATGTCCTTGGATATTTTATTTTTAGGAGTAACAGTTTATCCCTTTTTTTTATGTGCTAAGCCTAAGACCTAAATCACAGTTGAAGGGCTAGTGATTATTACAAAGCAAAAAGAATTGAATGTGTTGCAAGGATCTGCAGCAGTCTCTAAGCAATATCTAAGGGTTTAAATTCCCAGTCTGGATGCTCTTCTGGAAGCAAATATTGGAAGTTTTGATCAGGATATAGAAGGCTTTGTGCATTCTTTCCCACTGGAATGCGGTTGCCCCTAACTTTCATTCTCATTACACTAATCCATTGAAAAGGAACATAGGGATTTGATCTGATCAGTTATGTCTGCTTTGGGGTACATCTCAGCTAAGGATTGAAGCTCACAAACACCTAACCCATCAATTTAGGGACTACTTGGACAACGCAGTTTCTCTTTTCTCTGGTGTGAGTGTGCATCACACCTGGTCTTTCACCATCACGGAAACTTCTGAGTTATCACTGCCCTGTCATTTACATTGGTGATCACTCTAGACCATCAGGGCACTGCAGGGAGTTCCCTGGTCTTGTTCCTTTAATCAGAGGGCTGTATATAGACAGGAAAGCACTCAGAGCCAGCACAGCTGACAGCAGAGTGAGCTTCTGCAACTACCTTTTGTTCCTCTTGTACTGGGAAAACCAGAACTGAACACAGTCTTTCAGATGTGGCCTCAACAGGACTGAACTGAATAGAGAGGGGGTAGTTCCCTTTCTTTTCTCCTAAAATGGAAAAGGGTTGCAAGTCCTTCTCATAAATATTGTGGGTTCCCCAGATTACACGTTAAAGATGTCTACACTCTGACTCTGTGCTATCCTTTTGCATCTCTTTGTATACTTTGAGTTCTTCATTTCTCTCCTTTACACTCATTGCTTTTTTCTATGTTTGTTGTTATTGCTTTTGTTTTACTGTTTCTTTCTTTGAAGTATTCCATTATGCACATCTTCCCAAACCCAGTAATTTTCCATTTCTCTCTTTGATGATCGTAGGAGTCATGCAGGAATTCAGTTATAGAGTTCAGATAAGTGATAGGGAAAACGGTTCTTCAGACATAGCTGAGTCCTCTTTTTCGTATGAGAGGAGATAAGCATCTCACAAAGGAACATGGTTTTTCTCTGGAACATTTTCTAAATGAAACATACTATTTTAGTCAGGTAGCTAGTTTAATCCATCAGGATACTAGTGTTATTCTTTGATTGTTCATTTTAAGAAAGAATTATGACACTGAAGTTAACAAAAGTTGGAATGCCCGAATCCTCAGTGTTGTAGGAGACTTTGAGAGAAGAAGGTTTCACATAGAGCTAGAGTATTAAAACTGCCCTATTATTGCCATTACTCGGAACTGCCTTACCTGTCATTACTTGAGGGTAGTTATTTTATGGATTTTTCCTCCCAACTCCTTTCAGCAGAAAGCTTGAATCTTCAGATCAGTGTATGTTAATAGCTGGAGAACAGAACAGTGCCATTACTATTGCCAATGTTCCGTATAAGCCTGAAAAGGATGCATGGGTGGATGAATGGATGGAAGGAAGGGTGGAAGGAAGGGACAGAAGGAATAAGCAGAGGATGGTGATTTTTTCAGGGTGGCTCAGGTCCTGATTTTCACTATTGAAAGAAGGGATGCAGAACATTAATGAGATTCACAATATGTGATGAGCAGTTGTCAGTTAATCACTCAGCTAGCTTTAGCAGATTGGAAATGGTTTGGGAATTTGTTTTAGGATTTAAAGTCTGGATGCTACAGATGTTAAAAGGATTTGTTTAGAAGTTGCTTATTTTCATCTAAACTCACTTGAATTAATTATGCAAATATATATTTTGTAGTGGTAAGTGTAATATCCTGCTTTTTATTTATTAACAGTTAAATTTATATTATTCACAAATAGCTAATTTGATAAGGTCAATCTGGAAGCCTATATGTCTTCTGAAGATAGCATTTAATTGGATCAGCTGTGAGCAACATACCTGAGTAAATTTCTCACAAAACTCACTTTTGCTAAGAGAGAGGTTAAGTTTCAAACAACGGTAGCTGGAAAGCTGGCAAACTCAGGAGGGAAATGTAGGAGTTGCTGAGTATTACAACACAGTATGTATGAGCAGTGTAGATTATTCTTTGTTCTGCAGATGTTAAGAATTATGAATAGATATCATGGGCAATAAAAGTACTATAGTGTTGTCGTAGCTTGCTGAGAAAACTATTCATTCTCGTCACTTAAGATATTCCTGGTTGTTTCAAGCACCACTCTTTGTGGCCCTGTGATGGAAAGATTTTTGTCTGCCAAATTCACTAAATCCAATGCATTCCAATTACTGAAGATGAGCCATCTGCCAAAAATATAGTGCCTCTATAATCTCATATTACCTATAAGAACTAGAATTAAAAGTGGTGTTGTGTAGTACACCTTGCAGTACAGTGAAAATTGGACTGTGATAATATCTTCCTTTTCTACTTACAGGGGAACACTTTCCTGCTTTTATCCCATATAAATAATTTTTGTTGTGAATAAAAGAAATGTCATACCTTTTAATGTTTGCAAATAAACACATGCATATTACTGTCAGAGAATACACTACAGTCTCATGGCTCATCAGAATATTCATGCCAAAAATAGCATAGCAGCACGGCTGCAAATCTCTTCTTCACAATGATGGGATATTGCGTCCACAGTAACTTAACCAATTTAATAAAATTGGATACAATAAGAGGACTGGATTTTCATCACAGATCTTGGACAGGCTGATTATTCTGGATAGAATATTCTTTTCCTCTGAGTAGCCTATATTCACTGGGTAATTGTTACGGTGGTTACTGTTAAGCCTGTTGCCAAGTTTTGCCTCAGAGCAGTGGCTGAGAGCTTTGTTTTATATGTAAACTAGCACAGTTATTTACTGAGTCTAAATTTTAATGAAAGGCATTGCAGCTGTTTTTACTTACATATCTAAAAGTATGGTTTTGTTTTTCTTAGGAATGTCACTAGTGAAGTGAAAGAGCTATGTGGCAAATTTGGATGTGGATGGGATTCCACAGGAGTTATGCTTTTGCAGGGCACTGTTGAGAAATTTCTAAACACTCATAAAAAGACTCAGAAAGACTAATTAATTTTTAAAGGACACCAGACCTTAGTAGTTTACATTTTTCTTCTTGATGTGAAGATACACCTACCTCACTGTCAGTACAGTAGGTTGTTCTGCGACCATCTTCTTATTCAAGGCTTTATAAAACTGCCTTCATTAACTATGTAAGATTCATCTTTTTCATACATTGCAGAAACAGACTAAACTGCAGCTCTGATATTAGAAACTTTTCCTTTTCTTGGCCACTGTGCTCCATTTGAATGGAGCTCACTTCTGCACAGAAGCATGTCTTCATTTCCTTCATTAAATAAACTTTTAGTTAGACTTTTTCTCTTAAAACATGATTGGCAATTGCTTTAGCAAATCTAGCTGCTTATAAATTGATTATACAGGAGACATCAACAATACAACTTCTTTCTTTAAAGTGAGACTAGCCAATTGGAACTTTTTATTTAATCAATCAGCTTTGTACTATATTATTTACAAAACTGCTGCTGATGCAGCATCAGTCTAGAACGAAATATGCAAAATATGGCAGTCTGTTTATTAATAGAGTGCATTATGCTTTTCCTGTAACTCATAATGAGTTTGCAGTTTGAGTTTTTAACCATTCAGCTACAGGGTTTTTGGAGACTGATTGTCTTTGTTTTGATGTGTGGATGTTTTCCACCTTCTCCACTCAGAAAAAAAGCTCTCTCTCATCATTTCATAATACACCAGGTTCACACAGCAGTATGCTAACTCTGCAGACTGTATATTACTTGTTTATCAATAGCTTTCTATGAAGGCCTGAGATAATCTATGTAGTACAAAATACGCTGTATTTATTATCCTTGAGAACATGCTGCAATGTCCAAGGGTTTTCTGGAAAAATAAGCTGCTGATAAATGGTTAAGAGAAAGCTAGAGAAAGTTACAGAGAAGGCATCTTGTTTTTTTTCTTTTTTGAGCTGATGATACATCAGTGGATAAAAACCTTCATTTTTATCTTAAGTTCTTTTTGTTGTAGTAAAAAGCTGCTGAGCATGGGCCTTGATTTTTAACCTAACAGCTCACGGGTGAAGGAACCATCCATCCACTTTTTTTTTCTCATGTGCCATATGAATACAATATATTCCACTTAAAGGAAATTTAGTTAATGGGTCATCTATTCAGAACCACAAGATAATTAATGGTGGTAGCTGGTGCTTATTTAGAGAAGTGCACTCAATATTTACGTAACACCATTAGAACTGTATGCTGGCACACTCGTGCACACTTGCACCTGCTCTAGGATATCCACTGAAGCACTTGTGTTTACCCAGCATTAAGTCTGGTTTAAAGTTGTTAGCAATATGAAAGGTTTAGGAATTTGCTGGACATCTAAACAATTACTGGTTATTGTTAGAGTCCTCACAAACCTAATTTCTTGGTGATGTCTTAATTGATCTCTCTTTTTTTTGATCTCTGCTAAAATGCTTCATGCAGAACAAGGAGTTTATGAAATATCACATGTGAGTGCTGGCTTAACTCTTAATATCTACTTCAGGATATAGTATGCAAGCTTATCACTGAGCTTCTCCAAGCTCAATTATCTTACATGGAAAAAATCCAGGTCATTATAGCAACACTGGTTATAAATGACCTTTCCTGTTTCCTAAATTCAACTCATCTTATATCCTGATTCCTAATTAGGTAGTATCTGCTAGTTATTGCAGTAACCATCACAGAAAAGCTAGTCAGTGCAAATAAATAAATAAATAAATAAATAATATTGGGTATACTTTGGCAAATGATGCTAATGTCAAGACCTGAATCTTTAATGGGGTTCTGGGACACATCTGAAAGGAAAAAGATCCTGGTCTTGCAGCAGTAAAGCATTGCTGGTGGCATAAATAGCTGGAAAAGTGATAGCCTTGAAATTCTCGTTTGCTGAAGGTTTCTTTTACACAGTGGCCCTATTACGGCACACTGGCAGAACCTGCTAGTGCAACAGCAATGGCAACGTTGAATCGAGAAAAAAACATTGAACGTAAGAGACATTTTAAAATCTCGGTATTCAGAATATCTTTTTATATGTTTTTCAGATCATTCTGCTAACCTGCAAGGTATTTTTAGAAAAAAAAAAAATGATTTTAATCCTTTCCCAGATAAATAAAAGGGAGTTGGACTAGTAACATTCCCTCCTGTGACAAACTTTTTTCCTTACTTTATCTCATTAATACTAAATAATCTAAATTATGCTTAAAGTAGTTTTCCATCCGGAGGTCAGGTGTTCAGAATAAACAGTGGGGCTTCACAGGCATGAATGTCCGTAGAAAAAAGGGTTTTCAAATGATACTAGTTTTTTGGCCAAGAACCTAGACTTCCGTTGTTTCATGACTTAGAATGCTATGGTAATTACGGTTTTGTAGATGTTAGAGATGAATAACGAAGTAGGTTCAAATTTAGCATCTCACAAAAAAAATCAGAATGGTTATAATAAACAGCATAATAAACTTAATAGAAAAGGTTATATAGATGAATTGAATACTGAGAATACATTGATGATATCTGCTGCTGATAGAAGTTTCATGCATGAGGAAAATTGATTTCTTTTACTGAATTTTGTGTATGTGTTTACAAATACCAGAAGAGTTTCTTGTACAACACATCAATGTATTTATCTTCTATTAATTTTAGTTATTTTTAAAGTACCCGCTAGTTCAATATTAACTGTTTTTAAACTATTATTAACTAATTTTTGAAGTTTCATTATAGTAGAAATCAAAAATACATTAGGTTTTATTTTTAGAGTTGGAACTCTAAATGAACACTGTTCATTTTTTTTTGAGTTACATTTGCCTTTCTTTTCCTCTCTTTAGTAGATAAAAACAACGAAACAGCATGCCATCTCTTCCTGACTACTGAATATCACTTAACTTTATATCGTTTAAAGATACTTTCTCAACAATTTATGTATTTGCCAGAGGCTTTTCCTCAGGATATGTCCTTCACTGTTTCTCATTTCCCAAACTGTTCATAATTTCATACTTTGAGTAACCCAAATTGGTATTTTTTAAAACAAAGACGTTTCAGCATTGGATGGAATCTTTTATACATTTTAAATATTTTTTTTCTGTATAAATACTAATAGAACTTAATACCATCCTATTTCTGAATCAATTTTGTATAACCAGAAAGTATAACTAATATATATGATACAATTCAATATCTGCAATTCAATACACTTTAGTGGACTAAGACCTTCACATCAGAAGTAACTGAAGTGATTTTGAACTCCTCATGTTTTCCATCTGATGCCAAAATATTTTATACTATATATGCATATTAAATGAAAGCAAGTGGACCAAGTACCTCAAAGGGAGTGGAAAGGAAATAGTGTAGCACTTAAAAAATAGGTAATAACTCCTTTTCCCTTTCATGATTAAATATATTATATCACTTGGGCACTACAGAGTAAGGTAAAATTTTTGAAATTGCTTGATTTTGGAGTTTCAGACCCCTAGAGCGACCTCAGCTATGTCATAAATACCTTCTTTGCCTCAATCTTTACTGCTAAGGCCAGCCCCCATGTACTGAGCCTGGAGACAAGAGAGAGAACCAAGAGAGAAGAGGACTTTCCAGTGGTTGGTTTGACCCTGCGCCACGTGCTCTAGATATCCCCGCTGGAGCATGGGGGGTTGGACTAGATGATCTCTAGAGGTCCCTTCCAACCTCAACCATTCCGTGATTCTGTAAACTGTCAAAATTTTGTCCAGAAAACTACGCGTTTCAGTTATATCAAATTTTTCTAATTCTGAAATCTGTTCCTAAGATACATTCTGCAAGGTCACCCATACTTAAAAACAAAGCACTGGTGAGGAATTTGTATAACCAAGTGGTTCTGGTAGGCAAACCATGAAGAAGTACTTGGACAAAGATCCTTCGTACCCCTGCTATCCCTAGAGAGATTTTACACGTGGGCCGCAGTATGTGAACACGCACTGGCCAACAGCTGAGAGATGCAATTCCTTGCCCCCTCAGAGATACTGCTACCTGCTAGATATCCTTTTGCCAACACAGTTCAAGCTCTGCTATTTGACAGAAGTCCTGGAAAAAGGAGTTAGAAAGAAAGAATTAGCCTGTTCTGTCCTGGGAGAGAAAAGCTGTTAGGCACTGCGTGTTGCCTCCAGAAGCCTGGAGGCAGAAGATTTGATTAAAATCATTGTGCTGAGGCAAGGAGGAGGCAGCTTGAGTATTTGAAGGATGATTCAAGCCACTCTCTCCTCCCAGAGAAGAGAGAGAAGTGCAGAGAGCGGCACAAGTTGTCCAGTTGCCTGGTTTACTCAGAGCACTAGGCCAGAGCCGTGCGGGGCAACTCCTGTTCCACCAGAATTCAATCAGACGGAGCTGTCGGGAGAGAGGTTGCTCCTCCTCTGAGAGAAAAGGGGATTTGGCTGACTGGAGGACAGGCAGGAGCTGGCAGGGCACAGACTGGGAAAACCCCTTGGAAAGCAGGGGGTCTGCCTGCTGTAGGAAGTAAGCATTAAACAGCCTTGTTGGATCGTGGAAGGAAGAAGATTTTATTTGGGACCGAGAGTTTATAGTACAGAATTAATTCAAGTTAGAAAGCTCTCGAAAGCTGCTGGGCTGCAGAGCAGATTTGGGAGAGAATGCTATCCATGCCAGTACAGAGTGGTCAGAGAATACATTTACTTTCAAGTTTTTTATTTTATCTATCTCACCATATTCTACATTTTCAATATTTAAAGTTATCTTCTTAAAATTTGGTTATTTTGTTTTCTAAAAAAAAGGGTAACTTTAAAGATTGGGCTCCTTTAATATCTTTATTAGCCACTTTTTAACAAAAGAGGGAGAATGCAGAGTCCCATTAAAAAGGAAAGTTTTAGCATCCAGTAGCCTTGTGTTTAAGTTACTTTGTTCTCTCTTTTTCTCCTCTGTTTACTTAGTTCCTGCTCTTGTTGCCAGAACTCATGTTTTATCTCTTACGGATGAGACAGTTGATCCAGATGAAAAATATGCTTATCTTGTTAGCAGGACCTGATTTCAGCTGCATGATTTCCTTAATGCAAACTGCAACTTTAATAGGAGGTGGAGCATGAGAAAAAGAGAAAGATAAAAGGAATGGGCGTGGAATAAAGGCTGGAGCTTACCCTGCTGCCTAAACCGTCAGTCAAACCACCCCTGTATAGCAAGTACCATGAGACCATCCAGGCTCCACCACGTCTATTGTACATACTCTTAATCTTCCCTTTCAGAATTCAGGTTATAAAGACCAATTTACCTTTCCTTCAGACACAACTCCAAACACAGGCTGTTACACTGCTGATGCTCTGTGATGGTACTCTTTTAGAGCACTCTGACTAGCTCTGTGTTGCTGTACACGTCTGAACTCTCTTTGCCAGTTAATTTCCAGAAACTTATATTGAAATATTGAAAATAGACATTTTCCCTGTATAGCTATGTCAGCATATGAAAAATTCTGTATTGATTTTGCAGGCAAACAAAAGAACAAAACTAAAAACTAATACAATGCTAGACAAGTTTGACACAAAAAAAACATGAATTCTGGGAAAATTATTTTATTTTTTGGCTTATCTTTACTGTTTTCCCTTGAGTTGGTCTGTTATTAATGAGACTGTCAGTTTCTTACTGTCTTCCTTAGTACTAAAAATATAAAGAGATTCTTTGCATGCATTCTATGTATTCTGTGTCTTTATTTAGGGAAAATGAAAATGAAATGCAGCAAAGATCCAAGTGCCTTTTGAGACCTGAAAGAAAGAAATTTCTCAGAAATACAATTTTCTTTTTTTTTTTTAAGGCTCAAAACTAAAATGTTGTTCAAAATATTAAATATATCATAATTCTGATGACTGCTTTTGTATAGGTGAGTTTCTAGTTTAGAGACCAGGGGCTTTTATCATTTTCATAGAAAGTGCAGCTAAATGACTTTATTTTGCATCAATATAATACAAAAAGAACTTAATTATAATAAAAACAAATCAGTAAACCAAAGATCAGTAAGTTGCATATGTTTCTTTATATCCCACAAGGAAAAACTGCTTTTCAGAAATTTCGTAAGAGCCAATGGAGAATAATCAACTGGTTTTTTTTCTAACACTGTAATTGAATGTAGTGTATTTAATTATACTAAATTAATCATAATAACAGTTATTAATAACTTAATACTGCCAGTTAGTTTGATACAAACTGTTGTTTTGCAGCCTCTTTAAGATAAAAGCTTAATTAGTTCATCATGACAGATCTTGCATACAATCTTTTCAGAACTCCACCATCAAAGGAGACATTGAGAAATTAAAATTCAGATTCATCAAATGGACATAATGAGCCATTTTTCTGAGATTATTTAACAAAATATTGGAAAAAATCTGTCAATGCCAGTCTCTTTTACTTTGTGTCATAGAGTTTTTTATTCTTATTAGGAATGAAAGTTTTCTGCTTTAGCTTCTGAAGGAAACTTTTGTCTCAGGGACAGAAACATAAAAGCAGAGAGGAAGATGCTAATAACTTGCAATATATCTAACTTTTTTTGTCCTACGTTGTTTTCTGCAGAACATCTATGAACACTTACTGAGATCAGAAATGTATTGTTTGTTTTGGTGTCATGTGTCAGCATAGAAATAATTTTGACGTGAATACAGACGAGTAGAAAGACGAGAAATGATCTTGGTCTGCAGAGTTCATGTAAATATGAATTCCCACTTTGTGTGTATCTTTTTATGTAGTGCAGTCTTTCTGTTTCACTCAAAATAAAACACTAGTGTTATATGTCTAGATCCAGCTCTAAACTTGCCACTATCTGAATGTTTGGATACAGAATCCTCATTTGTGTCAAACTGTTCAGTAAATGACACTATTTAAATTTCAGAACCCTACATCTGCCTAAATTAACTTGAAATGAGAACATATTGTTTTCTAAGTTTAATTGCCATAAATATCATTTAAGGTTGTGACAATGTCAGAAGCAGCGAAGCTGATGCTCTCCACATAGCAAAGACATAAATGGCCAGAGGCTGGCACAGTTTTTTTTTTTTTTTCTTTTTCTAAATTTTACCAGCAAATAGTAGTAAATAAAACCAGATTAATATTATTCTGTGATCCTGAGGCGAATTGGCAGGTCCCAGTCCCTAAAATTACCTGTTGCAAAGTAGGTTGGCAACATTTAAACCAAGAATGATTCCTGAACTATGCTAACATCATTTCAGAATTGGAGATGATAGCTAACCTGGCTGGCAAAAGTAATCAGAACTATGATAACTTCATAATAATATGGATGATACATGTCAAGACTTGGGCTCATGTTGTGAACCATTTCAGTTTAGTAAGATAGGTTTAACATCTGTGGAATAAAAGTGCAGTACAATATTTATTCATTTCTTACAATACAAAACAAAAGTGTTTTTTTTCCCTTGGTATTTTGAGAGATACTTATACCATGCCTTCACCTTTAGCTTTCAATTGAAGCTTCATGGGAGTTAGTTTGTTGTCTTATTCTCTGAGAAAGACTAAGAAATCAGTTCCAGGTCCAGGATATATGTCTGTTTTCAGGAGGAACAGGAAGCAATAAGTTTTTCCTCGCTAATTAGTTCATCTGGACTCACACCTGGTGTCTCAGCGTGACCAGCGGATGTGAGGAGTCTGAAGTGAGACATCTTTCTGCAGTGCAAACGTCTAATGACTCTGACCAACTAACATGTTTCCTATGTAAATAAAATTTATTGATGGTAATGGAAAACTTTGTCTTGTTTTCTAAACATTTTTACCGTGGAGTTTTTCTTTACTGCATTTGCATGTAGTTTTGGTTCTCCTACAGAAAAATGTCACAGGTGTCACGGAACGAGTTGGGGGGCGTTGTGAGTGACACAATACACTTCACTCATGGGAAAGAAACGGTAATAGATTTTATTGATAATGGTTTCATGAGATTCTATGGCATGGTCACTTATTATTTACTGCATGGAGGTTCAAGATACACACAGAATTACCAAGGACACCCTCACGTTGGGTCACGAGGTTCAGACTGGGCCCCCTTGCTTTCCAAACTCCTTCTGAGAGGAGTCTGGGTGCAGCTGGATCCAGTCCTAGTCCCAGACCTGGTCAATGGTTTATGCCTAAGGGATTTGTGCGCAGTTACAAAGTAGAGTTTCGAAGTTCAGAAAGAGAGAGAGCGCTATAATCACTTACCACAAACCTGTAGTGAGAAGGATCTCTCAACCTCGAGGAGTGTCCTTGAGACACGTCCATGCGCAAGGGGAGATCTCAGCGTGCAGCCCTCTGGGATGCAAGGAGAACTCAATGGGCTTTTGGGCTGTCCCCATATTTATGGGATGATTGACTTATAGTCATTCTTTCAGTTCAGAAATGACTGTTGTCTGGTGTACGCAATTAGCCTTATCTCCCCATCAGGATGCAGCCATCCGGACTGTTATTGAAGGCTAATGTCCAAGTCAGGGGAGAAATCAGAGAGGCAACTACCTGGATCAGATAATGTGGTAGTTAACATATGTATAGGGCTACCTGTGAGAAATCAGGTTGAGCTGGGGAAGCAGCCCTTCCCTCACAACAGGGTAACAGAATCCACCATAGGAAATTCAGACTGTGAAGAGACCTCAGGAGGTTTCTAGTCCTACACACTGCTCAGTCTAGGCTGTTCAAGGCTTTCTCTGCTTGGTTTATCCGCTTGAAAACTAGCAAAGATGGAGCCTTCACAGCGTCACTGCGTGAGAGATCCAAATGTTCAAATTTTGAAGCTGTCTCAAATGCCCTTATAAAGCCTTAAGGATTTTAAAACGAGTTTAGCCTCAAAAAAAAAAAAAAAAAAAGCACACAAGCACACACACACACACACATAAAAATTGTTTATGAAAAAAGTTCTCTTATTTTGCTACCAATTAGCAAGGGGCAGACACAGTGTGAAATCAGAAAAATAAGTCTGATAAATGATGACTTAGAACAGAGGGGAACAAAGTAGTTGTTTTCTTTTTTTCTTTTTTTTTTAAGCTAAAAAGTCTATAAATAAATGGTTAAATAAAATAAAAATTAAATTACGGGATTCGCCCACAAGTGCTTGCAGATGCTATTGCTAGGCTGTTCTCCGTCATCTTTGGAAGGTCATGGAGAACAGGAGAGGTTTCCTTCAGAAACCCCCAGGCCATTCAGTCTCAGCTCCAACCCTGGAAGCGTGGTGGAGCAGCTCATCCTGGATGTCATCTCTAAGCATATGGAGGACAAGAAGGTCATCAGGAGTAGTAGTCAGCATGGATTCACCAAGAGGAAGTCCTGCTTAACCAGACTGATAGCCTCTTGCGACAGAATGACTGTCTGAGTCTTTGAGAGGAGATCACTGGATGTTGTCTACGGTGACTTCAGCAAGGCCTTCGGTGCTGCCCCCGTGACATGCTCCTAGGCATGCTCGGGACCTGAGGGTTAGAGAGCGCACAGGGAGGTGCATGGAGACCTGGCTCGCTAATAGCAGGGCTCAGAGGGCCCAGATCAGCTGCAGAGAGCCTGGTTGGAGGCCTGTAGCTAGCGGTGCTTCCTGGGGTGAGTACTGGATCCAGTCCTGTTCAGTTTGCTCATCACTGTCCTGGATGAAGGGACAGAGTTTACCCTCAGCAAATTAGCTGAGGATACAAAACTAGGAGGTGTGGCATTTGCATTACCAAGGATTAACTGATTTATTGTGTTATCTATAGCATCCTAGGTAAATTACAGACTGTTACTGTATTGTTTTGTTTGGTATATGCTATTTTTACATAGATTTCTTGTGACACCTGTTATTACAATGACACTTGAACTTTTTTAATCATACAGCTGGTTGAAATCTGTTCTTTGGCAATGAATTTCACCAGGACTCTGCGGGGCAGAGAAAGGGAGAGGCCGATAGAAATCCCTATCCAGGAGACTTGTTTCGTTCTGGTATTTCTTGACTGTGCTTCCTTTCATGAAGAGAGCTTGCTGCTGTCACTTGTGGGAATGTAAATGAGCTTTACATCATTTAAAAATATAGAAGAAAATCAAATTATTTACCTTGTACTTTCTTTTTACTGTTAGCAATTTATTCTTGTATTTTAAACTTCTCTAAACTGAAATCAGAGCTGGATCCTGTAGTGACACTATTAGAAGTGTGTGTGTGAGGCCGGGGAGGGGAATGTGAATTTATGCGTTAATTTCAGTGCCTAATACTGCAGTTTTGAATCTAAGATACGATGTTTTAGAAGCTGGAGATTAAAGGTTATTATAGGTATGTACTCTCTAAATCCAGTTTATTTCAAATGACTTTTTGTGATGATCATTTTTTTCTCAGAAAAAAATACTGGTATTTAAAATATTTCAGGTCAAGGTATAATCCTTTTCTTTCAGTCTACAAAGCCTACTTGTCACTGTTAAAAATGGCATAACTTTTTTTAGTCAGTCTTTATCATGTTTTGGGGTTTGTTTTTTTTTTTTGCAATTACACTGTTCAGATTTATAATATGACTTTGCTTTAATGGAAGTTCAAAGCCCAAACATGCCAACTTAGAGCTTGTTAATCAAATGGCTTCTTTTATGTTTATAGTCTCTAGTATAAAGCACTACTTACTTGATTTTCTTTCTTCATAGCTTTAGTAACAGCCTAATTAATTTGTCAGACAGTAATGGAAAGTGTAACGTGGTGGTAATATATGTCTGTTTTTAAATTTTTGCAGGCAGAGCATGGTACCATGTGAAGCAGAAATGTCAGTCCTGGGAATATCCAGAAAAACAAGTATGCCTAGCAATTTCTGGTCCACTTCATATGGGTTTGAAACAGGATCTGTATTTGTTGGTGGTTTGCCTCATCGTTACACAGTGAAACAGGTATTTTTTTCTTATTTTTATTTGCATTTAAGATATTTCAGGAGTGGCGTATTGAATAGGATATAACTGAATAGATTTAAACTGCCAAAAAAAATCCAATTTTCAGCTGTTTGAGGGTTATATTTAAGAGATGAATGTAGGCCCTTGCAGAGCCTTGTTGGTTCCTGGGACTTTGGTCAGAGACTGAGAAACAGCAGTGTGGTACAAAGTCACGTCCCATGTGCCTTGAGTAGGCTGAGTCAGGGAGCAAGTGTGATCAAATTTAGAGGATGTACTTGTCAGCTCAGGTTCTATGAAAATAGAGAAAATATACCTGTACTGGTTCCCTATCCAAAAAGGGCCTCTACTTACTTATGTACTGAGACAGATGTGTCTGAAAATGAACCAAGATAAAGTTAATGTGTGGAACAGCGTTTTCAACTAAGAAGATGGGAATATCTGAAGCTGTAAGACGTACACGCGGTTAGGATAAGGTGGTAGGTAAGGCTGACAATTAATAAATCATAGGACTGGCACAAAGCTAAAGAAGAAGTGGGTTGTTTAGGTGGTATGGAAACTACATTTAAGCTTGGAGAGGAGTTCTTTACTGCTGTGTTTTTATCATGGAGGAATTTGGGGTGGAGTAGCCACTAAAGCAGATCCTAAGTGAGTTCTTACCTAATATTTGTTAACTAAGCAGGAAGAATATAACAAACAGTGATTTCTGTTCTAAGATTTCTATTCAATTACACTCGCATACTTCACACTCACACCAAACAAGCCCCTAGGCCCTGTGGTCCATCCAGCTGAGCCTGGCACACGGAGCTGGGGGAGCGGGAGGAACTGGGCCCCTACTCCAGCTGCTGGCAGTGTGACCCACATGCAGAGCACTTCCATGGTGGGCTCAGCTTTCTAGGTCGTGTTAAAAGTCCAGCTATGGAGCCCCCTCCATGCCCATGGGACTGTTGTCTTGACTACTTGCTGCTTTTTAGAGTTAGATTTTCGGTATTAGAGGCCAGTGGCCTTTTTATTCATGTGGGCATAGACCAGCCTCTGTGACTTTCCTGACACTAATGCCAGTCAGCATTGCGACTGAATTCCCATCACCCTCTGGTCTCTTGACCCAAGTGTGAAGTTGTTCTCAGTTACGTAAGAAAGTTTATCTATGTTTTTATTTGTTTCCCACTCAGGTAGAATATATATAGCTAGAGGTGAGTTGGTGTAGTCCAGGTCTCATTTATCTGAGCAGTGATCTATGCTTCTTTTCCCAGTGAACAGCAGAATCATGTAATCAGTGCATGGCAGATGTAGCCCATATCTCACTGATCTGAGCCATGATTTTGTTCTGGCTACACCTGTGACAATTGTTTTAAGCTTTCTATTTCTGTTCTGCTCTTTGGTAAGTGAAGGTCATATTATAATGTGGGGAATACTGTAATTTCAAGATCAGATGTGGTTTTGATGCTGTTTTGATAATGTAAATTGTCTAAGGGCTTTCACCTTATAATAAATGCCATAGTAGCCAATGATGTGAAAATGCAGTTGAAAACCAAATTAAATGTTTTTGTGAATAGATATTTTTAGGACTGCAAAATACTCATGTGAAAGTAAACCTCTATGCATGTATTAACCTTAAAAGAACTCCACAAATAACATTTACAGTCCTCTAACTTTTTCTTTAATTTAGACAGTTTGTTCATATTCAACTGTCTATCCATCTAGAATATTTTATCCTATTAGCTGCATATAGAATTTCATTTACTGTAGGAGTGTGTCTTCAAGGCATACTCTGTACTAATAAAAATAAGAAACCTAGATTTTTAATGTTTAAATGATCTTTCTTGTACAAATTAAAAGAAACATTTTAAGGCATCCCCCAAAGAATTTGCAGTAAAATATTGAAATTTAATGCAAGGGTTTACCTAGGAGTAGCTAAAGAAGCAATTTATCCAAGTATTCTTAATGTGTATGTGAGAAGGAAGTTGGAGACAGTGAATGACTAGCAGACAAAAGAAAAACAAAATCCAGAAAAATAAGTTAAATTATATAACTCAGAGTAGTAATAAAACACAATTGTTCAGGTATAATTTACTATGCCCACATTTTGCCTACAGATAAGATGGACTCTTAAGTCAAGAGAAGCTCTCTATTTGAGGGATATGGCAGTTCATTAGAAGAATCATTCCATTCTTAATGCAAGATTAATAAGTGAAATTTTATGGTCTGTGTTTGTTAATTAAAGTGAAGTAGTAACAGTGTGGTAGGACATATCTGTCAGTGGTCAAGCTGGTGATAATTCAGCTCTGTTAATAGTTGGAGAGTGTAATTACCCCAAAAAGGTAAAAATACACTTCCCAGTTCCTTGTATGCCTCTCTAGTTTTCCATAAAACTGAACTGAGTTTTTTGGAGCTCATGGTTTTTTGTTTGAGATTACTTCAACCTTTTTATTTCATTTGATTTTCTTTGTTCCTGTGTGATTCCTGTGTTCATTTCTGATCTTTTCTTAGTAGCTCATTTTCCCTAATCTTTACTTTTTGTTGCTTTGGGCAAGCTTAATTTTCCTTGGCTTCCCTCTCAAAGTCTGTTGGCTATTAGCCATACACACTCTATAAGGGATATTTTTTCCCCTTTTTGTCAGAGAATGGAGAGCAGTCTGTCCAAGTTCTTTTTATGATGGCTTTTCACTGCCAGGAGTTGAAAACCACTCCAGGAAGCCTTTTTTTCTCAGTAGCTTTGACCCAGGCAGTCAAGTTTCTATCTTAAAACCTTCATCATCCCTGAACAGAGAAAGTCTGGTTTTGACCTTGAGATTGCAGTTTGCTTCAAGGGAGATTTTTTTTTTCTTTTTTTTCTTTTTTTCTCTTTCTGAAACGCAGCTATTCCTTTCAAGTACTCTGATCACTCCTGAAGTCATAAGTGTACTAGTGATTCCCGTGATACCTATGGTATCTGCCTAACAGATTGTCTTATTTCAGATGAGCTCCTTCTTTTGCTAGAGTAGCTTGGTCTGCTGTTGGCTTTCCAACCTTCTGATGTCATGGAAGTTGTTGAGAGTAGTTACTTAGTAGTTACTTCAGATCTTAGACGGCCTGAGTTAATGCCCCTTTCTGTTTAACAGGAAAGTAGCTCTGTTCTCAATTTCTGCTCATGGGTGTCAGAAACTGTTGACACAGGAGTTGTCCATATTATTGGAACAGGCCTCACTTAATTTCCAGGCTTGACTTCTCTTCCTTTCCTTATGAATGATATGAGCTGATATGATCTGCGGAGGCCTCTGTCTAAAATACTGTCCTTTCTGGATTTCCTATATTGTCATTTCCTAATCAGCTATCTCAGGTGTCCATGCACTTTTCTATGTATTTATTTTTCTGTATTGCTTATAATGCCCTCAGCATACAAGTCATGGCATTGTGAAATCTGCTCTTTCATTGTCAAAAAGCTCAAGCTTTCTTCCTTTTCGTTCTCTAATACCATCTAATACCAATAAGGGGTACCCTTTCACTCTTTCTTTAAGGAAGAGAATTATTTCTGTCTTCCTCAAAGATTAGTTACGAAATCATAGGAACTTTGAGGAATTAGCCCGAGGTAGATGTGTTTCCATTGTGCAAGACAAAGGCAGACTTTGAACAGAATCAAGGGGAGGTTGATGAAGGTTTCCTAGCCTCGCTCCACTGATTTGCCTGCTTACTGCCACTATGAGGGTATGCACTTGGACAGGGCAGAATACATTCTTATTCCTAAGTACAGTGATACATTTAAAAGAGTATTTGTGAGGTCTGGGTAAATGATGACATAACACCTCATAGATTCTTCATCAGACAGAAGTTGTCAGATCTCCCAGATCTCTAGGCTTAGTGACAGAGATGGATGAGAAGGAACACTGTTGGCAGTAAAGCACGATCGAGTTTACTTAAGCAAACTGGACATAAAGAACTTCATGGGGGTAGAGGGGATGAATCCAAGGACTGATGTTGACTGATTTTATTACAAGACCAAGGGTGACCTGCACCTGGGAAGAAATAACCCCAGACACCAGTACAGGCTGGGGACCGACCGTCTGGAGAGCAGCTCTGCAGAGAAGGACTTGGGCGTCACGGTGGACGACAGGTTGACCACGAGGCAGCAGTGTGCCCTCGTGGCCAAGAAGGCCAATGGCATCCTGGGATGCATTAAGAGGAGCATCTCCAGCAGGTCGAGGGAGGTGATCCTGCCCCTCTACTCAGCCCTGGTGAGGCCACATCTGGAGCACTGTGTCCAGTTCTGGGCCCCACAGTACAAGAGGGATGTGGAGCTGCTGGAGAGAGTCCAGCGCAGGGCCACGAGGATGATCAGGGGCCTGGAACATCTGCCCTATGAGGAGAGGCTGAGGGAGCTGGGCTTGTTCAGCCTGGAGAAGAGAAGGCTGAGAGGGGACCTGATCTGTGTCTATAAGTGCCTCAAGGGAGGCAATGAGGAAGATGGGGCTGGCCTCTTTTCACTGGTGGTCACTGACAGAACCAGAGGAAATGGCCACAAATTGAAGCATAAAAAGTTCCACGGGAACTTAAGGAAGAACTTCTTGACGGTGAGGGTGACAGAGCACTGGAACAGGCTGCCCAGAGAGGTTGTGGAGTCTCCTTCTCTGGAGATCTTCAAGACCCGCTTGGATGCAGCCCTGTGCCACGTGCTCTAGGTGGCCCTGCGTGTGCAGGGGGGTTGGACTAGATGACCTCTAGAGGTCCCCTCCAACCTTAGGCATTCTGTGATTCTATGATTCTATGACCGTCATGACTGGAAACAGGAAATGTCACTTCATCTTCAAAGAGGGGCTGGAAGGAGGATCTGTGAGCTGGTCTGGACCATGGCACACCTCAGTTCCTGAGAAGACTGTAGAAACAAATGAAAGGCAAGAATATCCCTGGGATCAAGAAATACTGATTTACCAAGAGGAACCTGCCCACTGAGGTGTGATATCAGGCTCTGTGCATAATGGGAGGGCAGTGGATGTTGTTCAACTTGTTTGTCTTTGCAAGGCTCTTGACATGGCCTGCCAGATTATCTTGGTAGCAAAGCTTAGGCTCTCTGGGCAAGCTGAGTGAACTCTAAGGTGAGTAAAAAATGGTCAGGCTACTGGTCCTAAAAGGTAGTGGTGAGTGGGCAAAATCCATCTATCCTCTGATTGATACTAAAATTGATACTGTTTTCTCTGTTCATTAATGACAAGGAACCTTGATAAGATTGTGGGTAACACTTAATTGGGAAGAGTGGTTGATATGCTGCAGGGTATGGCAGGTATTCGGGAGAGCTTCTATAGGCTGGAGAAATGGGCCAACAGAAGCTTTATGAAGTTCAATGTAGGCAAAAGCTAAGCCCTTCATTTGGGATTGAATAAACTCACACAACAGTACTGACTTGTGAGGAGTGTCTTATAAATATTATACAACATGGAGACTCCAATATTACATCTCCATAAAAATGGAATCTTGTAAAATTCATTATTTATTTGGATATTAGTAGAAGCTAAATACTGACTTGGAACTGTTTAAAAGCTAACAGCTCAAGACAAACTATGGCATTTCTAATAAAAGTCACACATTTGAAGTGTTACATTCAAGTACTTTAAATTTATTTTTATAAGGTTTTTGTTGTTAACCTATAGCCATTGTAATGCCCATTTAAACTGGAAAGTACATTTTTACACTTTTCATTTAAACTGTAACAATATTGACTTGATCTCTTTAACAACTAAAGAGAAACACGTATTTTGGGATTCATATCAGTGTTAGGGTTGCTTAATGGCTTAGCGTATCAATATTTAGATTAGTATTTAGGTATATCCAAATTAAGGTTAAAAAGATTGCATCTCAACATGAAATGAAACTATAATTTGTCATCAACAGTATATGTTAGTCAACTCTTATTTTCTGATCTGTTTAGGAACTGAAAAAAAAGAACATGAAAAAAGGAATTCATGAACTAAGTGCTTGTGGTTTTATTTAGCAATTTAATGCATGCATAAATTGTATAGCTGATTCTGTTGGACATATTCATACATAAATATATACATATGTATATTTAAACGTGCATACATATACACATACACAGAGCCATGGACGAAGGACAGTAAAAGCAGATGCCATAGTAAAAATAAGAGGGCAAGGCCTGGAAGATGTGGGTAACAGATACATCTGTTGGAGCTTCTTAGACGAAGTCATGCAAGGGTAAACACTGCAAACTCTTTCACGCTGAGAAAGAATTGACTCCCTCATGAACTGTCCCATATAAAGTTTTATGGATTCATATAATAATATAGGAAGACCGAATTGAGTAGTCAGAAGAAAAAGTTACGCAGATAAGTTAGAAATAGCTGGTTGGTAGAGATGTCATCCCATGATCTTTATACAGTGACAACTGTTATTCTGTGACATTTTTTGAAAAGTATATCCTATTTCTTACTGAAAGTACTTGCAGGATATTTGTCAGACTTGACATATCTTAAATATGTTAACAGCTAAAACAATTCATTAAATAACTTTCTAAAACAAAAGTAGATGTTTCAAGCTGTTTTTGAAAGCTGTGTTCTAATACTTAATCAAAATTGAGGAATATAAAGCACATTACAGAAATATATATATATTTTAAATCATAAATTGAAATAAATGATGTATTATTTCTGGACTCTCTAGGCATATTTCAAGATAATTAATTTCATACACGCTTTAGTATCATTAATTGTTTACAATAGTTTGTTCCTCTGCAGAGAAGATAAGATTGGTACACTTGAAGTGAAATTAAAAATTGTTTTCAAACACTTATATTAATAGTTGATTGCATTAATGGTGTTATTTGTGCTGCTATAATTGCTGCAGTAATTTACAGTTCTGATCCTAATAGTATTTTAGTATTGAAAATCTGAAATGTCATTATTTTTTCATATCCTTTTTCTGCATAAACAAATCTCTTTAATTAAACTTTGCAAGTATTCAAACTGAGAAGTTTCACTAGAAAATGAAGCTTCTGCACCAGAAGAATGATTTTCAAGTTAAAGTAAGGGGAAAAGATGAAGTGGGAGGTATGTACATATGTATGCAAACACTGTTTTCCCGTATTACTGATGGAGTAATTGCAGCAGATAATTGGACTGATATACTTCAGATCAGCATTTTTAAAAATAGGCTGATAAAATGTATAAAACTTTATTTTTTTTCTGTCGCAGTTGTTTCATTCATCCATTGAATTCAGTGGTAGTCAGTGAAGAAATAGCCAATGTAAAAGAGGTACTACAGAAGTGAGAATCAGGTTTTGAAATGCTTTTAGGGCAGTTTACAGTATATTACAGCTGCTGGTTTCCATAAACAAAAACAACAGTAATCCCTTTGCAGCTGTCTAGTTAGATGTAGTTTATAAGCCATTTCCTTTGCTGGAGTACTGCAAAGCAGTGGGAGAATTTAGTACAATCTCTGCACAGTATTCATATTTCCTTGTCTAGCATTCACCTTATTTGAGGAAACTACAGAATGGAGCTCTGTATGAGCCAGAATGGCTAGTTCAAAACCTTGGAGGGACCAGTTCTTGAATCTTCACAAGTTTGCTGTTGATCCACAGCATGACAGAAATTTTCATACTTTTTAATTAAGATTCATGTGATTTAAAAAACATTCTGCTATGACAATATTTTAACATACCGAATTGGCCAATTAATTTGCCAGATTTATTCATAGATTAAAAATGGCTTAAATACTGAGTTTATATATTGAGACCTGTACACTGGTCACATTTCTTTTTATTGGATCAGAAATCTGCTTGATAATTGTTCAGTAATTATTTAATATTTGATCTGCACCATTCATTTAAACTGAGTGGGAGCTCGTTGCCATGCAGTAGGCTACACTTGACTTATGGTGGCCATACGCTTGTGTGGCACCAGACTTTGAGTGGAGGTTCTGACAGAAAATGAAGGCAGACAGTGTTGACTCTTCTATTCAAAATTTTCTTGTGGTTTCATATACGAATTGCTGAAGTCACAAGCTATCCCTGCTGTCATTACTTTCCATTTCCTTACTTTTCCCCCAAAAAAAAGCTGAATGTACTTGTATGTATGCCATTCCCTTTTGATTTGATTTCCTATAAACACATTATATTTCTTCTAAGTTAGCTCTGTTGTCAGATCAGTGATTACAGTATTCAGAAAGGCTGTTTCAGAGAATTTATTGGTTTGAAGTACATTGTACATTCCAAAGAGTGTCTTTGTTTTCTTCTTAGATCCTGACATCTTGACATGACAGTCTTAGATCCTATAAGCTTTTTTTTTCCTTCTAGTGTCCTACTTGGAATATGCTCTAGATCTGTCTTGGTAACACCAGAATGCTAAAGTCATTTAAAAACTGCTTATTTTTCCTCCAACTGTTGTATATACTTATGTGTGTGCATATAAATACATAGACACAGAATGGATATTTGTCCTGTCACCATCTTCTACGTGTTATTAATGATTTTATAGACTGCTGTCACATTCACCCTTAGTGGTATTTCTTTTTAATAAAGTAACAACATTGCGTCTGCTTCTAAGCAATGAGTTCAAATTCTCAGAATTTGCCAGAATGTTTATTGCTCCTGAACTGCTCTGAACTGTCCTCTTTTTCTTACAATTAAGCTACTTGGGGTAGCTTTTTAAAGAGTTCTGCTCCCCGACAACTCTGAAGATGGCTACATTATAGTCAGTTTTTCAAAATGGTTCTTGGATAGTTACATGTTGAAACGGGTCCTTTGTCTGCCTTAACCAATATTTACCAATAACCATTTATGAACTATGTATGAACCATTATTTAAATAACCATTATTTACAGAATCTAAAATTGTAGTCTTGGCATTTTATCTTGTAATGATTTTTAACCAAACTACCTGGGAGTAATTACTCTCCTGTTATTATTGTAGTTTTTGCCTTAACCTTTCTAACCATTTTTAGTATTTTGTGAGTACTTTTATCTTGATTAGATGATACATAATTTTTAACTTAAAAATGCATTATTTTTATTTATACATAAAATTTTAACGCAAAATAAATTCTCCTCTCTGTTTATGATTATTTATTTGACCGTACTTCTTTATTTTATATTTATATTTATATCTCATTTCTTCTGGTACATCCTACACCTTTATATAATCTTTACTCTTGCATCATATTATCCCAGCGATTATTTTTCCCACCAAGTTATGAGAGGCTTCTCTTATTTTAGACCTCCTCTCTTTGTTTTTGGAATTCAGGTATTTTTTATCACTTTTCCTCTGAAAATAAATAATGACTTAGCAGTTTGATGAGGAGGGAGGATGCTGTATTTAAGAGCGCACAAATTGTTTATATTGCATTTTGTATAACAAACTTACCTAGCATTTTGTATAACAAACTAACCTAGATCAGTTGTATTGTATACATTTTGAATGAGAATTTTTGTTTTTTTAAAAAAGATTTTCCAAATAAGAAGAGAAATGTAATGGAATTAAAGTGGAAAGTCAGTTTTAGTATAATGTACTATGATTATTGTGCTCATATCATGCTGGTATACTTACTTAATCCCATAGGTCCTGAAATACTTGTATGGGGCTTAATACTGCCAGCTGTGGATCCGTACACATGTTGGGATTCGGTACTGCTAGCATGCCTGTACCCTCACCTTCAAAGAGCTTGATCTCGTTAGATCTTAAAGGCTGTAAAGAAATACAGAAAAAAATGACATGATTAGGAAAATCTGCGTATTTCTTGTAATCCTGTATTAAGTGCTTGTGTTTTTCTTTTCGAGTTAGTCTGTATAGCATGTATAGCACAGGGTACAGAGAACAGCAAAGAGGTAATACCAATGTATGGAGAGTCAAGTTTTAGTAAATAGAGCAACATTCTATTTTTATTTTTCCCCTAGTTAGATAAATTTGATTTTTATAGGCATATTATCAGATTGTTAATTAGTTTCCTCACGTCTGAATATCTCTCAGCAAGTTTTATTTTTGAGAATTTGTCATTAATTTCTCTTGAAAAAAGTGTGAACTACTGCTGGAGATCAAGATAAGTTTTGTGCCATCTTGAAAGTTAGAATGAAAAACAGCTCATGCAGACAGTGTGAATTTTGGATTCTGCTATTTTTTTCTAAAATCTAAATCTAGACTATTTTAATCAAGGTGAGAAATAAATCTTTCCAGTGTGTCCAATAAATTCCAAGTGTATAATAGTGAAAATGCAGAAAAGAAAACAAAAAATAAGTACAACCTCCCTCCCCAATTATTTTTACTCATGTAGTTATACTGTTTCCCAAATGCTTCCTGATAACTCCATATCCAGAAATTCTTGTTAATTTAGGATGATTTTAGTGGTTACACTTTATATTTTATTAGAAGAATAATTAAGATTTTTTTTTGACACTTACAATACCAGTCTTCTTATTGGTTTATTTTTCTTTTTTGAATTTACTTAAGAGACCTTTTACCTTTTTCTTTCCTTTTTCTGAGCTTTACAGCTAGATTATTGCTGTAATGTTGGCCAACAAAGTAATCTGTGAAAATCAATAGATTCCAGTACTATAGCAAAAAAGCCAGGTACCACTGAGCTTGAAAACGCATTTGACACTTAAATGACTGTTTCTGTCTTCTACTTTTGCTCATTGTTTCACAAAAGATGAAAGTAAACTACTAACTGAAGTGAATGTCCCCTCTACAGTATCTTTACCAGTTTCTAAAGTGGTGATGCAATCCAAGATTGAATTTAGATCTCAGCTTAATTCAGCATCCTATAGTCACTTTCTTTTTTTTTTTTTTTTTTTTTTTAAATCTCCTTTAGTATGTGGATTTGGCAGCTGTTACTCTCCCACTGTCAACTGTAAAAAGAATGAACTGAAGCTGTTAAACTCCCTACCTGAGTACCTGTGCTACTGGGTACCCAACTGAGTACCCATGCTACTGTCCTCTCTTACTTCCATGGCTGCATCAGAGGAGACTAGAACGTGTGTCTCACAGGGAAGAGGCTTGCTAAGAAACTGGATTCTACAAGAAACTGAGCTTTTTCATCTATATCCCTCCAGTTTCATTACTGAACTATCTGGGCCTTGTTTGCCAGTAAGAACTGAATAAAATACCTGAAATTGCAGAAACTATCTAGATTGACACCTTACAGGACTTGTCAACCTTTTGGAAAGCAGTGCAAACCATTTATATCAGAGTACTGAAAGCTATTTGTGATCTGTCAAATACCTCCTCCTGCTATTGCTGTTGATACTTCCATTTTTGCACAGACTGTCAAAGGAAATTAAGAAGTCCACAGGAGAGAGAGATGATTTAAGTCCTTTACTCTTTGAAAGCCTTCCGGGCCATCCTATATTCCCTCAGAATATTTCTCATGACTAGAAGTCTTACATCCTTTCTTCCTATCTCCTTCCCTAGCTATACCTTAAAATCTTACCTTAACAGTTCCCATGGAGGTTGTCATTTAACCAGCCAGTTGGTTCAGCCATCATGGTGTGTCGGCCACCATTCCCACAGGCTTAGTTCTGCACAGCAGCAGGTTTCTCTCCTTTCTGCCTTTCACTGCATGCAGCAGCAGTAAAACCCACCATTTTAATGATGGTCTTAGGTACAAATGGTCTTTTGATTAACTTCACCATCCAGCTACCTTCTAAGCTTCTTTCAATATTCAGAGATGAATTTCATCAGAAGGAAGATGCGATTTTGGCCAAGAATGTGGAGTTTTTAGTCTCTTACTGAGTTTCTGAGGTTTAACCAACTTGCTTTTCTCTGATTCTAACTTTTCTTCTCCATCATCTCTGAGTCCAAGCTCTGTGTTCCACTCTGCTAATACAATTTCCAGTTGTTCTGCTTAAGCTGTAATCTTCTAGTTCCCTACCCTTGTTCTTAAAGGAACATGATATAGACAAAAATTGGAAGCAAATACCATGTGCAGCCCATCACAACAGCACCTTGATGCAAGGCAAATTAGAATAACCCTACAAGTGCTTCCCCAGCATAAACAGATTTTTTTGTCAGATCCAGTGTCCCACTACCTCACATGGATTACCACTTCTTTTCTCTTTTTTTTTATATTCTGTGCAAGTTCTGTCTCGGTTTGAGTTTTGGCAGTTTTTATTTCATTCTTACACTTTTTACTGACAATATAAAGCCTTTTTTACTGGGTCTTTTCCATTTTGTTTGTTATTCCCAGTGTCCTCTTTCAACTCGTGTTTGCCAGACAGTTCTGCCACTTTCACATGTCCTATCTTTGATGCAACTGTTTCCTTTATTTCAGGCTTTTCCATTTTAAATGGAAAAATGTTCATTAAAATGGTCTTCCATTTACATCGTGGTGATTTCTGTTAGTTCCTTTCAGAGTTAATCTTGGTGATTAGTTTATATTGTGTCCTTAACATATCACCATCCTTTTAGACTCAGTGTTTATCTGATTAAAAATTTTATCAACTCTTATGATGAGAAATAAGCAGTCAATATCTAAAGTGTTTGGTCTCCATTTACATGTAGTTATTTAGTCCCCATAGTAATGTGATCTCCTATATAGCTTATTTCTCCAGCAGCATTGTAGTTCCCTCTCCACTTTCATATTCATTCTGGGGATATTCGGTTCTCATTGATTTCCTGAGGATCTGAATGTAGGTACATTCAGGTACATGTAGGCCATCGGCAAAGCCTGAGAAAATAGCCAAGTAGCACATGTGCCAAGCTGGCAGGAAGGGCACTCTGCTCTAAAATAGGAGCCAGCCAAGCTGTTGTAATAAAACAAAAGAGTAAGTGTTAAGAGAAGAACATGGTGATGGTGTTCTTTGTGATACCGTGATTTTTGGTGTGCTTCATAAAAACAAGAATGGAAGGAACTGGCAGCTGTTACACATGAAACTAATGAAAAAAAACTTCCGATTTTGTGCTTTTTCATCTAAATGAGTCCTTGAAATGAAAGAAGAGGAAACATTTAGTAATAGAGCTTTTTGACATTAGCATAAATTTTTTTATTTTATTAGTCATTAATATTATGCTTTTTGAAGGCAAAAAGTAATCTGGAAGAATAACTGTTTAGTGTTTGTCAGTCTCTTTTGTTCTTTGAATCTCCCTAATTAGATGTATCTTCTTGATCAGATGTATGGAATCTCCTTAATCAGATACAAAAAAACAGAGGTTGCTGCTTAACAGAATGAATGAGTCTGTAAGTGTAAACCTGTGTGTTTGTGCCTGTGTGTATAGGTATTTATATGTGAAAGCATATTCCTTTTTTCTCTGAAATTTCAAGATTGTTATTTGACATTATATCATTCCATGATCAGTGTGTAAAAAGTCTATTACTGACACAGCAAAAATCTGCCCATGAAGGAGGCTTGAAATCATGGGGCTCCCTGTGATTTGTAGTGTTTTCACGGAAATACCACAGCAGACGTGATCTGTCATTGCTTTCTGCCCTAGCATCTTGTATGGTTGCTATTGGAGACAGCATGCTGGTTTTGTACATGATAAAGATGGACCTTTCATCTAATATTTCTTTTTCTAAGAATAATATAGAGAAAAAAAAACTTATTTTGTTGGTTGGATGTGTTTTGTTGTGATGATAGAAGGCTCGGTGGCTGCAGAATATAAGGGAGGGTGGATGGGTTTAGAGCCTTGTGAGTGCCACCCTACTGTGCAGTTCTTAATGATATTTGTAATCCCTGTGAAGACCAAATAGAAAACTAACCATCATAAGCTTGGTAAGATGTTTGTTGCATGAGTATCTTCTCTTTTAGATATCATTATAAAGCCTTTTAATAACATTGAAAATGTTGTGACTGCTGGAAATTTGTTTGAACCAGAAGGCACATTCTGGAGAAAGAATACAAAAGCTTTAGCAACTCAAAGAAGGGAAAGCAATCCTCCCTGCTATATTTGTACAGAACAAAACAAACAAACAAACAAACAGCCAGAGATAAGTTGAGAATAAAAAGAAAGTAGGTTCTCATTTCATACTGAGAAAAACAAAGCAGATGAACACTGAGGCTCAAACCAGTCCTAGGAGGAGAATAACTCTCAGTTCCAGGGCCTGGGGCACAGCAGTGAGGAAGGAAGAGGGATTTTTTTTTTGCCAAATATATTGAATTATTTTAGTACTTGCTTCATTTTTATTTTTAGTATTCCAACTGTTAGAATAGGATCTGATTTCTCCTGCAATTCATCTAAAATTTAAGTTATTCAAGTGAATCTGACAGTTTGGGGTACTCGGGCTTTCCTGGGACTTTTCAATTCCACAAAAGTTTTGTAAATGCTATCGATAAGTAATTTCAGTGCCTGAAATCCAGATATGAGATCATCAAGAGCGGGTATATATTTTAACAAGTGTCCTACATGAGTCAGCATGGGGGAAGAAAGAACTGAGACCCAAACCAAAAGGAGATGTCACACAGAGCCAGCATCTCCCTAGCAGTGAGTAGGCAGAGCAGAAACATTCTGGGAAAGCACTTATCGTATGTGTCCTTGGGCTGTGATTCTCAAACTGTGGAAATTAAGCTAAAACAAATACTTCATCTGCTTATCTCACTTATTTGCTGAAGGTGAAGAGATGGCAAAATAAACCATGGCTGCATTTCCCTCGTTTGTGCTAAGTTAACTGCCATCAATCTCAATCTGTGTCAGTGCAATGATTTATACTTCACATTCTTTTACTTTTGCCACAGGGGCAGGAACATCTAGCCAAAAACCCATGCACATGACAGCGTCAGTTACCACTCGGTTATCATTCAACAGGGATAAAGGTTTTGAATTTTTACTCATTGGTAGAATCCTGTTTTGGAACACAAGAATTTGTCTCACTTTAGTAAGAATATTAAGTGCATTTGGGCTGTGTAAGGATTGATTAATTATCTCCTTCACACATCATAGTTGACGTTTTTCTGTGATGGCTTTGCTGTAAGTATACCTACAATCACGTATGTACGTAGGACTAACATCTTAGTGACGTCAGAAGTCGGATGTCCTTGCAAACACCTTGCTATACATGTAGGCAACCCTCTGTTACCATGTCCCTAATGCTGCCAATCACTGTAATACCTCTTCTCCAGCAGGCCCTATAGCTTGCATGTGGCACACTGTTAATTTAGTCTTTGCAGTCTCTGCAGAATGTTTGGGCAGCAAAACACGATGCTGAGAGGCATCATGTCGCAGCTGATACATCGCCTACATCTTGCATGAGAAATGCTGTATTGTTATTTAGTTACCTTGAAACCACTCTTACCTTAAAAGACGCTGGTCTGCAAAATAAAATTTTGTACTTAAAATATTTATTGAAAAAAAAAAGACAATCCAGTTGCAGATATTTATAAAAGAGGTACATGCAGGTTTTAAGAAAGCACACACGTAATCCTAAACATTTATGAAGAATTTTTTTCTGCCTCTCCCTTCTTCAACTGAGATTCTTGGTCTTTCTTAGAACCTAGACAAAATAAACTTGTTTTGTTGGAAACTTTTAGTTTTTATAACTGTTCTTTTCTTCCAGTGTTATATTCCAGGTAAATATAATCATCTCCCCAAAAATATATGAATTTGCTCCTTATGCTTTTAGTCCGATCATTATAATACTAATTCATTTGATATGCAGATGCCTGTGTTTTAGATGTCTCTATTATCTCTTCAAGTTCATACAGGTGAACAAGTCTTCATTTCAACTCCTCCCTCTTTTATAACTAGGCATCTATGATGCGGTATTAACTGTTTCAGGCTGAATCTTATTATACTTATCCATACTTGATACACATATTTGGTACAATTTTTTTCTTGGCTTAAATGTTTATAGGTCTGAGCTATTGTTTACGGATTGGACAAGTACCAGAACTGAAAAGTGGCTCAGAGTGATGCAGTCCTAACATCTTTTCTCTAATAAGCTGTAATATTGTATTGTATGAGCACAGCACAGTATTCAGTATATTTCAGCACCACTGTGAAATAGGGACATTCTCTATTTTACAGGGAAATTAACTGATTTCCTTATTTAGTTAATAGAGTCTGTACTGGATAAGAAAAATAAGCCTGATTTTCAGAGCTCACTACTTGCTAAAATGATCTCAAGACAATAGACTTTACAGCTGGACAAGATATTGTATCCTATTAATAAAGAACTAAAAAAGATTGGTTCCAATATTTGAACTTACTAAGAATCCCAATAGCAAGCATATGTAGAGCAAGTATGTATGCTTATAAGAAGTACTGAAAATTATTTTACAAAAAGGCTAGATGTTATTAGCTATGATACTTGGAGATGTCCTTCCTTCAGAATCTTTATCACTTCTGAAATGCACTGTTGCATTTGCTTAACTGCAAGGCAAGAACAGAGTTCAAAATAGTGACCTCGACCAAGAATAAGCTTACATAAAAATTGAACTTCTCAGTACACTTGAGTCATTCTGACTTACTGTTTTTAAAGATCCTTATTAATGCCTTGTAACTTAATGAACCCTTCTCCGCCAGAACAAAATGGCAGCACCATGGAATATTGACACAGTGGAAGACTTTAGCCCAAATCTCACACTACTGATCTACATAGATGAGAAAAGAATGCAAGAGGAACATGAATGTTGTGTAGTGGGTGAGCTACATCAGATTCTGGGCCCAGACAGAACATCCCTGTGATGCCCATTGAAAAGCAGAGCAATCCAGGGAATGGTTTTCCCCATGCTGGCCTGGTCACAGATGCAATGTCAGAGCCCATTGTCACTTCTTTGAGCCACGGTGTAAGAGACTGAAATGCTCACAATTTTTTGATTTCCCCTAGGAGAACTACCAGGGTAGGAAGGTTTGCAACCTCTGATTAGAATTACTAGAACAAATAAGAAGGGAGGAGCAGAATTGGTAACCTGTACTATCCTACGTGGTCTTTTTTTTTAAATCATTGTTTAAAATAAGTTTCGTAATAAGCCTTCCATTTCCATGGTATATATATTAAACACAAATTTAGAATCACATCAATCAAATTTTTAACAATTTCAGTAGAAGCAGTGACATGCAGGAAAAATCTGACTTAATGTTTAATTTATGATAAGTATATCTGAAATAAAATTATTTATGGACATTTGGCTCAGAATCACTCTTTCAGTTTAAAATCATCTATCATACTACCATATCATATAAGATTAATTGCTGATATCATAATATATAAGTGAAACTTTGATATTATCCTTAGGTTTATCTTTAGTGTTTTATGCTACATGTTCAGCATGTAGGAAAAATTTTAGTTCCTCTGCATTTTAATGCCTTTATTTTATACACAGTAAAGTAGATAATTTTACTGATATACTTTCCCTTTTTTCTTCCTGTTGTAGCATTTACCTTACGGCTATCAGAAACTGAAATATCAGCTTTTTCTTTCCTTGCTTTTGTTTTCAGAACAAATAGCACCTTCTTGTCAGTAAATTTAACATATATATATATAATATGTCTTTAAACTAATAAAATTTGATATATGCTGTTTTATCTACCAGTAAAAATGTATGTGGATTAAAACTGAAGCTGTCTTAGAGAAGTATAGAAATGTAAATACTACAAAGTGAAGTAATGAATAGCATAAGCTTCTTAAAAAAAGTGTGTTTTTCAGCAGTACTTCTCAAAGGAAGTCCCACAGTTCTCTAGCTGGGGGTCATACAAATTATCAGAGTGACATCACCCATTTTTCCTAAACTACCAGAGTATAGGGTACAGTTTACTCCTTCTACCTGTTCCTTATTACTTGGGATAAGTACTTGGTGTAAAAAATAAGAATAAACAGAAAGAGTAAAAGCGTTAACATTTTTGGTTGTAGTATTGTCTGAATGACTCTTGTTGATTTCTGACAAATCCTGAGAAACATGAAGAGTCTTGAAAAAAATAGATCCTACCAGTAGCATAGTGTCTTGAAAGCATAAAAAATTCAGGGCTTATAAGATGGCCTGCTGAGAGAAAACCCACTTGTGTTGCATCTATTTGCCAGTGTGATTAGAAGAAGCTAAATGGTAGCCTTATACTTTGCATTTAATTCAGTATCTAACCCAAGAGCGTGGGTCATAGAATGACATTTCCTAAAGTACAAATTCTTCTCCTGTGGGGGAAGAAAGCTCTACAAGGAATTAAGATTTTCTGAAAGGAGATTATTTCTTTTACTCTGATTGTTCTTTTACTGCTCTGCAGGTGACACAGAAGTTCAGCTGCAGTAGGTTAAGAGCAGATTTAAATTCAGTTGCAGTAGATATAGAGCAGGTTAAAATTCAGAAGGGTAGTCACATTTGTTGTTGTTTGGCAAATTGGAGGAAAGTATTGAGTTGAGAACAGAACATCCTTAATTTGAAAGTTCATTAAGACCACTTTATACCATTCTACTCACTAACCAGAATCAGAAATAGGGCAGAGGAACAAGTACTGTAGGGTGAATTTTATCTTGGAGTTATGCCATTGCTTTCAGTCTGTCATGTTGTAAGTAAATATAAAGAAAAAAAATATAAAACTCATTCTGTTTATGCTTAAAATTATGCATTCTGACAAATCTCACAATCCTTTCCCAGGAATGTGAGAGGTTGTGCAAATCAGACTCCAAAATTAGATATATTTTCAGGAATTATGAGGATGTGAAAAATTATCCAATGGGGTGCATACCAGACATTGTGATGTCTGTTGTGAGAATTTTTTTAATATATAAAATGTACCCTAGGGGAGATAAATGAGGGAAGATGTTTTGTTTTGAATAAATTGTATTTTTATTGTAGAAAGCTCTGGTCATAGACTAAAATCTCAGGTTAATAGTACCTAATAGCAGGTCTAATTTGGGCTAATCTGTAAGGGATGTTAATAAATGGTTTGGGCAATTTGTGTAAACCTTCCTTACCAGGTATCTGTTCTCCTTTTTGTCGAGTATAAAGGGCACTTAAAGAGCATAGTATCAGATATATCTGGTTAGTTCCTGAATAGTAAGTTGTATTAAATTAAATTTCTGGTGTTGCTATGACCCTGACATTTTCAGGTAATTTAAGTATTATGGTTTATCAGAATATTAATGTTTATTTTTTTAAATGGAAGGGAACCCAAATGCAGATGCAGTCTACACTTTAATCTAATCTACTAATCACAACTTTATGTTAATTCTCAAGCATAGTAGAATAAAAAATGCTTAATTTCTTGTTTGTATCAACAGTGCTTATTCCTAAATATGCTTAAATAGCTATTTACTTAGCTTAGCACTCTAAAGGCAAGTTATGGTTTGACCAAATTTTTCATGGTGTAGTTATAATTACAGCAGAAATAAGTATTTTAATACTGCTTTAGATGAAAGTGCTACATTTACAATATACAATAACAGCAAAAGAGAAAATATTGGGACTCTAATTGGTAAGTTTGCTTTAGGGGGACAGAAATAAAAGAAATCAAATAAAAGTATTCCCTGATAACAGGGCTTGGGAGAATACAGATAAATGTCTATCCCTGCTCGTTTGTTGTTCAGTGTGCGATATGGATCATAGGTTGCCATGGTGATTTTTTTCCCATATTAACTTAATCGTCTTGAATGATGCTAACTGGGAAAGTTAAAAGCAACTGTGCTAAATGCTGACACTTTACTGTATTTTATCTTTATTTTTATTGGTTTCCTCGGTTTTTGTTGGTTGACTGGTTGTTTTTTTATTTTGTCTTTTTTTACGATCCATAGAATGAGGGCTTTCCTTGAAAACTTTAACAAGAGTGAGGCTGGAACAGCCATAAGAACTAGTAAAATATTACACAAGGTTAGGGGAGAGAGGAAGAGTACTGAAATGGTGGTTTGCATGGGCATGGCATGGGCAATGTTCTAACATCATTCAATATTTCAGGTTTTTGAGGCAATTTATGGCTTCTGTATAATTCCCCTCTCAGAAACAGTGTGAAGCACATGACTATTGTTCCTATTGAGCTTAGATCCTGGATCTTGAATATTATTTACTAATTATAAAGGGCAGAGAAAAGAAAGAATAAGCTCCTCTTGTAATATTAAAGTGTGGCATTTAATAGGGAATACATAGCTGCAGCTTGCCAGGTGATTTTCATGTTAGTGGCAGGAAAAGCAGACTGCCTCCTATCCCGCTTGGCTGTCCGCATGCTCATTCCCTTGCCAAAGCAACTGGCAAAGGAGGGAGCGAGATGGGCAGATAGAGGGTAGGCAGGGACCACGTTTCGTACAGTGCCTAATGATTGCCTATGCCACTCAACAGAGTATATAAAATATCCTCCTTTTCATATCCTAAGTATAACTGTGCTGGAAGGCCTATTCCTGTTGTTGCTCTTGCACTGCCTGGAGCTGCATGTTATGTTTTAGTGGTTGGGCAGTGAGGGAAGCCCTTTGCCTTGCCCCAGCTCTGTCATATGTGCATGTGGTCTCTCCTAAGAGAGCTGAGAGAAGCTTTGGAAGCTGCCCCGGAGCCTGGAGGTGGTGGTTGTGAAAAGGGAGTTTTCCTCGGAAGCCAGCAGTGGCTGTGTGCATCCTGAACACGCTGCATTTGCTGGATCCTTGAACTAAAGAGCCAAGCTAAAGGAGGGGACCCCCCTGCAGTGACAGAGGAGGGAGGCAGGAGATCTATCTATTTGATCTATCTCACCCAGCATGTCAGAAATATCTCTGTTTAAGTGATTGCCACATTTCAATTTACTATTCAGTGTTCTAGTAAAGTCTTAAAAAACTCTTAAAATATTTCAATCTTTTAGAAACTCTGCTTGCTGTAAAGGAAAGACCAGGTGGGTTTACCTCGAGGTTTTGAGCAGAGCAAGATCCCATCATGATAAGAAATGTGTTTTTGATAAGAAATGGGTATATTTATTTATTTGTTTGTTTGTTTGTTTGTTTGTTTAAAGTGACCGGTAGGGAAGAAGGTGAGCAGTCCTCATTCTGCTTATGGCCTGTAATAATAAGAGAGGAGGCGAAGATTCATTTGGAAAATTCTCTCTACATAAATGTTCAAATTCTAAAAGTTGGGCACAGACACAGGATTTTGCAAGATAAAAATCCTCACTGGATCAGCAAATTCAAGGTCTTCATAATCCAAAGTACCACCTTTCTATTCAATAGCGTGTCATGAATTGATCTTCCAGTAATTTGACTGGTTTTTTTGACCCCTCCCCCCCCCACACACACACTTTTAGCCTCCACGACATTCTGTGTCAGACTTCCACTGTTTAATTTTAAATTGTATGAACAGTAGCCCTGTTTGCTTGCTTTCATCCTGCCACTGATTTATGTCATTTCATGCCCTTTCCATCCTGTACTATGGGAAACAGTGACAACTCTATTCATTGCCTACATACCGCTCTCTTCTAACACTGCTTTGTGGTGGTTTGTTTTGTTTATTTATTTATTTTTTCGGAGTAAAGTTTCCTAGTCTTTATAGTCACTTACTGTTCAGAGACCATCTCAAACCCATCATCATCCTTATATACCTTAGTATTGTTGCATATTTTGAAATTCCACGATAGCTCTTCTCGGCTAAAATTTGGCTTTAATTCCCTGAATAACTTATCTGAGTCACTTGTAAATACTGTGAAGAGCACAAACTTTAATACAGATTGCCCAGGGACTTTCTGAGAGCTCTCTATACTGAGAGCTCACTATTCCCATTTTTTTCTTCTTCTATTTTAAACAGCTCTTCATTTATTGAAGCCTTTCCCTCTTACCCCAGGGCTTTTACTTTGGAACACTATCAAGCATGGAAAATTGCTGAAAGCCTTTCAGAAATCACAGATGTAACTGCCAAGGTTTCCTTTTTCACATGCTTAGTATTACTCCTGTAAATCACGACATCCAATTCAAAAGCTTTCTCAACCATCCCCCCAAATATTATGTTCCTCTGTGCATCTATTGTTTGTTCTTCAGTGCATTTTTTTAACTTATTTTTGTCAAATGGAACTTGGATTTAGGAGTTCATAGGACCTTACATCTTCTTGTTCTTTATCAAATAATAAAAAGATAAACCCAAAACAACCTGCATCCATTCCTGTGGTTTGGATACAGTATAAAGTGATGACCACGTAAGTAGTTGGGTAATTTCCTTTTAAGTTTTTGGGCAAGCACTTTTTTCTTTTCTTCAGACTTTACTTCTACTTGTTGTACATGTTTATTCTAAAACCTATTCTAGTGATTATTCAATTTTGGACAAATCTCTCGTGTCCCTTCTAAAAAGATGTTTGTGGCACCTTGGGGCATGGAAACTTCCAGAGCTCCTCAATGTTGAATTTAGGTTTAGAGTTTACTTACATTTCCTTGTCTTTGAATACTCTTACCAGAATTGTCTGTTAGCCCAACAGGCTTCCTGCTCCTGTTGTGTTTAAAAAAAAAAAAAAAGGATTTAATACTAGTCATTTTGCTTTTAGCGAGTTGTTCCTTGGGATGTTTTTTATTTTGCTTTACCTGGTCTGCTTTATTGGGTTTTTTTACCCACTGAAATTCATATTATTTCTTATATTTTTACTTTTAAGGAATAACTTCTTAGCCATTTTTTTTGTTTGACTGTTTGATTTTTTTTTTAAACTTACCATCTAAAAATTGCAGTTCTGTTGAAGCTCCAAAATCTTTTTTTTCTGATAATTTATTTCCATTTTCTGTGAAGCTCCAATACTTTTTTAATCTGTTCATCTGGTTGTGTTTTGTTCTTCTGAATGTTCCTTCAAGTTTGCTTTAAAAAAGCCTCTTTTGGATGTAGTGCTGCAGTATGAAATGACTGCATTAGTTTTTTTCTTTTTCTGCAGATATCTAAACCTAGCTACTTTCTGGTCTTTATGATCCTCTGCAGTGTTAAGAATCGACTGAAAATTTGCCATTTCTTTTGTGGGCTCCTAACCAGCAGTCATTGTGGTGCCTTACTTTCAGTTACTCCTATAAAAGGAGTAAGTAATATCTTCCTTCTCTGGAGATACTCAAAACTCAACTGGACATGGTCCTGTGCACCTTGCTCTTGGTGACCCTGCTTTTGCGCAGGGGTTGGACTAGATGATCTTCAAAGGCCCCTTCCCAGTCAGTCTGTGATTCCACTGTTACAGCTTGTTCCTACCTTTTAATGTCCCAACATTATTTTTCTTCCTATTTTGGTATGAAATTTGAGTCCACAGACATGAAATTTCTTATATAAACTGTGGGCATCTGTACATCTGTAATGTGGCCCCAAGAACAGCTATATACCATCTGGTGTGCTCAGGAAAAACGGTCCTGGTGAACCTGGCAGGGGCATTAAGTCTTCTCTGCGCCATCATGGATAATTTGGTCATAAATTTTAACACCTTCCAATACATTGTGTCAGTATTACTTGTTTAGATGGCCACATACTCAGAACAATTTATTTTTTCTGTATTTACTTAATGCCTAGAATGATTCTTATGCTTAGTTGGTCCTTAGACAGCTTTGGAACATGATTAACGGTACTAAATATATTTTAAGCAAGGGAATAGTAATTTTAAATGTAGACTTTAAAATTTTCTTTCTTTGCCATTCCCTAAGCCCTGTCTTCTCCTGTAGCAAATAAATACCTGATTAAAGACAAGTCTATTTTTTGCTAGGGTGTCAGTGCACCTGTGGTTCTATTTGTATGTCGAAAACAATGAGTATATTTTTAAAAGATTGCACTTCTATTTTTTTGTAATTTCTTCTTACATTCACAGATTTTGTTGTTGTTTTTTTATAGAATTTCCCTATGGAAAAAAAATGGAAACCAGGAGGTATCTTTAGAATCAGCACACTTCTGAAGTGTGTTATAAATCTCTGTCAAAAATCTTTTTAAAAACAAGTTGCAAGGATAATAAGCATGGGAATTGTGTGCTTTTTTCCTCTTTTGTAGATGCCTGGACCTGTCTACAATTTCACTGGCTGTGTAGAAGTCATAGAAATCAATAATGTGGGACCTTTCAACTTCTCTAATGCTGTGGGCAGAAATAACATTGACAATTGCAGGTAAACTACCCTCTATGCCTTTTCAAGTCAGAAGAAACTTTGTGTTGATTTTTCTTTCTTCCTAAAATAGGGTGACTATTCTAGATAATTTCAACAATACTTAGGGAAAAACTGATTATACAGATGGACATTTTGCTTTCTTTTATACTTTTTCAGCCTTTTTTTCAAGCCTTGTTGATGGAAGATGTTTTTTTCCAGCATAGTTCAGTTAAGCTTGACAGCTTATTTAGAGTGTTTTTTTTTTTTTTTTTTTTTTTTTTTCTTTAACTCACTAGCTGGTGAAGCATAGAAGTAAAAGACAATGCTAAAATAAAATATAGGAGTGGTCAGGGTAAGATGCTGTTGGTATTTCTATTTACAATTTTGGGATTATCATTAATCTTGTAACAAATTCTAGAAACTTGTTGCTACCCATAATATACATAAGTTTGAAAAACTACAGGAAAACTGTTTTTGAATATTAAAAAATTAAAACGTAAAAAAAAATAGGAGAAGATCATGACTTCAAGAACTACTTACATATTAAAAATTAATTACTGGAAAATCATAAACCTTCCTAGATGCCTTCTCAGATTTGAGGAAGTCATTCTCATTTGGCATAAGCATTACACATTTGATCTCTGAAATTCTAAGCAAGATGAAGCTCTATTTTTAAACTACCGATTAAAAGAGAGACTTCTTTAAAACCAGGACCGTTACCATCTTCTGTATTTTCTTTCATCTTGCAATATAATCTTTTCTTGGAGGCAGGTGTCTGTGTCCTTAGGCTTTATCACACTGCTCTCTCATCTGTGTTTCTTGTTGACTAGTTTATTCAGCCTATGAGAACTGTAAGATCCATGAGATTTTTTTTTCATCCGAAGTATATGTTCTACTGTACATGGGAAGGCAAAAGTTTTGAGGCAAAATTGACTTAGTTACTTTTTAAACTTATTTTTCCTTTAGAATGCTGCATTATCTGTTAGAATCTGTTGAATTACGTGCAAAAACTTACTGCATTTTGTATTGATTTTGATGTTTCCTTTCAATTTTAATCAATTAACAATTTACTCAGGAATATGGTTGGTGCTGTATATTGACAATAAAGATGACTTAACCTCAAGTGAGAACTCAGTGATTACACTCTGAAGGCTGTTTCTTGCCTTTTACTTTGATAAGTAAAATGACACCCTGTTTTGTATAGATGAATTTTATAAACAGTCTGATGCATTAAAGGATGTTAGACTGTCCCAGTTCCAACTATCCCTCCTAACATGTTCCTTTTCCCTTCTCTGCTCGTTCCAGAAGGCTGTAGATGAGCGCAATGGTGTCCAATCTTGTGCACTCCACAGAGTTGGTTCCATTCTAGCTTGAGTCTCAGCTCTCCCAGTCTGTGAACACCTGGAAGCAGAATTCAAAGTAGTCTCAATTTCTCTGGGTGACATAGTTGTTCCTTAGGAGCAGATTAGAGGGAAGCCTAGTAGTCATTTTCTGACACTTTCCCTGCTAGATTTTTATTCTTTTTAAGTACCTCTGCTTTTGTATATTTAGCCTTCCTCAAGGGTCTGACTAATAACATTCGTTTAACTTGCTTTTATTTCTTGGCAATTCCAGCAACACGGATTACCTTATTATTGTGGTGTAGAAGGTCAGTCAAGGGAGACATGCAGAAACTTCTTAAAGTGTATGGGTTTGTGAGTAAATTTTAACCTTATGAATTTTTAATAGGTTTGAAATTTACTCAAATATGTTCTGCCATTTTTTTAACTAGGTCTATTTGAATTTTAAAATACCAAAAGGATGAGCTAATATGTGCATAGAATATAGAGAACTTTCACAAACAAATTTTAGATACAGTTCATTAACCTTTTCAAAACTATTGGCATCACCATTTCAGGACTATTCAGTACATTTCAAAGGACATTATATACCCTGTGTTCCTCATATCTGAGATTAATGCTTTGCAGGTTGCTGTTTGCATTTTACTGAAGGTTAAAAAAATTAAAAAATAAAACATTACTTACACTGGCATATGTATGTTATTATCTGTCAAGAGTTTCTTAAATATATAGGGCAAGAATGCTTTTTGTTCCTCTAGCATTCAGATTGGTAATGCCAATATCATATGCTGCAAAGGAGGGTGCATTATTTTAGCTAAGCAGAACTAAGTAGAAGATGGGGACAAAGTGATTGCCTTTCGTGTAATGTACAAACAAGATGCTGCTTAATTTCGAGAGTAAAATCAGTACTGGGCAACAGAATAAGACCAGAAACCTTAAAGCTGTAACTCTCATCATTCTGAATGCTCCAGGCTTTTGGGCATGCTCAGAGGCATCAAAAGTGTCTCAAAAGTGAGTCTTTAGCTCCTTTGATCTAGAAGATTAATTGATGTACAGTTAAGCCTATTAATGAAGATGACTGTGAGAGCTAGGTTTATGGGTTTTTCCAAGGATGTTTTTCAGTACAGGCATACCTTTGATTCTCAACTGAAGCAGTAAGGTAGATGTTATGGTCCTTTCACTCTTAAAAGGTCTTAAGTAGTTTGCAGGCAGCTCGCTTCTCCTGCAGTCCTGCAGTGCGAACTGCTCTGCCACCTTTCTGTGGCCCAGGGTGGAGAAAAGAGAGGAGCTTGGTGTTCGTGTAGCCTGTTTAAGGCTGCAGTTCACAGATCTGCTACAACCCATCGTGCTGCAGGGGGAAGAGAACAGCAGGTCAAGGGAGGGGATCCTGTGCCTCTCCTCAGCCTTGGTGAGGCCGAACTTGGAGTACTGGGTGCAGTTCTGGGCTCCCCAGTACAAGAGGGACATGGAGTTTCTGGAGAGGGTCCAGTGGACAGCCAGGTGATTAAGGGACTGGGGCATTTGTCATATGAGGAAAGACTAAGCAAGCTGGGCCTGTTTAGTCTGGAGAAGAGAAGACTGAGAGGAGATTTGATCAACATGATCAAGTACCTGAGGGGTGACTGTAGGGAGGATGGGGCCAGGCTCTTCTCCGTGGTGGCCGTTGACAGGACAGGAGGTAACGGGCGTAAGTTGAAACATAGGAAGTTCCATCTTCTTTCCTGTGAGGATGACAGAGCCCTGGCACAGGCTGCTCAGAGAGGCTGTGGAGTCTCCTTCTCTGGAGATCTTCCAAACCTGCTTGGATGCCACCCTGTGCCACGTGCTCTAGGGAGGTTGGACTAGGTCCCTTCTGTGAAGGGTGTATTCTGTGAAGGGTGTTTGTGCCCTACTCAGGGCTCACCAGAACTTCCTACTTGAGAGGGAGCAAGGTGGAAGCCAAGAAGCTGCACGGCAGTGGCCCTCTGGCATGGACTGGAGAATCAGCTTGAGCTTCAGTGCAGAATCACAGCAACAGAAGCCATCTTAGCTAAGTAGCTTTTCCTTTTAGGAAAGGTTGTCATAGAACCCTGTCAGTGGTAAAGGTGAGCCTCCAAAAGGCAGCTTTCTAGAATATATATTTACCTAAATCTTATCAAATTTATTTTAAGATTCTCTTTAAAATAATCCTGTTTCAGAGGAGGCACTTTTGAAAGGTGTAATAGATGGCCAATGGCACTAAAATGGCCGACTAAAATAGATCTCTGATGAGTTCTGTTAACAGATGAGATCTTTAATTTATTTATTTTCAAATAAGTTAGATATTTGGGATATGTTAATACAACATACATTTTCTATATTTTAGGAAATGCTACTGTAGTAGGTGTTCTGGATAAATGATCACTTTCAGGTAAAGCTTGCATGCTAGATATAAATGAAGCTCTGAGACTCGGTATTAAAAGCTGGTGTTTACAACCCCTCACTCCAGGTTTAGTGTCTGGGAGCTAGGAGAGATTTATATTCCTGTAAGAATTTATTGTATGTAGTAGATTCAAAGGTTCCAAACACATACATGGATATGTAAAATACATGTGTGTAAGTGTATGTATCTTATGTGTCCATACAAAAAACCTGAAATGCCAAGTATGTATAATGTCAAGTGTGTATATAATAATATCTTGATTTCTTATGTAATTGCTAAGTGGGACCTAAGAAAGGATACTGTATGTGTGGTGTGTGTATATATTTATGTGTGTTTGTGTGTATGTATATATATATATATTTATATATATAAATGTGTGTGTGCATATATATATCTTCAAGCCATGACTTATTCTTGTATTAAACAAAATCCTAATTAGGACAATGCATCCAGCTGTTTGCTGTTCTTCTAAAAGGAGGTTTATTGATGGATGTTCAAGGCAGATTTGTGACTCACAGGCAGGAGCTAGTAAGCTGCTTTCTTCATTACTGCTTATAGGTCAGGTTTTTGGTTGATTTTCTAACGATTTTATTTTGCTGTTAATTTATCTTAAGCTATTTTTTCCAGTCTGAAATTGAGCAATGATTCTGATTGCTATTTGTATTCTGGAAAGAGGCTCTTGAATGTGCATTACCCAAGCTCCATCCCATCAGGAGGATTGATGGTTTTCCTAATGCACAGCAATTTTCTCAGGAGCTATGCAATATATTTTGGAGATCTCTACATGGTTTCAGTAAGCCCTCAGTTATCCGCTTTCCAAGTTCTAACTCCCCTTCCTTATCTGTGAGTACTCCCTTTTCCATTCTGTAGTTTTCTGTGATATTTTTCAAAATATCCCAGCAGATCCTTAACAACTCTGTAAAATTCAATTTCTCATACAATTTTTCACCATGTCACTTCCTCTATGGTACTTCTTGCTTTTTAAGAGTACTACAAAACTTCACAACTCAAGGCATCTGGCACCAGTCATCTGAAATGTTTGAGTTCCTTCTTCGTAACGAACTCCATGCTTTGGAAGGGGGAAAGTTGACACTGCTAAAAGATATTTTCCTCCCTATTTGAGAAAAGTGAAACCGTTAGCATTTCACATCTGGAAATGGCCAAGTGCTACGGTAGTGGTGTGTGCTCGCCATCAGTAAGTCATAGTAACAGCTTGTACGAGTCTCAGGTGGGGCTAAAGGGCATTTCACATGAATCTATCTAGACTGACAAAGATAAATTCAAACGTATGTACAAGCTGGTCTGGGGCTGAAGTGGAAATCACAGAGTTAGTTCCGAATCTGGGCTTTTCTGTCTGTCTGCATCTCAGTTTATGAATAAATGCCCATTGCTATGAGAAGTGCTGAGCTTCTGGTATATGTGAAAGAGAGGTTATTCAAACTTCAATTACATTTTTATATCTCAGCACATGTATTTATGCTTGTATTTTTTTTCATTAGCAGTTTGTAGATATGTGCTCAATTCTGAAATAACAACAAAAAATCATATATAATGCTCTTGCACAGTAGAAGAAAACAGTTGACATTGCTGTCGCTTAGTTTTGTCGGTTTACTAGGTTTTCCATTTTCTGTGGTTAACTAAAATGTTTAAGTACATTATCAAATATAAAGCTTCAGAAATACTGTTCATTTGTGTTCTTCAAATATATGATGCTTGATGATACCTTAATAACAATTCTGTATAATTTTAATAGAGAGCATGATAATGTGCATTTGTTCTTCTTTATGCATTTTTCCTATTTTTCTTTTATCTCTCATCTCTCACTTTTGCTGGCTGATAACGTTTTCTGTGCGTTCCTAATTGCCTCTTCCTTCTTTTCCAGGGCCTGATTTGCTTTTATATACTTTCGTCGTCTTTGCTTGATTTGGCCTTTTTTTGATTTCCCTCATCTTTTATTATGTTTATTTTCAATGTATTTTCTGTCTCTTGTTGCTTTTGCTGTCCTGTGCAGTTTCTTTCTTGCTGTGCGGGTATATGTGTTCTGCTGCTTTTTTCTTTTAACATTTTTTCCTCCTTTGGCATACCTGTTAAGATGATAACTTTTCAGTGATACAGACTCAGTGTTCAAAAAATTATAAAAAGGAAAAGGAACAAGTGACAGGGATGCTACTGTTATAAATCCTCCAAATCACTGTAAATTGTTGTGTAAGCCTTTTGCTCAGTCTTCTGAAGTGTACAGAGGGAAATGTTTGTGGTAGATTTTAGGCAATCCCTGTGCTAAATATATACAGGTGAGTTGGCATGTATTACCTTTCTGTCCCATTTCTGGAAAACTAAAACTGACTTTCATATTCTTTTTTTTTCTCAACTTTCATATTATTCTGAACTGAAAAATACAAAGTCATTCTTGTTAAATAAAGTAACTCACTAGCTTTTGGGAGTGATTAAACTATTTCCATAAAACTGCTCTTTTTCTATACTAAAATAAAAAAAAAAAATGCAAGTCTGTCGAGTGATCAAATTGTGACTGGTCATTTAGGAGGCCAATCCTAAAGTGTTTCTTTAGCTTTCACTGTCTCTGTTCATAGACAACTTCTTTCCCATTGAATAAGAATCCATTTAACCTGAAAACCAGATTGTCCTCCCCACAGAATAATTCTTCACTCTGCTGTCCAGAACAAATCCATTTTGATGCAGTTATATAGTATTGAATATCACCAACTACTGCTGATTTTTAGTGTATATGATCACCAGTTTTATAAATAGTACTTGTAAAAATTCTTTTATCCTGAATTTTAACCATTGTATATAAATTTACCCCTTAAAATATCAATAAAGTGCTAGGCTTTAATTAAAACATTTAAAATTCAGACCTGAGGAAAGCATCTCCTCCAGTTTGCTGCATACTGCAAGGAGGAGAAATGTGTGTGTCCATGGCATTTGTTCTGACAAAAAAATCAATTTGACTTGGCTGCCTTTAGAGACACATAAACAACCATGATTGGTGCATAAAGACACTGTCCCCATGCAGAGAAAGTTCTTAGGTCATGGAGAAGAGAAAGAGAACTTCTTGGGTGGCTTTCCAGCCTGTTCTCCAAGGGGTCTTGCTTGGGGGATGGAGGGGAAGAGTTGGGAACGTGACAGACACAGTAGTGTGGGGCACCTGCTTGGGTGTGCTGGGTGGCAGCACAGTCCAGAGGGCAGCGGGGAGTCCTCTGCACTGGGCGCTTCTTCAGTGTCAAGAGCAGTCACGGTGAGGAGGCTGCAGCCATCACTTAAAAGCATTTTTGCAATCTCTAGCCATTCTTACCAGTGAATTCCATGGTAATCTGACAGGAGGGAAGGGGCAGAATTTGAAAATATGTATTTTCAGCTGCAGCTAACAAGGATGACCTTTATATATATACTATACATTATTTATATGTGATCCTTAGTATAATTAAAGATTATATATTTTATAATGTTTATCTCAAAGATTATAGTTTCAGGAACAGTACATGCGGTAGGAATATTTTCTGGTGAATGAATGCAACTCTTTAATTCTGTATTTTGGCATAGTTCCCCTTTAGAAATAATATTGTAAACATAGGAGCACAAGTGTTTTGCTAAAATAAAAAAAGCCTTGAGATCACCCATCTGGAGCAACTTCACAAAACAAAAGCTAAATTTAAAGTCATTTTTCTAACATTTTAAACTTCCCTATATATGTTTTTCACAGCATTGATAAAATCATGTGTCACAACCATTGCAATTCTCTTTGGAAATATTGCCTTAATGCTTAAGAAAAATTGCCTTAATGACACAAGATATTGACTGGTGTGGTTCAGTAGTTTCTTTAAATTACCACTTTGGCTTCTAGCCCAACAAGTATGTGAAGAAGAAAGCCCTACTACAATAGAAAAAATGTTTCATATTTTGTTCTGTTCATTTAAAATTGCAGATGGGTCCAAGGTGATTTGACTGAGTTCTGCTGTGAAGAGGTTTCCATATAAATCTAGGTCTTAAATTTATTATGAACAGTGGCTCAGAAAGCAAACTATGTAACGGGAAGAATTGTCTGAAAGCAATTGACTAGTAAAAGAAATTATCTTGCATGGTTTCCTTATTGAACTACAGTCTCATGCTGAGTTTTAGTGCTAGTATTTGATGTCATTCCAATTACAGAAATACTGAAGTAGAGAAAAAAATGTTTTGTTGTGTACTCACAAATAATTAAACTTCACAGCAGATTTCCATGATTTCCAAATTATGTGCTGAGAGTGCCTCGTAATGGAGGTGTAGTTGCTTTTGCTATTGGGCCAGACAGTATTGTGAAAAGAGAGGCATATTAGACAGAATAAGTAAGAATAAGAGTCATATTGAAAAGAAGAATTTGCCTACTGAAAGCTTGAATCAGAATAAGACTTTTCTTATAGCTTTTTGTTACTTTGAGATTCACTCTTGAAGTTCATAGAGAAGTAATAAGAAGTCTTAAGAGTTGTCTTAGAATGATAAAACCCAGAATGATAAAAGTTCAGAAGTTCCCTTTTATTCTGTCGAGCAGAATAGGCTGAGATTCATTGTGTGTCCTCCATTGTGTCAGTGAATGGAGTGGAGGGCTTTGTGACTTATAATGAATTTCTGTATTTTGTAAAAATCTCCTTTAACAAAGCCAAAAGCAAAACAATCAGAAATATATCAAAAACTTGCCTCTTTTTATGGAAAAGAAAGTCAATTGAACATAATATTATGATAATGTAAAAATATATATAAATGTATTATGTAGAATAAAAATATCAGTTAAGATATTTTGAGCTCCTCTTTGGAATAGCGCTTTTAATACCTGTTTTTTTCAGATCTAGAATTGGATTCAAACACCTAAATGTAAATACAAAATTTTCATAAAAGTAGATCCCTCATATTACTAATAGCTGTAAGTTGGCTGTTATAATGATATATGTCCTGGCCATTTAAATCAAAGTTTGATATATTAATGTAGAATTTTCTCACTGAGAGAAATTTAGAATAAAAAGAAGTCTTCTAAAATTTCTCAGACTGTGTGGATTTAATTATTTAAATGAAAACTATCTAACAGGAAAGTCCGATAAAGGAAAGTTTCATTCATTTTTTTGAAAATAAGAGGTTTGTACAAAACTTCCTATTATCAGTGCTTGTTTAAAATGGCCAAACCCAGAAGAAAGGACAGAATCCTGGGGAGTTCTCTTTACTTAATTTAGACAAGCAATTCAACATAAGTTTCTGGAGTTAAATAGTTAATGTGATTCCTGCCTTTCTGAGCAAGAAAGTATGAGGGTAATTCTGTGTATGTTATTGATTGTGATATTGGTTATAGTCTGTTTCATTCTATACCGGTACCCGTCAGAACAGTACATAAAAAGTAGGGGAAAAAATAGATTTATAGAAGAAGAAAGGATATGATGTATAACCTCAAAGCAATTGGCAACAGCGTGGAGAGAAAAAAAAAGCTACGCAGAAAGATACTTTTGGAATCTACTCTGTTTCTTCTTCTAAACTATACCTGAGTTGATGATGATGTATATGAGGGAAAACACTGAATCCAGAGAAACTTTCTTTAGCTGAGCAGACACCAGCATGTTAGAATCAAAGGCTGAAAGCTAAAACCGGAAAATATGAATCAATTCTAAAAAAAAAAAAGAAAATAGCTATTACAGTAACCATGATTATAATTGATACAAACTACCAATTTAAGTGACGGATTCTTCATGTCCTGCTGTCTTTAAATTAGACAACAGGTCCTTCTAGAAAGACAACATCTCCTTTAGCCAACTCTGACTTACGAAGCTAATGATAGTTGTAACTTCATGAAATACTAAGATCTGAGATACTCCAAAGAACAGATTAAACTGATAGAACCTGTAGGCACACACAGAAAAAGAGTTATTTGAACACACACACACACACAAATTACTTGAACAAAGAAATTAAAAGAATAAAGTACTGAACGTAAATAAAGGCTTAGTCACTGCCTACCGTATACAGTCAAATGATAAATTGTCATGTATTTTGCTTATCAGGAGATCTCTATGCCTCAGACACCTGTATTCTTAGGTCCCCAAAACAGTAAATATCAAATAAAATGATAAAATACATAATTCTTATTGTAATGTGTTCTCATTTAAATGAGTCTCTGAATTGATTAATTAATATGCAAATATGTTATTTTCAGTGGCCAATAAATGGACTTCTCCAGGTAGATACTATGCAAAATTGTGTTCCCTGCAGGGAATTGGGATTGTTTGTCTAAGTGTGTAATCTTGAGTAATGCAGTGCTAGAAAGATACATCATCCTTCAAGCGCCATTGGTTACAAGGTTAGGAAAAGAGTCTAATCCCTACAACTACGTGATTGTTGCAGAAAAAACAAATATATTTGCCAGTAAAAGAAACATTAATTCCCTGCCAAAAATCATATAAATATTTTACAATTACCTGATTTCTCTAAACTTAAATTGATTATAAATAGTTTATGTGTTTTTTTCTGTCTGTAACCTGCAGGACTATTTAATCAAATCCTGTCTGAATCTTGCTCTGCAGTGCTCTAGCTCTACAGTGCATCAGTGCCCCCTGCAGTCTTGAAATACTAGTTTAATGTTAAAAAAAAACAACTGGTGTTTAAGCAACTGTCTCATACACCAGCTACATACTGCTGTATCCTTTCTTTTTTCTCTTCTTTAAAAGTGAAATAAATTCTTGAGTACAGAGAAAATACTTCAGAAATTTAATAAAAATATCTAGTCAGACTTTTACAGGCAGATAGATGATTTGTAGCAAGCATTTTGTCTTTAGGAAATGAAGGCTGATATGGAGAATTTTTTTTTTTTTTTTCGTAGAACTAGGATATAAATAGCAGAAAAATAAAAGCATATTTAATTCAGAATTTATAAATATGTATACATAGATACATAAACTTTACAATTAATATTAACATAAATAAACCGATTCTTAGATCAAATTCCAGAATATACAGAATGCTCAGACTATAGAGAAATCAGTATTTAGTCTGTGCAAAACTGCAGTAGGTTTTCATATATATTTTAGACAATTCACACAAAATCACATGTATGATCTAAAGATAGGTTTGGGTTTGTGTCTTCTCCTTCATTTCCTATTCATGTCTTTCTGAAGTCTTTGCAAAATTACTAGTTCTGGGTTCAAAGAAATTTTTATGCGCTGAAGTTTAAAGGAAGCAGTAGTTTGTCACAGCTCTGGTAGATACCTTAACTAATGTAAGTGTGTTAAAGGCAAACATTGCAGCTGATGAAACCCAGAGGGGTTCTTACTGCAAGCAGTGTTAACAAAGATACATGAATGTTTTGAATTTAAAAAAATCTCCCAAATAAAAGTCTCATTTCTGTGCTCTACAAGAACTTTTTAAGACATACAGTCTCCAAATCAGGTCTCTGAAGCCAGATTTCCATTTTTTTCCTCTCCACCCCTTCTTAATTAATTGGAAGGTGCTATACTAGTAGTACCCATCCAAGACCCTACTTGACATAAAAGTATGAGTCACCATTTCTTAACCTTCAAAAATATTCCTTATTTAAATAACAAGATGTAATTTGTAATTTTTACAGCTGTAAGGAGCAAGGCTGAAGGCCAAGTGACATTATCCAACTGAAAATGCAGTAATTTCTTAAAATTAACTGCCTAATGTATTTCACTGATGTTATAAATTTGAGTAAGTATTCGATGAAAATGAAAGGAAGTGATTAGACTTCTTCAGTTTCTGGGCACTATAAACAGAAGTCTGACATCATTAACTGGCTTCCAGCATTTGGCAGTTATTAAATGTGTTTCATAAACAGGAAGATGCAGAATATTCTTGATTGAATGAAGGCATTTGAAAGAAATTCACCAGAATTTGTAACTCTTAAGGAGCAAGCTGCTTGCCTTTGTGATTTTTGTTTTCATCATTAAAATCAAAAGGTTAGATTTTTTGAAAATTGGAAGTTAAATGAGTTATTTTTTTCACAAGGGACTGAAATAAGAAAAGTAAGACGGTGAATGGATACAATAAAGAAATCTATTATATCTTTTAACCCCCAGTTGTGTTCAGATGATAGCTTTTATTAAAAAAGAAGGTTCAGTTGGTGAAATGATGAAGCTTTACTTGATATTTTTCTTAAATCTGAGGACATTTGAAGCTAAAATCTTTAATATTGGTGATTTGTATATAGATGCCCTTCAGAACTTAAAGAAGTTAGTAAAGAAAGTATGGCAGAAGAATACAGTGATATTTGAACATAACAATGAGAAATATTCATCTACTCTGTCTCTAAAAATATTCTCTCAGTTCTGTAATTCTCTCTTGCTTTGAAACTTGTTTCATAGTTTGGAGAAAAGTTGATTTTTGGTGACAGGTATTTCGTGACAGATATCCAAATCATAAGCAGATGCTTAAACTTCCAGTGAAGTAGCATTTGAGTTCAAGTTCAGGCAGCATCTATAATGCCCAGCTGCTTTCAGGATCAATACATGCAAAGTATTAACTTGCTTAAATGCAGCTCTGGCTGATGACCTGACACTTCCATAAAAATATAAAATATTTTTAGCTGAATATCTTCTCTACCTCTTGGTGATGTTGCTGTCAGAGCCTTTGAGTTGATAAGAAAATAGGATGGTATGAATATGGCATTTTTCTATTGAGTGGCCCCATGAAGAAAAGGATCTTGAGATTCCCTGGAAGTTAACTGTTGGACACAGCAACTTCACTAATTATTCCTATTATTATCCAGTGCTGAGAAGTTTTAGTGGAGCCTGATGACAGATTGTTCTGTTGCTGCATTTGCTCTTGATACCATTACAGGGAGGTTTAAATACTATTCTACAAGTTATATTTCATTAGAAATGCTTATGTAAGGAAAGATTGACATCTTTTGAGAACATATGGAGTTTTCTCTCTTCTCTTTGTCAGCTGTTCTGCTTTCCCTCTGGGTGCTCCCTCTACTAGTGAAACTAGTAGTCTTGTTACTATTACCTGTTACTACCTCTCCAAGTCCTAAGATTTTGCTAAATCCAAATGATATTCTCTTGCTAATGCTGAAGTCATATCAATGCCTCTGTGCTGAACTTAATTGTTCATAGTTCACTTTAGTCTGAAACAGGGCAAAGGAAGATACACTATTTTGCTGTAAAGGTATGTGATCTTTAGGGAGTGCTTTTAGATATGTTTTGAATATCCAGAAAATGTTTTGGGCTCCTTTCAGTTGTATAATCTAAATATACATGATTCTTAATGAGAGTGACTGTAAGTAGGAATTTGTCTCTCCTTGTCAAAGTTAATTTGTTAAGTTCCACCTTTAACCAACAGAGAAAGCTGGTCACCTCTGCTAAAACAGGATGAACTGGAGATGCCTTTCTCTGAATATAGATTGTCTTTAGAGAGAACCAAGGTGATTAGCTTAGGCAAACTTCCAAACTCCTCGGCAGGTAATGTTTGATAGACTCAATTCAAGCCTACAAGCTCTATTGGCAAATGAAATGTATTCAAATATTTAAGAGGGGACAGGCCTTTTCAGCTGGCATTTTGATACCTTGGAGGATTTGGAAAGGAAAAGAGATTGAACGTGACATCATAAGTATTTAACATGCTATTTACTTTTGTATTGATTCTTGTTGCTGCTGCTCTTGTCATTGCCATAGTACTTGTCCGTTCTCCAGTAAAATGAGAGTGTTCATTACAAAAAATGTATTCCAGCCAAAATAGAAATGTTTTTCCAATTACTTGAAAGGTTCTGGTGATTAGCAGAGGTTCCCGAGGAACAGAAGAAAGTAAATGTCACTCCAAATCTTCAAAAAAGGCAAGGAGTGCCCAGGGAACTGCAGGCTGTCCAGCCTCTGCTTGATCCATGGGAAGGTGCTAGAGCAGCTAATTCAGGATACCCTTTGCAGGTGTATGAAGGAGAAAGTGGTGATGGGGGAGTAGTTAGCACAGATTCACAAAGGGGAAGTCAAGCTTACCCAAGCTGATAGTCATCTGTGATGAGATGAGGGGATCGGTAAATGATGGGAGAGCAACAGATATTGTCTATTTTGATTTCAGTAAGGCTTTTGATACCATCTCCCATAACATTCATATAGACAAGCTCCCATAACATCCACATGGGCTTCTGCCTAGATGAGCAGTCAGTGAGGTCAATTGAAAACCAACTGAACAAGCTCAGGGAGTGATCAGCAGCACAAAGTTCAGCTACAGGCCAGTCAAAAGTGAGGTCCCCCAGGGGTCAACACTAGACCTAGTCCTTTTGTGCTTATTTATTAATGACCTGGATGATGGGGCAGAATATACCCTCAATCAGTTTGCAAAGAAGATGGGTCCAGATGCTTCAGAGTAGTGCCAGGTAACAAGACGAGACAGTGGTCACAAACACACACATTTTTTGTGCTGTGAGGATGACAGCACTGGAACATGTTGCCAAGAGAAGATGTTGAGTCTCTGTCTTTGGAGATACTTGAAAGCTGCCAGGACACAGTCTTGAGCAGGTAACGCTGTTTGAGCATGGAGGCTGGCCTAGCCAGTCTCCAGAAGCCCTTTCCAGCCTCAACTCTTCTGCGACTCTTTCTGAGAAGAATCTCAGAATTACTTGACCTTTCATATTTACACCATTCTTCTGTATGCACTGAATAGGAATGCAGTAATATTTTAATTAAATGCCAGATTACTGATGAATAAATGATGTTTGTGTTTATGCATGCCAGCCATTCTCAAGCATTAAGTCTAGAGAATTAGAAATTAAGTCTGCAAGAAAGGCTATATAATACATAATACCACTCTGCATTTTAACTCTTTCAGTACTAAACCATCCTACACATCTGTCTCATCTTACATGTAGACAAGTTTTCATGGTAATTTTAATGCGGTATTTGATACAGAATGCCTTATTATATTCCCGTCTCTTTCCAGTAACACATAATACTCCTCATCTAGTATTCTTAATTAGTTTTTACAAAGAAATGTAGGCTTTCCCTACTTCCATTATATAAGCAAGATGTGTTGTCCTCATGTAGGGAGACCAATGCACAGAGAGGTAAGGATTCAATATATGAAAATGAGTTAGATGCTGAAACTACTGAATTCTCATGTGAGGCACCTAAAGCCAAAATAATGACCTTTAAAACCAGTTCTTGTCTGTAATTTAATCAAAGATGCATGTGAGCAAACACAATCACATTGTTGTTAGCAAAAGTCAGTAGTTTGGGTACTACTGTGCAGTGTGTATTGGAATGCTGAAGTCTTACCTAAAATGAATTATTACACAGAAAATCAGTTGTGTATTCGTGATCTGGGTATGATTTTCCCTTATCCCTCACACACATCCTGCAAGAATAGTATGCCTTAGATAGATATTTAATTTTGGAGTCTAAATTTAGATAGCATCACTGAGAGGAAAGAATTTCTATAGCTCTTGACACCGAGTAGAAGCTTAGATAAGCAGTAATGATTCCCTTCTGGAACTACGATGTATTAGATAAGTCTCATAACATCTCTGTTAAAGGAACTCAATTTACCACATAAAAATTTACTCAGCCATTTAGGAATGGTGCAGAAATTATGATTATTTTTGCAATGGCCTTTCAGATTGAAAAGCACAGTGCCATGTTAAATAACATTTACTACCAAGAGACTTAGAAAGGGAAGGAAAATATTTTTCCTTTTCAAAAGCAATGGCATCAGTCTGAAGAAACAAGACAAGTTGCATTAGTCAACAAAAAGTTCAGTACTCAAACATATTAAATGTTGTTTATCTAAACTAACAAGAGGTAAGAGATGAAGATAGGAAGAAGTTTGCTGACTGTAACCATAGACAAACCCAACACTCAATGCTGTTATCAGACAGATTGTGCCAGAAAGTATAAGATCTCCCCACAGACTCACTAATGTTAAGTAGTTTTGACTACTGTCTCTTGTTTTGAGTTTAATGTTCCTATGATAGAAAGTTAAGAGGGGCTTAAAAGGAAGGAAGGCGGCAGCTATGAAAGAGCAAAATCTACCCAAAGTAAAGGTCAGTGTGGACAACCAAGAAGTTTGTTTCTTACTTGAATGTGCAACAAGGTAGCATGCAGAAGTTCCAGGAAGAAGAATTACAGATCAGGTACAGAAATTTAGTTCTACCAAAAATTGTATTTTTTATTTCCAGAACTTAGGAAATAAGTTTTTCAAACATCATCTAAGAAAGTCTCATGTAAGGAGGGCTCCCTTTAAAGGCTTTGTTTAGGAAAGTATTAGACTTCTATCATGAACTACTGATTCTGCAAATTCTGATGTATTACATCTGTTGTAAAGTATATGGAATCTGCATACTTTAAAAAAGCAAGCACAGCAGGACTGTGTCTCTTGGTATGTATATTTCCTTTTCCTTTTTTTCTTTCAACTCTTCCCATAGCTGACGTTTCTTTTTCATATCTGCCATTGCAATGCATAATGCGTGTTGTTGAGCTCACCATGAAATTTCCTTTTGTAAACTGAGCTTTCATAAACTTCATTATATCTGTTAATTGTATTTTCACATCCTCAGCTGCATTGTATTTCAAGAACATTATCTGCACTGCTAAGAGTTTTCACCATTAAATCAGACGCTGTGTGTGCACTAGCAGTTGTAAATTATTTTATACCAACTGAGAATTTTTTAAATGGAAAGCTGCAACTACAGTATCATTGAGTTCTGCTACCGAATGTTATGCCTAGTAGGAGGGAGAAACTGGGTTCATAGCTTGGAACATGCATTGAGAAGTTAATTTTGAAAGGGATATACCTGATTATAAGTTAACTGCTACATCCATTAGAAAAACAAACAACTGGTTCTTCTGAATCAGAGAAAAACGGAAATGGGTGAGGAAATAAGTTTCAGGTAGAGACTACTGAACAAAAATAGTCCCTCTCCTGCAATCTCTTAATTCTCATCTTTACTGTGCCTAATGATAAACATTGTTTCTCTGGTAGGATAATTTCACAGATATGTTTTTGTTCTGTGGGTTCACTGCAGTCCGTAAACTGTCTTTTAAATAGCTCTTGACATGACTGTACACAGTGAAATAAACAGTCTGTAAAAGGCTTTGCTCTTGCTTGCCAAACTATATGCCTACTCTAGTAGGTTTTTATTCCTGTTTAATCTGAAGTGCTGTTGGTTTTCATTTCATAGGGTCATGAAATTACCTTCTACCACGTATGCTAATGCTCTTGAAAAATCTTCCTTTAATCTCCAAAATCTAAAACACTTAAGAGTACATTTTAATATTTTGTGATAGCTTAGCAAGAATGACATGTATGTACTTCACCAAAGAAAATTGCAAATAAAAGCAGTTGCTTTCCACAATTACTTCCCACAAATTACTTTATTGAGAAGCTAAAAATACAGCCTGCTGTATCACACTCAGATAGGGCTAAATTACTATTTATTACTATTACTTCAGTAATAGTTTAATGCGTAAAAGTAAATGTTTAGTGTGTAAGTACCGGAAGATGTCGGCAGTAGAGATGCTATCATATCCTTAGGGCTCTGATGCCATTGCACGTCTCATCAAACTGCTTCATGGAAAAATGTCAAAGTAGTTCTGATGACATGACTTCCATCAGCCTGGTACTGAATTACCTTGGGGATGAGTATGCTGCTCATTGCAGTTCTCAGGTTGCAGTTCATTATGCAGCTAGATCTTCCTTATTGTAGAATATTTTTTCTTATGTTTCAGTGGAATTTCCTGTGTTTCTTTCTGTGCCCATTGCCCTTCCCTATGCCCTTCTCCCTTTACCACTGAAAAGAGTGTGTCTCTGTTTTGTCCTTATCCCTTCAGCAGATATTTATGCACATTGATAAGATCTCTCCAGAGTCTTCTATTTTTGAGGCTAAGAAATCCCACCTGTCTCAGTCTCTCCTAATACAACAGGTACTCCAATACTCCATCATCTTGGTGCTCCTCCTAAAGACTGGCCGTGACTGGCCAGCCAACATAAACCTGTCACATGTCTTGTACTGGGGAGCCCAGCACGAGACTCAGGGCTCTGGATGTGGCCTCACCAGGGCTGCGCAGAGGGGAATGATCATCTCCCACAACCTGCCTACATGGCCTTGGCAGCACCACACTGGGAAGGGCAAAATCATGCCATAGTTCCATATTAGTCCACCACATGACTTTCCTAAGGAGTAAGTGGCTTAATTCAGTGATTGACTTCAACTAAAATTCTCTCTTGGTTGGTGAATTTATATTGGATAGAATAGCAAGCTTTGATATTTTGCCTTTTTTTTTCCCCTTAGTTTTTCTCATAGGAAGTATAGTCTGGTGAATACATGTGAGTCTGGTTAGAAACATTTATGATTTCTGATCTCTTTTCAGGTCCCACTTTATATGTCATTTAATATCTGATAGATAATCAGTAAAATAACTCACACAATACCAGCCACAGCAGCATCTTTGAAATAAAGTAAATAACTTCTGGTTTTCTAATAATGATAACACTGAATTTGGGATGTGATTGTTTAGTATGAGTCATTTTGTTCCTTTTTTAATTTTAAAATCCCAGATCTGTGTCTTTACAACATGAAGTAATGTTTTCACAGTTGCTGCTGTTTTGACGTTGTGATTGGTCTCAGGGTTCTTTGGAATGAATCATGATCGCTAATATAGCAGGCAGCAACGGAAAGCATATACCATAGACAAGCTTAACAGAAGTGTGATTGATCATTTATATAAAGTTGAAATTGTACAAGAAATGGAGGGACTAAAATACAGAGTCTGACAAAAATGAGGAATTGACATACTTACAAACTCAGCCTAAAAATCACCAGTTTTATTCCAACCTCTTTTATTTCCTCTAAACATAAGTTCTCTTGGTTGTGTTACTTTTGTACTGTTTATTTTGAGACTTTTTCTTAAGGAAACTATGTGATCACGATTTTTAAGCCTCTACAAATGTTTCTGAGATAGTCATCTCCTGCAGTAGTGATGTAACAAAATACAGGAGGACCTTATTCCCCTGCTTTGGTTGCTAATTTGGCAATTTAGGAAAATTCAGAAACTACCACTGTGATTGACCTCAACTGTTTTGCAAGTTAACCTGTTTTCACAGTTCAGATATGAGATGCCTGTTTCCCTCCAAAGGAGTCAGTAGCGATGCAACTGTTGCAGTGAAGCAAATCTAAGAAAGATGATTTTTAAACACTTTTCCAACTCCAACCAATATTAATTCAATGTTCTTTACTAATTCTGTGTTCTTTTGAAGAGAGAATGAGAGCATAGAGAAGAAGGAAGAACAGCTGGTGAGACTACACATGCTTTTGATTTTACGGCACAACATTGAGAACGATCCCAAATGCTGTCTTCCTCCCACTCAGTTTATATCCTCAAATGGTAAAGAATGACATACAAAATAAACAAGATTTCAAATTATACTAACATCTGTATGTTGACAAGCACTTCAGATTTACATGTATTCAGCTGTGAAACACAAGGTTACAGGCCTCAAATCAGCTGTTTTGAGTTCATCTTAAAATTAAGAGCAACAGGGTGATACTTGCAGCAGGTAACAAGACCTTTGTGTGAGTCATTGATCTCAGATGTGCTGGCAGGTTGGGGAGCTTAAAAGAAAAAAAAAAAAAAAGTCTTGCTAGTTACTATCAGTGAATCAGGTTTTGCTGGATTCATTTCTGTCAAATTGTTAAAACTTTGTATAACAGCTCAATTACTAAATTAGCTTAAATGCTTCCTGATTCTTTATTCAAATACATGTTTTAGTTAAGCTGTGTGGAGTCGAGGTCGTTACTTATTCATAGCAGTGTGAAAGGAGTGGGAGTGCAGCCGCAGATGTTTGCCCAGCTCAGGCTTTCCTGCTCTCACGGTCGGGGAGGGAGCCGTAGGGCGCCTGGAAGCAGCGCTGGCACCAACGCCGTCAGGCACCATTGGGAAGCAAAAGAAGCAGAACAGCACCGCGAAGGCTGGTACCACCAGGAAGGGCGGCAAACGAACCTGGGAGGAACCAACCTGCCAAGAAGCTTCTCTTTACTTCTTAAACAACAACAAAAAAAAAGTAAAACAAAAAATGAGACTTGGGCTGCAATTATGTGTGCTTGTAAAAACCCAGCTGATACACGCTCCCTTGATTCTGTCTGAGAGAAAAACAGTAGCTTCAAGTCTGAAGGGGAAGTTTAATTTCCACATCTGGAAATCACTGGTTACAGAGGACCTAAGAGCGTAGGACTCGCTACATGCAGGCACGTTATCCCTCTAATTCCATATGCCACCTTTGACAGAGCTAAGGATCTTGAGGAGTAAATTTTGCAGTGGTTAAAGACTGGATCTAATAAGAAGAGAAGCTAGTAGTGAGAAGTTGGTTTGTGTTATGATTCTTTCCCATTTTTTTTTTTTAATTTCCTTCTTTGTGAGAAAAAAGAAAAATCAAGCCACCATTCCAACTCTGCTACCAATAATTTTCACTTGTAAATACCTGTTTTATATGTGTTCTTACTATTACACAGCTATCAGTTTCTTGAAGATTTGGGTTATGTTTAGGGGAAAAAAAAGATTTTTTTTGATGTGTTTTTATTTAATCTGAGGTTGTAATCTCAGCAATGGGTGACTAAGCATTTCTAATTTGCTGTGTTCACCTGGTGGACGATAGCACACTTACTGGCACACTTTTCCTGAAGCTCCAAATGCAATGGTTAGTGGTATTAGCTTCATGCTTGTTATTTACTTTAGGAGAAAGGAACAATTAAAAACAAGGAAAATTCTTTGTTGTGTTTTTATTCAATAGAAACAAACAGAAAGTAACTTATTTTCTTAGAATTCCAAGCCTCTTACCAGCAAGGCCTCAGCCTCCAGAAACTTTTAGGGTTTTATTTTCAGTCTTCTTGTTATCCAGGAGGAAAGCATCCCTTTGGATGCTTTTATCTCATATGTGTATGGCTTGTAAGTGTCTTGAAATCTCTATATCCTCATTTCTGACCATGCTTACGTTATGTGTATGGCTTGGCTGTCTTATATTTTGGATAATGCATCTATTTAGGCAAACTCTATATTTCTGAACACATTATTTCTTTTTTTCATTCTATGTATCTTTAATGGAGGACTCCTGTCCCAAGCCTCCAACATAATATTGTCTGCTCTTTTGATTTTGATAGTACTTAATATTAACTGTGGTAAAAAGCTGAAATTTTTAAGTTCTGTACATTTTCCACGTATGGAATGTAAAGAGTAAAAATATTCCTTAAAAAAAATACAGTCAGATCTAAAAACATATCTGGATGCCTAAATATAAGTTTCTGCCCAAACGTCTTTGGGACTCTAAGTTCCTGTTTAGAGCATCTGTGTAAGGGATGAAAATAAGACAAAGCGATAGAGCTGATTATGACTATGACCTCTGTAACTTTGTTTAAGCTCCATGAGGTTTTTTTGTAGGCACCCTCATTTAAGCTTCATAAAGTGATTTGTGAGCATCATATAAGCTGTGATTTGGCTTAACACATTCTCTTATACCTTTTAGACAAATTGACTAGTTTTAGTTATTTCTCTGTTTTCTGTTAATTCTTTAAACATGTAATTTGCAATTTTAAAGCGTTTTCATTTTCAGTTTATTTTTTTTACTTTTTTTTCCAACAGTTTTTAACCTGTTTATTTGAATTAAATTCCATTAGTTTCTGGGTTCTCTAAGGTACTGACTCCACCATGTGCAAATCCTACAAACTTTATGAGGATTTAGGACCTTTCACACTGTTCAAGCTTCATTGATGAATTGTTGGATTGAGACACTTAATTGACATTTTTAATAAGAAGGAAGTTTGGTTCTGATGATGGTTGTGTGTACCAAATATAACTGAATAAACTTAGATGTAGATTTACACTCTTCTGGATCTTTGTAAACATACAGGTAGAAAATAGAGATAGGTAGTGATGCAATCCTTGAACATACAAGGTCAGTTCAAAGGGAAGTATTCCAAGAAAAAGTATTGGTTCAGTCCTTTATTTTTGGATAAAAGATTCACAGTCATTTTTACTTTCAGTAATGTATATTCCTCACACTTTCTACAGAATTTTGTTTATGCTTGGTGAGAACTTGTGTTATTACAATATTATAGGGAAGATATATTTTTATGGGCAAGAAGAAAAAGAATTTTAACTTTATGCAGATGTACTTCTCTGCATGCATACATACTGAAGAAGGAAGAATGGTTCATTACATGGTTCACTAAAAATTAGATTTAATTTCAATTTTGTCCTATACTATTTTTAAATAGCAAAAAAATTAGGCAATAATAATAATGTCACAATGTGCTCTAGGTCTCCCTGCTGGAGCAGGGGGGTTGGACTAGATGATCTCCAGAGGTCCCTTCCAACCTCAGCCATCCTGTGATTCTGTATAACAGAAGTACTCCTCATTGCCTTTCTTGGAATTGAGATTTCTTTGTTTAAATGAGTTCCTAGGAATAGCACAAAGCACAACCAGGACTCATTTTTTTTTAACTTCCACCACACAGCTATAACAGGGAGTAACTTCTGTCTCCTGGAAGAAGAACAGAGGGGCTTCTTGTCAGGAAAGGGGACTGAACCCAGTCCCTGAGGGGATGAGACTGCCACAACTGCATGTCCCCAGGTCCAACCAGTAGCACTGCTGAGAAAATATTACCAGCGAGAACCCATGCCAATGCACATGTATAATAATGTGGACCCCTCGGCAGCTGGGCTTGGACACTCAGTCCACCCTAGAGCTGGCCCTCTCATCCCTGTTTTTTGCAGCTGCTGCCACCTGGACAGAGGAGCCCTGAGGCCCCCGGTCCCGCTCCGACTGCAGGTGCAGAGCCCTCGCTCACACCGTGCACACACACACACACACCGGGGGCTCTCCCAGGCCACGCTGGCCCTTGGGGTCTCCAAGGCAGTTGACTGCCGGGAGGAGCAGGGCAGGGGCAGCCAGGAGCCGCAGGCAGGAGCAGGGCAGGGGCAGCCGGGAGCCGCCGTGCTGTCGCCTGCGGAGCGCCACACGCGCTGGCCTCCCACTCCCTTCAGCCCGGCCCTGCTGGGCCGGTGCTGGCGGTCACAGCCCCACACGCTCCGGTTGCACAGGAAAGTAGACAGGAATTTAGCGAGAGGACAGGAGAGACTGCGCTGATCAGGTGCAGGGCATGGCCAGACAAATGTACAGAACAACTGCCCGTTTACGCACAATCGACCCCTTTTTTTTCCTCACATCCTTCTATTTTCCCGTATTTGTTCCTCCTAAGTCACCTAGATCACTCCCTTTCTCTGCCTTTGGCTCCTCCTCAAATGCTCTTCCCTTGCATCCCACAATGTGGCTCATCTTGCTGGGTTTCATATCGCGACCACAGGGCTGATGCGCCCCTGGGAGGATCTGGCTAGCAGATCCCTTNTAGATCACTCCCTTTCTCTGCCTTTGGCTCCTCCTCAAATGCTCTTCCCTTGCATCCCACAATGTGTCTCATACCCCAAGGCAGCGAGCCCCCCCATTCATCCAAAAGGTGCTTGGAAGAGCCACCCCCATTGGCTCATCTTGCTGGGTTTCATACTGCGACCACGGGGCTGATGTGCCCCTGGGAGGATCTGGCCAGGAGATCCCTTCTCTGAGGAGGTAATTTGGGTTCCAACCCAAGCTGTAGGTCTGTGATCCTGCACTTGTCTGTGCTGGTGGAGATGAGCTCTGGACATGCTGAGGACTCTCCTGTGATGGGGCTGGGAGTAGCCAGGGCAGCCATGGTACTGGTTCCCCTGCCCTGCATTGCGCTGTGGTGATGAAGTTTTTATCATCTATTTGAAGACTCCTGAAGATCTTGCTTTCCAGTCACCTCTGTTTCTCATCTGCTCTCCCTTCTTGCTGTCGGCAGCAGTGACTGTCCCCGCTGCTGCATCTTCACCAATGCAGATATCTGCATATTTCCTCTCGGCTTACTTCTAAGGCCCTGAGCCCCTGTTTTCCTTTTCCACAGTTCTGCTTCTCTCAATTTCTGCCCCATTTTTCTGGGTCACTTCCAATATTTGCTTTCTCCTGAAATATCTCTGTCCTTCCTCTGTCCAGCTTCTTTTCCTTCCTGCCTGATTCACAACATACTTTCCCCTGCATGCCGACAATTTGATTTCTGCTGTACTGGCACTACTTAATCTGTTTTCCTACCTCCTCCAAGCAGGAGATCATATTACTTATACCTTTATTTAATATTATTTTACTTAATATTATTTATTAATTTACTTAATCTTATTTGTAAGTTATACACTGGGAGATGTTGTCTTCTAGAATGGCCTTACAAGATTTGGTATCTTCAAGCAATAAAATACCTAATAACAGAGCCCATGTTTACTTACCTCTCTACTGCTGATATCCCCCTAAAAAGAATTATAAGAGCATGTACAAATTGTACTGTATGCATGGAGGTTATCTCCTTCACAGAGGAAAATACTTTCATTTCTCCCTTAGGAGACATCTGTGGAGAGGGAATGAGCAACTGCATTTTCGTTATCTTTTTGGTAGATTTCTGAATGAGGACTTTATTTGGAAATTATTAATGTCCTCATATTTCCTTAAATGTAATATGAATTTCTAAAAATAAGTCTTAATGTTTTTCAATAAAAAGGTGAAACTTAAAAAAATAAGGATTTGGGGGGTGGGGGCGGGGGGAGGTTCTTTTTGCTTTATATCTTGTTTTTATCCTTTCAGGATTCCTGCACCTTCACATCTGTCAGCCACTTTCCCTACGGCTGCTGCGGATACATCTGAATCGCCTGAGCCTGTGGTGCCCTTGGTGATTTCTACCGAGTTGCCATCTGTGTGCCAGGAGGGCTTGTGCCATAATGGAGGGACTTGTCATCCTGCCCACCTGCCTACGGGGGCCACCTCGTTTCGGTGCGACTGCCCGCTACACTTCACCGGCCGGTTCTGCGAGAAAGGTAGCGGGGCTTCGTTTCTCTCATAGTCTGTGAAATACAGGTCTTCTGCTCTGCAGGAGGAAGGGGAAGAGGTAATGAGAGGTAATACTTCTCTGCTTCCCCTCTCAGTTATTCTTGGAAATTCAGGAGTGGAATTCTTGGGAATTCATTAGTGTCTGGAATCAGGCACTGATAATGAGAGTTGCGGGCTTGACAATAAAAAATACTATGGAATACCACAATATTAATGCATGTTGTGCAGCATAATATTTTTGGAAGAGAGAAAAAAGTAACATAAAAAGATGAAACTAAGGAAGAGATTTCCTCAAAAAATTGTTTTCAGTTTCTATATATAGGTTTTCTTTGCTTGTGCTGCTGCTCTTTTGTTGGAACGTTTTTTTATTCTGCAGTTCATTTATATTTTTATTGTATTACTGCTGCGTACAATACACAGATTAGACAAATGAACATGAATAAATTAGAATTTAAATAAAAACGAAACCTTTGAGTAATTTTGGATTCCTGTAAAAAGTATCAAGGCTGTCAGACAAAGTGGTCAACTGATAGGTTTTCTGTTTTGTAATCCTACTTATTTTGCATAATTGCTTTTCAGAAAGTTCTTCTTCATGATAGATTTTATAGCTGAATTTAAAAGCAGTAGGAAATTCTCATTAGTCTTAAAGGTCCTGGTGTGCAGGAGAAGAAGAAAAATCTCCAGGTTGTCATTATATAATTGTAATAGTCTCTAATGAATTTCCCAAGGTATGGAATACAGGCAACAAGGCTAAAAATGCCCTTGACAGATTTTCAGTATACCTGAGCTAATCTCACTTTGTATTTCTGGCTTAAAGCAAGTTACTACATTCACTATGTATAAAAACAGTCAATAACTGTTAAGCTCAAAAAAAAAAAATGCTTGCAGTGAGTGTTGCTGTAGATATCAAAGAATTTTTTACCTCTCAACCTTTCCCAATTTTATGATAAATTAAGTCGTGTATATTTAAAAATTCTCAGTGTTGAAGATGAATTCTGGGAATGTATTTTATACATTTAGTATCTGGACATACTCTTTGCACTTTTTTTCAATACATTGCAGCTGTGCAAACTGCACTATCAAATAATGGACCAAAAAAAAAAAAAGGTTTTTCCTCCAAAGATAACAGATTTTGTGGCAGTTTAGAAACATTTTGAAGTGTTTGTTTGTTTATATACATTTGAAGTGCTAGAATTCCCCTCTGTGTTCCAAAGAATGCAGTTGGCATCCTGTGTACCAGCATCATCTGCTGTATTTTGGATGGAAACAGGGTTTGTTTTTTTCTTTGGAGAGTAAGCAATATTAAATTTAAAGAGGAGTTTGATAGACAGTAATAGGGCCATATCAGCATGCATGTGGGAAAACCACTCAATTTGGCTGATAGGTTTTCTGGATTGCACTAGTATGGGTTTGACTGGTGCTTTATTCAGATTGTCTTACCTTCCAAGTGGTTTGTCTCCAGGATTTTTCAACTCACTGGGATTTTTAATGAAAACTCACATGTTCGATATCTGCATCATCTTATTTGGGCTGAGTACTTACCTCATTGCACCATGGACCCATTGACTAAACCAACTATTTTTAAGCTGTTCATTCCAAAAGCATCCAAAACCATTTTCAGCTTTGAAAGTTAATCAGTACAGGCCTGTTGAGTGCATATAGTGGGATAAATTGACTTTATTCTGATGGCATTTTCAAGATAATTTCACATACTTATCTTACTGGGTAAATGAAGTATTCCCCCTCTCTCTCCTTCTGTGACTCTGATTAAAAAATCAAGTGTGAAAACATGACTGAATTATGACTATTTTCTGAGCAAAGTAGAAGCAGAGGACTGTTACAGTAAGGGACATTTGTAACCCCATCTCTGATTATTGGAACTGAACCATCCTATTTATATATACTGGTAACTGTCTCATTCGGTAAAATCAGACTATGAGCTTTAAAAAAAAATAAACAGGTAGCTACTTTTGAGAATAAAACCATACTTGTATAACCTTTTCATCGTTTAAATGGTTGAGGTGTCTAGTTTCCATGAGGTATGTCTTTTCCTTTTTTCTAAATTTAGAAGAGATACCATTTGCATTGCTGAGACTTGCAGGCATACTTGATGATGAGATTTAATGGTGATTCATTTTCTGCATAGACTCTATGTTAATAGTTCTGGCCCTGGGAAAAAAAAAAAAAAAATTTATCTTCTCTTCCTTTGGTATGGAGAAGATCAATTAAGGAGTTCCTTTCATTACAGGCTTCTTTTTTTACACTAAGCAACTTCACCTTCAATGCACTGGTGAGCTTACAGTTTAATGTGCAGAGCTCCTGCTCAGCCAAGACTGCTGTATGCAACAAGTTTATTGGCAGATCATTGCAGCAACTACAGCCCAGAATATATGCAATCTTGCTGTATGTTTCTATAAATCAGGTTCAGATTTGATTTATGCTCTATGTAGTGACTGAAGAATAATTGAAACATAATGTGATAGTATTTAATCTTAAAGTTTCTACAGTTAATTTAGTGCAATGAAGCCAGAAACTGTCCACCAGAGAATTATAAAAATAATTCTCTGACAATCAGGGTCTGTTTTTTAAAGAAGTATAGGAATAATATTATTAGGAATGGAATCATTTTATAATTGTTTGCTAGACCCTGCAAGAGAGAAAGTAAATTATCATGTATAGAATCCAGAAATTTTGTTTCAATCACAGAATTTGTCTTTCAACTCCTCAGAGAGTATCTCATGAACTAGCTCTTCTTATCATGCTATAATGTTTTCCCATAAATTTCACTAATACATGCTTATCTACTACTAATTACACTTTACTTTTTGTGCTAGCGAGCAAGAAAATATATCATGTACTTAACTGGTACATTAACAACCAGCACGGCATACAGTGGCATCTTATGTACAAAAATATTTGTAGGTATCTTCATTCGAATGTGTGCTTTTGTGTGTATGTGTGTAGCTTAAGGTGTTACCTGGTTTCTTAATAACAACTGTACATTCCTGACAGCATGAGAAACCTTCTGGAATCAAAGCAAGTGAATGCCATTATCTCACGTTATGTGGTTCAACTTGATAACATTGTATTATATTACTCCTTAACTAACTATAGCAGGTTGTTCTGCCCCGGAGAAAAATGTTTAAGTCAGAAGTGTCATTACAGTTATAGCAGGGCCAAATCAAATAGATTTAACAGATGTTCTTAGTGAGAATGTGCATAAGTAGTAATACATAGTGCCCATGTGTATTTACTCCAAACAATTAGATATCTCTGAAAAACAAAATGTGCTTAAATGGCAATGTTAAAAAGTGGAAGTCTATCTCTGTTTTTCTAAGAAAATAGAAAACTAAAGATATAAATCAGTGTCTCTGAAGTAAAGTCAGATTGGAGATATGATCACTGGTTTTATGCTGACGTATACAAACAGAGGTTTTAGTCTATCTGTGTGCAGCCATCTGAGACCTCAGTTCCCTTTAAAACACTACTTTCAGTACTTTCAATTTTATTATTACCCAACAAAGTTGTCTGAAAATGAGTAGCCTCTACAAGTTTTCCTTTAAATAAAACAGAAAATTTGCTGCTCATGTAAATCTAATGTTTATTTCTCAGCAGTGTGTGCTAGGTCATCCAAGAGAAAGGAAGAATCTGTATAGATAGGGAGTACAGTAAAGGATAACCCAGAAAGACATGATTAAACAGTGTATTCTGAGCCATACTTTCTTTGGCCTTCTGGATAAGTAAAATTTGATTTTAATATGAAATATATTCCTTCTTTCCTCCATGAAACAACTCGCTATTAGCTAAGCTGTTTTATCAGCTTCATTGTGATACCCCTCTCCACATGAGTGGAAAAAGAGCCTGATGTTTCTGGTTTAGCATGAGGGCAGATGGTTGTCTATTACTGTAAAGTTCATAGTGATAGGTTTGAATATCACTGCCTTGTACATGCAAAGAAAGTATGTCTATGACTATTAATTATAGGATTAACATTTTTAAAGTATCCAAAGTTTTTATTATTCTTTAAAAGTTTCATAAACTGTTCAATAAAAGGCTATTAAAGTGCCATATGTTAAAATTAGGATATCATCTGTTGAATTTGATACGTTGCCTATGTATATTCTGTACATTATTTAAAGGTCAGCCCCTTCCCCAAAGCTGCAAAACCAGCAGTAAAATGGGAGCCTGTTACAGACATTTATCTCTTAAGTGTCCTGCCTGGAGATTTTTCTGCATTTCTTCTCTGAGATACACTAGTTGAATTCCTGATTAATTAGTTATTTGATAAAACCATTCTGAACATTAAAAGTTTCATTTACTTTCGACTTTTCTAGAAATTAGTCCCATTTCTTTCATTCTTTGTTAACTAATATGATTCAGCAGGGACCATATATTGCCTTTATTTATTTGTTTTGGGAAATAAATGTAATTGGTCCAGATTCTGTGAAACACTGATTTCAGCCATATTTGGAAGCATATAAACTTATGTCTATAGTAGGTCATAAATCTATTGATGTTTATAATGTATGTATGTATCTGTATATATATATATATATACATATATATGTGTGTTTTTTTAAAAAGTCTGTAGTCCTATTTACAACATGCGAGGAAGTGGAAATCATATACAGAGGTGTGAATGGGGTTGGGCAGTTGTGCACTGATTGATTTCATTTCCACACATCTATATTTGATGTACTCAGAAAAGCAAACAGCGAATTGTTACCTCATATCCTTTTCTTTTTCTGTCATTTTTTTTCCAGAATACAAGTCTTCTTTCTCCCATCTTATCCTCCCTCAAATGTCTCCAAACCTTGGTAGAACTCTGTGATTAGAAGAAGATAAGCTATTCAGGGATATGTGCAAACTTTAGTAATAATTTGATATTATAAACCAGAGACAGCATCTAAACTCATCAGGTGTCTATTGCACAAAATGTGTTTACTTATGTATGTAAAGATTTTAGTTTCTATCTCTAGTTTTTGGCCTAGATTTAACAGAAGCAGTGAGATCAAGTGACAGCATGAGTTTTCCCTTCAGGCTTACAGTGTTTTTTAGAGGATGGCTTTAAAAATGAAGCAGGAACTTTAAAAGTTAGGAATAAACAAAGGTTTATCTAGAAGTTTAATAACTTTGGATATTGGCTGTTGATACACTAATTACCACACTACCAAATTTAAGGTTGTGTGTAGGAAATAACTAACCATTCCCATATGGTTTATTTGATACAGTAAAAATTCAACAGAAGTACTGTTTTTGTGAGTAATGCAAAAAGGACTTATCTAAATAGTTTTAACATCCTTCACCGCACTTTCACTCATGGATGTAATCTCACGTTTTGATACAGGACTACACAACTTTGTAAATGGAACCTTTGAACAGCCTAGTATTTTACTGTTCTGGGGTACAGTGAGACAGCAGAGGAAAATAAAATGTTTTGTCACCTCCTGGATTTGGACTTGTAGTAAGAGATTCTTATCAGAATTTAAAGTACAGATGAATAGCAGCATGAAAAATTTATATGTGTAAATTGTACTTTTTCTGTTTAAATGTAATGGGTCAAAATGCACTGTTACCTGTTCAGATTACACTTCTACTGATGTATGAGATACAGGTATGAGTGGACTTTTTCCATCACTGGGCTTATGATAAGCTGGAGCAGAGAATTTTTATTGCATGATTGATGGATCAGAGAATTCTTACCACTAGATTAATTCCCAGTTGTTCACATGTGAACATATCAAACAAAGCTTTACAACAGGCGATATTAACCTCTAGTGTTTTGGCCTTTTAACTTTCTTCCTCCTTGCCCAGCTGTTGGCCACCAGGTTTGTACAATTATCCTGTCTGTAAACACCCACTAGCTTCAGCCCCACCTCGGTCATCTGTTTTGTAATTAAGCATGAGGATTCAAAGAGCTGCAGAAGTCAATAAAAGAGTTTTTTTTAAACAATGCAATAGCAAAAAGATGTGGCTGATGCTAAAGAAATAAATATACTATTCAGTTATTTCAATCCCCAAAATACGATATGACAGATTAAAGCAGTAGAAATAATATGAGGCTATATAAAGGTGAAGGAGAAAACATTGAAGATAGTTTGTTATCTCTTAGGATCATGACTATATCATGTGTTTCATTTTATTACTAAATAGCAGGAGAGTTGGTACAAGTTCTTATAGCTGCAGATTCATCCTGATAATATTTTGTTTTCTGATTGTCTATTTAAACATTTATATCACTTACAAAATTTAGTAGCACGCATCATGCTATAAAATGCTTTCTAAAGGCTTCTAGAAATCAGCCCATTCGTGAATGAATACAGAGATGGCGAGAAAAGTCAAGAGATCAGTGTACTGGTCTGTAACTGATGGCATGTGAAATAATCATCACTTTTCCCTACTGAGGCTCAGACTGCAACTTGTTGGCACATGCCATTTTGTATTTGTTATGTGTTGTATTGGATTTGGATTTGTTATGTATAAGCATTTTTTAAGCAATTTAATCTGGTTCCTGAGAAGAGGTGGCCCTTGGTCTTTGGGAGCAAACTGCCAGCTTAGTCCAGCATTGATTTTTCAAACTTGTGCACTGACAGATTATTTTCTCTATTTGTGGTCCTGCATAATTGCTTGGAGTTTCTGGTTCCAATATGTGTTTTCTGCTTGCAGAACTGTCTGGTTTTATGAGCCTTTCAATTATTTCTACATACCTCTTCCCAGAACTAGTTCTGCTGCAAAAGACCTGTATAACTGATTTGGGAGAGCTATCAGGGTGGTTCTCCATTATAAAAGAAACTCTCATGTATAATAAAGATACATGAAATAAGCATATTTTTCACTATTATTAGAAACTGTGATCAATTTCATTTTGCAGTTCTATGTGGCAGTGAAATGATTTGCTTCCCTATTGACACAAGATAGAAAGAGTTTAGCATGCTCCAGATTCAGGGTTGGGATATGTGAATGTGGCCTCCTTGTTGCTCCCCAGAACACAAAGCAGTTCTCACTCTTTGACTGTAGTTTCAGTGAGGAGTTCTCTCTGTAACAAACTTAAAATATCTGTATTTCCGATTTTTTTTTTAACTCTTGTGACCATAGGAAGGGAATTGAGGAAAAGAAACAAAGGAGTCAATGGACATTATAGTACCGTCCACTGCAGCATATGTCATCTCACATCAGGTGCTTTGGACTCTGCTCACTCCTTTGGAAAATAACAAAGTGTGAGATACCCTCACTTGATTTCCTGTCATTTAACCACAAGGTTTAGTGATGATGCTGGGCACACACACAGTATATCTGCACATACAGACATGCATACACCTTTGTTCAAGGGGCTGTTTGCTCATGTGAGGCTGCAAGTTTTGTGAGCAGAAACTTTTCAAAAATTTTCATTATTTTTAACAGAACCAGGCAAAAATAATACTGCTACAGAACTTCCTTTGCCAATACTTCATTTCAGGCTTATGATATGCTTAGTCATTCTACATCATATTTGAAAGGATTCAGTCCTTGAGCATGTCCTCTTACTGCTCTTTAGACTTACAAGTTTTCCAACTGATAATGCAGATGTGAGAAACCAGGATGAACAGAAATGATTTGTGCAATTTGTGCTGTAGGAACTCTGACCATGAGGACATTGCCAGTGTCTTTTAAGTGAATACACAGTGTGTCCTGGTGGTGAACACAGGGGCAAGCCGTTACTTCTGATCCAGATAAAAAGCAAAGTTATGAAGGCTATGCTAATAATAATCATTTCTATTTGGGGATTATAAATATGCCTGTAACAGAATGGAATCTGTAGATAAACTGTTACTTTGAAAAATAGATTAGACTTCTACTCTTTGATTTAGATTTCTTAGTAACTTTTTAGCTTAGTAATTAAGTTTGTAACTTTTTTAAACAAGTGGGAAAAAAGCATCCACCTTGTATAAATATACCTGTTTTAGCAATATGTCTTTTTTTCTCAGAGAAACTGATAAATTTCCCCACCAATCTTTGTCTCTTTGATCATATTTAGTATAAAGTTTAGAGTCACTGAAATCAAATGCTGAACTGTGTTTGAGAAAAGATGTCTCAGATACTTCATCCCTTGAGGGATGCATTTGAAGTTAGAGCCAGATGAATATGATCTCAATCAATGTTTGAAGATAGGGTTTCCCATTTTTTAGCATATTTCGTATATATAATTATATATTTTAAAAGTCAGTGAAATTAGTCTTGGAGCTTCTAACTGCAAAAGTTTGTGTCTTTGAACATTTGTCACTTAATTTATATATTTTCAAGAGAGCTATTCTTTCCTCTCCATTAAACATTCATTAATCAAATTTAGCAGTGAACTTTAGCTGATAAGTAACCAGAAGGAAAATTTTAATAAGATATTGTTTAATCCCTTGTGTGAAAAGATACCAAGTAAAAAACTGTCGGAAAGATGTTGGGAGTTGGAAGAGATAATGTTGCCCACAAGAGCACTTACATTTTCTAGCTCCTTTTCTTCTATTTTGTATATTGGCAATATCCTGTGTTATGAAGCTAGTATGCCTGTAGCTGCAGAGAGGACATTTTTTATATAAAGCCTTTCAAAGCAAAAGTGAGAGAGAAAATTTATGCTGCCCTCATCCCAATTTTCTGGAACAGTTATTCCTCATATTTTTTAAAGATTAGCAATACAGGCACTATTAATGCTATTACAGCAGTATTGCTATACAACAGTCAGGAGGCAGTCCTAAATATCCGGGTATTAAAAAAAAAAAAAAAATACTGCAAATAATAAATTCAGTTTATTTCCCTCAAATTCTAAGTGTATAGGTAGCCCAATTTCATCTAGAGAGAGAAGTTTTTATTTGAAGTTATTTCTGTCTTCCTGTAGTCCAGAAAAATATTTCCTTTAAAATGTGTTCTCTTCTCCTTTCTTCGAATTCTAATTCTTTGGGTATTTTATTGTCGTTATTTAAATATCCTCTGTTACCTTCCCACAAACCTCCTCTCTTTTTTTCTGAGATGAATTGACCTACAGAAGAGATGTAACCAGGAAGGGCATACTTTTCTTTCCTGAATCTCTAATGAAGGTTTTTCTCTATTTTTACCTTTCATCTTCTTCCTTTCACCTTTGGACTTTTGCCAAAAAGTCAGCACCCCATTACACAAGGACAGCACTTGCTGTTTACACACTGTAGATGTGGCAGATGGACTGTGGGAGACAACCAGTTCACAGACAACAAGTTCAATAAAGTTTCTTACTTCAGTTGCCTTTTGGTGCACATGATAGATTGCACAGTCAGAAATATGTTTCAGATGTTTATTTAACAAAAAAATGGAAATGGATATTAATGTTATTGAACTCATTCCTCCTAAATGTGTATGGCTTAGCTTTCTTGAAAACATGTAGCATGTCTTTGAATAACAGGTGACAGGAAAAACAAATGTGGGGAAATAGGGCTATTTTCATAATACAGGAGCATACTAATGTATAGAAAAACAGACTGTGGAACATTATGGCCTGTGTGCTCTTGGAAGAAACATACAATGTCAAAAACTTAGCCTACTAGATGAACCACCTACTGCATGATCCCAGCTCCTGGAAAAATGTGCAGTTACTATGGAAAGACCAGAGTAGAGGAAGAAAAAAAGTCTTTATTTGCTGTGGGTTAACTTGCTGAAGTGTTTTTGAAATTGAAGGCAATCAGAATTTTGAGGGAAAAGTACCTGGATTGAGCGGGAAGTGATGAAGCAGTTTTGGACTAATCCTTCTTCTGCCCTCCTGAACTGTTTTATAGAATTTCATCACCTCAAACAGAAGTGTCAATTTAACTGAGATTTAGCATAATTTAATAATACATTTCCAGATGATTTAGAACTTATGCCTCCAATACCATGGAGCATTTAAGCTTTAAATGTAGTCAGTATCTAGAGTGTAAGAAATCTATGTGATTTGTATTTAGTGTTAAGCAGATACTCTGCTAGATCAGATTCTGAACTGGTACCAGTCATGTTCCTAGTTTATTCATTTATGTAGTGAATCATGTAGTGACATCTCAAACACTCTTAAACACTTTGTGATATTGTAAATCAGTGAAATTTTATTTGTTTCTTGATTAAAAGCAGATTCAAAGTTTGATTAAATGCCAGCTTAGGATACACCTTGGTTATATCCAGATGAAAGATAAGTAAGAATAGCCTGTTGAGATGAAGAGTGTTTTGTTTCATTTTGTAAAGAACAAATCAATTCCAGTAACCAATGTTCAGTGTCTGTAAAACAGCTTAGCATTGCAGTTGTGGTCAGTTACCCTCAAATTGTGACTTTCAGAAATGCTATTTGGTCTCTTCTGTTAATGAGCACACAGCAGATTTATATTTCACAAGTTTATTTAAAATTAACGTCACTGCTTGGGAAACGATATTACGGAGTCTGCTGGGCATTAGTTGCCTCAAAAAAATTCTGTGAAAACAAGAAATCCTATTTTAAAACAATACTTAGCAACTCCAAATATTCACTAGAGGTGAATGGGGGTGAACATGGAGTGCAGAAGCAGAACATACTAGTAAATTGATATCTATATAAAATACTTCCATTCTTATTTAAAATTGTTTTTTCATTTGTCTTTTATACAAAATGAGATAGTTGTGATGTTGTTATAATGAGTTGAATGGCCTTTCTAGATACTATCATCTTTTTTTTTTTTTCTGGGAAGAGGAGTAGATAAAATCAGTAGAAAGCTTTTCTCCTCCTCATGTCGATAAGGGCCTTTTCGGCCTTTTGGTACCTGTGGAATTTTGACATTTGTAGCATTAGGCATCTAAATCACTTTTTCTTTCATGTGAATCAGAATTTTCTTTAAATGGTAATCTTTAGGTGAATTAAAAGACTTTGGATAGCAAACACCATTTTAGACAAGAATTGATCACTGAAAATTGAAAAAATTACAAGTTTACGATTTGTGGACAGCAAGTTGTCTTCATTTCATTTTATATTTGAAAATACTAGTATAATTTTTTTCTTCTAAAGCATGTGGCCTATTCAGCTGCTAATTTCCCAGCTCTTTCAGTCATATTTCATTTGAAGTAAGATAAACATTGTTGCATAAGTGACTAATAATTGCTTTTTGTTGTTCATCTAGTACTTCATTTACGGCATTTTCTGGAAACACCTCTTTTCAGTAACACCTGAATTGCTGCCATTTGTTCTGTTCATGCTAATTTGCTGATAATTAAGTCATCTGTGGAAATGTTATATGTCTCCCCAGGCAACATAGCAAAGAACCACTTTCTTATTTTCTGAGCTTGACTCATTTGCCTTCTTCCACAGGAAATGCCATGTAATAAAACAGACGAGGTATTAAATAATACCTGAGTTTTATTACATGGCCTGTAAGGAAGCGACGCATAAGACTGGCTTTGCTTTTACAGCACAGAATAAAGAGTAGTTGGCTGTGTCTTTTTCCAATGAAATCATCTGTGTTATTGAATTAAGGTAATTGTACATTGTGCTGTATTGATATTTTGATTTCAAGACTGATGGTTCTGAAACAGAGGGCTGTTGCATTGCTAGATACAAAGGACTGCAGCTGTTGGTCTATTCCTAGGTCATCCTCAGGAGCTGCCATTTGAGGAGTGGCAAAGTTCACGCCAGGCTCCTTTAGGAACCTTGCTAAGGGAGGCTGCCTAGGGACACTCCACCGCCAGAGCTCTCTGCAACACCTCCCCAGGTGGGAGCATTTGAGTCCTGGCTGACAACAAGTTAACCATGAGGCAGCAGTGTGCCCTCGTGGCCAAGAAGTCCAGAGGGATCCTGCCCTGCATCAGGAGGAGCGTTGCCAGCAGGTGGAGGGAGGTGATCCTGCCACTCTGCTCAGCTCAGCTGAGGCCGCACCTGGAGTACTGAGTGCAGTTCTGGGCTCCCCAGTACAGGAGGGACATGGAACTTCTAGAGAGGGTCCAGCATAGAGCAACAAAGACGATTAAGGGACTGGAGCATCTATCATATGAGGAAAGACTAAGCCAGCTGGGCCTGTTTAGTCTGGAGAAAAGAAGACTGAGAGGAGATCTGATCAATATGTATAAGTACCTGAGGGGAGAATGTAAAGAGGATGGCACTAAACTCTTCTCGGTGGTGGCCAGAGACAGAACAAGGAGTAATAGTAAACAAACTGAAACACAGGAAGTTCCATCTCCATGTGAGGAAGAACTTCTTTCCTGTGAGGGTGACAGAGCCCTGGAACAGGCTGCCCAGAGAGGCTGTGGAGTCTCCTCCTGTGGAGATCTTCCAAACCCGTCTGGATGCCACCCTGTGCCACGTGCTCTGGGTGTCCCTGCTGGAGCAGGGGAGTTGGACTAGATGATCTCTAGAGGTCCCTTCCAACCTCAACCATTCTGTGATTCTGTGAGGTGATCTGGGAGCACCTACCTTGGTTTCAGAGCAAATGGCACAGTTGAAGAAATCTTCTGTGCTGACAGTTATTGTCTGCAACAAGAAGTTTCCTGTCCAAAGCATAAAAATCTGGATGGAGCATGAGACTGCACATTATTTCTAATAAGAACACTTGGTGTGCCTTTTTATGCATTTTCATGGGATATTGGTATTTGCATAAAATCATAAACTATTGTTGTTTCAGGGTAGGAAAATTGCAGTATGAAGCAGTTTAAAGTACTGAAAGTAGTAAACCTACAATTGAAGGAAGAAAAACACAGTTTGAGGCTTCTCTTAAATAAAATATAGCACTATTTTTTTTCTTTCCAGCATTATAATCATTTTACATTTTTGGAAAAACATCTTGTGGTGTTTTAAGTTATTTTATCTACTCATAACCAACGGAATTTTTCCTTAGAAAGATTAATATTTTAGTAACATATTAAAGTACATTCTACATGGATGTAGATAAGTTCCGTGTGGAGCAGAAGCATGTGTAGCTGTCAGCAAAGAGCTGAGGCATCGTCCAAACAGGAATCCAGATTCTTATCATATTCCTACTAGACTCGTATTTAAGACAGGATATTGCATAAGTGAAAATGGCTTTACTAAATGAACCGCATCACCCTGTATCAAGAATACTCTCTCTTAATGAATCTTAGCCCTATAACAAGAAAAATAACATTACAAATAACATTTGTATAAATAAATAGTAAGAGATCCTTCGCACTTTGAGTACAATGAAAAAATACACAAATATGAGAAACAAGACCAAGAAAATAAAGGCAAGCAGGAACTGACCATGGTAGGAAATGTCAAAGAAATATAAGATGATTATATTTCCATGTTAGGAAAAGAGAATATTACATCCACTATAGACTTCTCAAAATAAAAAACAATACAAAACAAAATGAAGGCTTAATCTTTTAAAACAATGTCAAAAGCACAGTGAATTAGCTGATATGATATGTTCTTTACCAATTTCCAGATCACAGATTTAAGAGGCTTGCTGGTAGATTCTGTTTTCTTTAGCTGATTTGGTATTTTCATAGGCTACAAGTGAGAAATACATAATGACATGCAAGCAGTGCTCTACTGTGTCAGACAAGGCACTCACTGGTAAGGAAGGGAGTCTTATCATGTTTTTATCTGTACTGTAAATCTAGCATCTGTAGGAACTGTGCATGAGGCTGTAAAAGGTAGACACAAGATATGAGTCACAGCAAATACTCTTGTTGCTTTTCCCATGCAGATGAAGGACAGAAGTGAGGAGGGCCAAGGCAGGGCAGAGGGAATAGGCAGCCTTAAAAACTGGAGAGTCTCAGTGTTTCAGCAACTCTGTCAGGCCATCACACACCACCCCCTCCAGGTACTTCGGGAAACTGCTGTAGGGATTTGTTTCAACATTGCACTAAACCTAGGATGTAGGTGTTTACATGAAGAAAGAAGAAAAAATCTAGGATGCAGAATATGCTAGTAAAAACCTCAGAAATATCTGAAGGGAGAAAATTAGTATATAACACTTGACATTTGCACAAGCTCTTACATCATCTTCTTCCAGGGCAGAAGTCATCTACCGAGTGAGACTTTTTAATCCCAATATACTTTCAGCAGAGACCTGACTGGTCCCTACGTTTGGCAGCATTTTCTGTTACCTCTGTGAAAGCGTCATATGTTTTCTGCCATTCCTAGTGCCTCATCCCTCTGCCTCTGTTAGTTACTGAAATCTTGCTGAGTTTCAGAAGTTGTAGATTAATACTGTTTTACTGCTGATATCTTTCTTATTTTGAGGATAAGCAATGTGCTAGAAATATGTAGGACTCTATTCAGTATGAAGAGTGGTGAAGTTCGATCATGATATTCAGCAAGGCTTATCTTTGTTTATCTGTGGCATGATTTCTGCTCATAAGATGGATCTGCCTTAAAAGGTGTTCTTCTGAAAAAAAAATGGAAAAAAAGTGTCTTTGTCCTTTACGTTTGGTATATGAATCTTTAGTAGAGGACATCATCAGTGTTTCTCTACCTGTATAAAAGAAATGGAGAAAAATGCTGAAGGTCTAAGTTTGCATAGGAATACTGTGAAATGTCATTAGAAGTCATGTCCTTATTGATAATAGAAATGCTTTTTACTGTTCCTGTTCAACATTGGTTCTTCTTTTTTTTCTAATATTAAGTTAAAGACCTTGCAGTGTTATTGATTTAATCTTTTGCTTTCTTTTCTGAACTTGTTTTCCTAATAGATAGGAAAACAGTATTTTTACTGGTATTATGCTAATATGCATATAGGAAAACAGTATTATATTACTGGTAATATGCTACTATGCATATGTATGTAAGACATAAAAAAAGCATATGTGCAAAGTGAAGTGAGGTTCTTTACTGCTGATGTTTTTTAGTAAATGCCCAGGGGAAACATATTTCTATGTAAACTACTTGCTTGGTTTACCCATTGCTTTTATATGCTGTCTGCACACACTTAGTATGCTTTTTGGTTATTATGTTTTTTGGTTATTTTTAAATAATGGTGATAATAACTTTTAAAAGGAAAATTTCCCAGTTTTCATTACTAAGCTATGAAGCTTTCTCTTTTTTTTTNTGCTGAGTTTCAGAAGTTGTAGATTAATACTGTTTTATTGCTGATATCTTTCTTATTTTGAGGATAAGCAATGTGCTAGAAATATGTAGGACTCTATTCAGTATGAAGAGTGGTGAAGTTCGATCATGATATTCAGCAAGGCTTATCTTTGTTTATCTGTGGCATGATTTCTGCTCATAAGATGGATCTGCTATGAAGCTTTCTCTTTTTTTTTTTAATAAAAAAAAGCTTTATTTTTGTTGCTTCTATTCATCTTTTCTGTTATAATTCAAAGGCTATAATCTCTTCTTTGGAGAACACAGAAAACTTGCAGTTGGTTGAAGTTATGGCTGCATAACTGCGCATTCAACTCTCAAAAAAGCAAAATCTACAAAAGCTTAACCTTCAAGTATCTTCATAATATTTGGAAGTGTAAATATTGTTTCCTTTTCCCCCTTCAGTGATTTTGGACAAAAGCATACGCAGAGTAAAAAGAGTAAGTGTTCCATTTTATACTGCACTCCCCCATGCTGTGAGGTTTTATATTTATTTCCTTTTTTAATCTTGGAATATCTGGTGATTCAGAACAGCCACTTTCCAAAGATAGCATAATAACACAGAGGACATGAGGCTCGCTGCATTAGCAGCCACTGTAACCTTAAGAATTATTAGAATATGGTGAAGGTGAAAGTTTAATGGAGCTTTGGGGTTGCAATCTTGCTAATATATTGGTCACCTAGAGGGACAATATTAGGAAATTATTGGAGAACTTGAATATAAAGCTAAATAACCTCATTTCTATCAAAGAGAGATTTCAGAGAGAATATACAAATAGTTGTGTCACAATTTACAGTTAATAATTACCATGCTTTACTTGTCCTATCTTTGAGCACAAAATCTGTGGTATGTGCTTTGTGTTTTTATGCTGGTTCCATATTTTTTTCTCAAGAAATCTGCAGGAACTTGCTGTTTATTTTCATTGCCTTGTGACCACTGGACCATCACATACATGACATAGCAGAGAAAAGAATTCACCATCCAGTTTAACTTGGTGTTCTGCACATGTCACATCAGATCAGCCACTGGAATAAAACAAATGGCGAAAGGATTTAGGGAGGAAGAATAATAAATAAATATAATGCAGAGAAGGCCTAAATTACTGTAGTGAGAAAGCAGTAGAATTAGACTAGAGTCTAATAATTAAAAATGCTTTTCTTTCCTTGACTATGCTTAGGGGATTATAAAGCTGAATTAAAGGTGGCAGAGAAAAAAAGAAAAAGAAGAAAGAAAAGAAAAACTTATCAAGGTGGAACAAGGAGAGAGATTAGTGTCCAGAGAGTTTGACACTTGAAAGAGAGAAGTTTTGGAGAAAGTTGATGTCACAGAGCTTTGTAGAATCACTTCTGTGGAGCCCTGTATCGAGCCATTTTATGGTAACAATAGAAGAGGCACTTGCACAATGTTCAGTTCAAAAGAAAAAATAACAAAGACAAATTTCCTGAAAGAAAGTAAAGCAGACTTCACAAACCAAAGAATGCCAGTGTTTCTCAGTGAACACAGAGCATATCTGAGGAAGAAAAGAACAGGCAGATAAGGAAGTGAAAAGAGCCCCTTCCTACACACAGCAATTTAGTGGAGCAAAAGCCTGTTCCTGGGAGCAGGTTAGGGAGCTGCTGCCGGGCACTCGGGTAGCCTCGTGCATGCTCTGCAAGAAACTACTTTTCCATGAAGTTACTGACGTAGCCCTTGTTTTCATTCTCCTCCTAGTCAGACAAGTTCAGTGCATCACAGCGAAACTGGCTGTTAAGCAGCACAGGAGAGTAGGCGTCAGGCTCTCCTCTGTTCCTGACATAGCCTCTGGCGTAACCGTGTGATCTTGGACTTCTGCTGTCTCTGTGGGAGCACTGTGAAGGGCTGCTGCTTGCCAGGTGATAATTCACTCTTGCATGCTTTAGCCACAGGATTTTTAAGGCTTCCATGACTGCCTCAGGGAGGTACTTATTTGCTTCCTTTTCTAATCTTGGGATTTCTGATCATTCACATCCACTGCTTTCAAAGCCTAATGTACATCATAAAGGGCATGAGGCTCAGCTGAATTAGCAGGCACTGTAATGTCAGATTTCATACATTAAACAGTGGAGTGTGTCTGACAGCAATCACGCACCAGAAAAGCAAGTTCTCAAAGTTTGTTTTTCCTGCCAAGTATAGGCAGATCTTCCAGAGAGAGCCTGTTTTTTCATAGGTAGGACCAACCATCCTTAATTCAGCACAAATTCATTCTGACGGGAGTGCTTGTTGATACAAACCTAGTATTGTGCATATAGGTATTTCTTTCTTATCCCAGCAGAAAATTTTCTTCCTCCCAGGAAAGTTTAACTTCTCTGGGATTTTAGGACTCAATATTTTAACATGTAAACTAAAGTTTTGTATGATTATCCTCTTTGGATCTTGAAGATTAGTTTGCACTGATCAACATTAAGACACATATATCTGTATATGGATAACACATCTTATGAATATGCACCAAGTAGATATAATTCATTCTTGGCCACGAATCCTATCTGTTATTAATAAAAATATCTGTCAGTCTAGTGATTACATTAAGGCAATTTCCCTAAGTTTTAATGGGATCAGTCACACACATAATTTAGAAAGCGTATCTTTAGGCACAACTGCTTAACTATTAGCTGATATGAGAGAAAACATCGTGTAACCTCAATACTCTTAGTCATCTTGTTGAGAAAACTGCATCATGGTAACTGAGATGGTGTGAGACTGAAATGGTGATTTTTCTTGAGGTAAATCCTTTAAGTTCAGAGTTTACCTGCTTTGGAATAGAGTTGACAATCTTATATTTGGAAGAAAATCCAGACACTGTAATAGAAATGTTTCTTGCTTTGTTAGAGTATGTCTATTTCTTGAGTATGTTATCATATTTCAGATTATACTCCCATTATAGACCGCTGAATTTATATTTTAACCAGCTGCTGGTTAATTGCACCAGTCTAGGCATATCTGCATGATCAGTGACAGATGCTCAGGCTGAAACTTTTTTTAAAAAAATGTGTTTGAAAGAGCTTGTAAAGTAATGTGAATTTATTAGCAGGAGAATTCATACAGTTGGAATAATTATTAGCATCTGCATGTATTAGTTAAACTGCCTGCCTTTTAGACTAGCTCTGATACATGTCCTACCAACTCTGAACAGAAATGGAATTAGTGTTTTTATGCACAAGATGATGTAGACAGGTGTCTGTATGCCCAGCTGACCCTGGAATAACAGAAAGGCATTATTGCCAACACTTTCATATCTGGCTCTATGCTAGATGATTCTGATTATGAAAATAGATAAATGAGGCAGTTTTACTATGTACCATGTTCTTCATCTGTAAGAATAGACTGTATCTGGATTACACCCAATACCAAGTTGTATTTGCAACATCTCACCTACCCGCTCTGCAGAACACTATAACAAAAAGCCTGAGCTGGCATTGCCCCCTCATACCAGAAGTGGGAAATCAAAGGCCCTATAAAACAAAGTATCTTTACAGACTTTCCCTTAGCTTCAGGTAAGTATTTATGTTTAGGTTTTGATTGCTTCCTAATGCGGCTGTCAAGGAAGACTCAGCCTGTTAGTCTCTAGAGTTCAAATTCTTTCAGTTTCCTTCCTCCACATCCAACTATCCATTTAAATCTCTTCACAAAAATGAAGAAGCTTTATAAATGAGCAGACAGCCTCTTTCTCCACACCATGGCTGCTGGCTCAGTGGCTGATGCTGGATAAGCATTTCTTTGGAAAACCTTAATATGCAATAGGGAAGACTTTACGGAACAGGCCCACTTACCTTCAGCAGAGATCCATAGGACCTGAAGTACAAGGGATATTTTTTTTGCTAATAATGAAGATATCCTAAGAAAGAAGTGTGTGATAGCAGTGAGACTTTGGCATCTTTTATCCTAGAGCATCTATTGTAACAGAAATAGAGGAATTTGACATTAAATTCAGTCAAGAGGTATTTGGCAGCTATCATGTACATTTTTTATGTCAAACAACTTTCTTCCTACCTCCTTTAAAGTAAAATTATTGTAAGGTTCAATTAAAATGTTGTCAATTAAGATGTTGTTTCAACTCATTAAACAACCAATCACATTAAAGAGCCAATCACATTGGGATCTTAATTTATTATTCTTAGATAATAGAAATTTCTTTTAAGTCAGTGGCAACATGATCCCTAGTAGACAGTAACGTTTATCTGCACTTAGCAAGAGAGCAGACATCTGAGCTGTGACAGACTTGTCTCTTGTATTTACATGGTGTCTATACAAATTCCATGTGAAGTTGTTGAAAGAGATAATGGAGCTACATTCTAATGACTAATCTTAATATATCAGTCCTATTTTCTAATCTTTATTCTTTTTATTGCATAAGTGCTGGTAACAGCTCTCACATATTCAGTGTTTAGTGTGCTCTAGACTTCTATCTTTAGAAAATTAAATCATTCGGATCTCTGCCAATACTTGCAGCAGATGTCTCAAAAACAACAAAAGGCAAAGCTGTCTTACCTCAGTCTGTTAACATGATTTTCATCTGAATGACAACTTGCTATTAAATAGTAGATCACTCAGAGATCACTTAGCCAAAGCTCCTTTGTATTACTGAAATATATATGAAATGTGAATATTTATACAACAGCTCCAGCGCACCCACTTATACCTTTATGAAAGCTTCTGTATTCAGAGAGGCCTTCCTTCCTAAAGATGTCTACTAGTTCACTGGTCCACCTCTCTTGGTGTCGTTGCCCACAAATGTATTCTATTTATGATAACTTTCAAGAAAACGGGAAGTAATTGAATTATTTGAGACACTAGATCTATGCGTGTTTTTTGAGCATACTTTCTGCATCTGCTTTTCAAGTCCTTTTATTTCTGGGATTCTGAATTTGGGGAATAAGTGCAAAACAATGGCTTTTTCCCCTTATGCACTTGGCAGAAAATGTGAGAATTATCATGGTGCCTTTTGCATGGAGAAAAAAAATCTTTTAGACAAAAAACATACAGTAACATATGTAAACATATGTATTAATAGAATATGTGAGTAGGCAACAGGTTTTGAGGTACACTCAATATGAGATGATTAAGTTCTCATTTTCTGTTTCATACTTCAGAAATGATGAGAAAGTTACCTTTCATTGGAGCTAGGTGGGTATTTTAGCTTAATTTATGGAATTTGATACTGACTGGTGTATATTAGTCCGAGATTTAATATTGTGCAAATAGCAACTTGTATGCACTACATAATGCAGTTTTTTTTGCTACATTTTATAAAAGGAGACTCTGCAATATTATGTATGCAAATTAAACATCTGATGAGGAATTGCCTCCACTGGATATGCAAACTGAAGTTAAGGAAGACATATAACTAAATTAGCACTCCTAGGTCCCTGGTATTCTATGATTTACTTAGACTTTCAGAGAAATTTAATAGTTAGGAGTTAGCAAAGCCATGAAAACTTTTGCCCATGAGAAGAAAAGTCTGTAACTGAAATTTAGTGAGAAAAGTATTAATATTGACCCTAAACTAGGGCAAAGTAGAACAGGAAACTTACTGTGCTTTGGTACTATTGATTATGGCCTCCTGGAGTGCTTCATTATCAGGCAACTATACATTGCTCATAAATGCATTAGAGTTCTGGGGCAGATCACTCAGTGTTAAAATTGACAGGTTAATCCCCAGCAGTAGACAGAGTAGAGCCTAGATGTGTGTGGTCCCTCTCAAACATCCCTCTTCTACTTCTTTGCAGATAATTTTGTTATAGACTATAAAGTATCCTATTGATTGAGCTCTGAAAGTTGTAAATGTGATTTATGAGCTATATTTGATTAAAAGTGTGGCTGCTCTGGGGACATAGACATTTCTTCCCCCTTGGTGTAACACTGTGTAAATCACTTAAATCCACTGCCTGAGAGAGTATGTGTTTATAAAAGACTAGTAAAAATGGAAAGTTGAGTTGGAAAACTAGTTCTAGGGCAAAGAAAAAAAAAAAAGATGCATGGATATATGAGAACTAAGGACACTGCAAACATTACTCATTCCTAGGTGAGTAATACAGTTTTCTTCAGCAATTTTGTAAGTAAGTACTGCAGTTTGAAAGCAGCAAAGTACAACTTGACAGCAGGTTAAGCAGCTAAGCTATTGCTCCTGGCATTCTGTCTGTTTAATTATACCTTTATTTGATATATGGTGTTATGTATCCAGTTTTGCCTCAACAGGAGGAGAGCTTTCTCTTCCAAAGAAACATGCAGAACATGAGAATAATAAAAGCCCTTAGGCCAAAAATACATCTTCCTATCCTTGAAGAAGCACGTGTTTAGCATTCCAATTGTTCATATAAGAAATCAGAGATGTTTACAGACTTTGGACTTGCATTGTTTTTCTTTTACGTTATGCCATATGCATTTATATCCTTACTGCTAATTCAGATGAGACATTCTGTGAGCGCTGACCTGAGTTATCTCTGTGGCTGATATCCAGTGAGGCTGTGTTGTGTAATTTTAAAAGAAAGAAAAGGTCTCTCTCTTTTTATTATCAGCCTATAAAATTGGTTAGGAGTCTCTACTTGCTGTACCAATTGATCAAACTAACCTTGCAATGCAACCTCTATTAATCATTTAGGGAGGAGAATCATAGAATCATAGAATGCCTAAGGTTGGAAGGGACCTCTAGAGGTCATCTAGTCCAACCCCCCTGCACACGCAGGGCCACCTAGAGCACGTGGCACAAATATTTCAGGCCTTTGTACTTCACAGTGTAGAGGATTCAGGAAATTAAAATTTAATAAAAGTTAAAAAAAGCACATTCAAGCACTGATCAAGTAACTTTACTGTACACTGACTTCATTTTATTTTTTGAGTAGCAGTGATATTTAGTTGCATTTTTCATATAAATGACAAGTGACAAAAGTGTAAATAGCTGGACTGGTATACCAAATAGACAGTAGAGATAGCCATGTGATAAAACTTTAAAGTATATAAAGTAAATTCTCTGTAAAATCAGTGGGTAAATACAAAGTAATAACATTGCTTTTTCAAATGCATATAAAAATGCTGTATCTTACATATTTATAGACCAAGCATAGGTCTGTGTAAACACCAACTATCATGTTTAAAGTTCAGTAGAAATTTTGTAGTTTAAAAAGTCTGGCTTAATTGATTCTTCTAAGGGTAAGAAATTTGTCAGTGTTAAACATAGGAGTCTCATTCTTATAATGTACCCTGATATAAGCATAGTGCACACTGCACCTGGAGTTCACAAGAATACCGTGTATGTAGGTTTTGCATATTTAAGAAATATATCTCCCATTCTGGATTATTTTCTGTTGACCCCACAAGAAATCAATGTACTTCAGATGAGATTTATTCATCTAACCTTAGTTGTCAAACAAAAAGTTACCCATCAAAATCTAGGCTACTCATACTCAGTCAGGAGAACTTGTCCAGTCCAAAAGGCAGTTAAGCTTTATATGCTTACGATAGAAAAGATGAACCCTCTTCAGGAATACTGTCTTATATGTGCCTAAAGTTTGGGAAAAAGTGAGGAGCATAAATTAGTCAGAATGAGTAGCATCCCACATGATGGGGTATTTTATACCTATTCTGTTCTCATAATCAAAAGGGGATTCTTAGTTAGAATTGGTCATTTAACTTTTATATAGGTACTGTTTATGTGCTCTCACAATACCCTTTCCTTTGTGAATGCAAATGTTGCTTTTAATAACATTTTTCTTATTTTTTCGTATTTTTATGAAAATGATTTGTTGATATATTAATTGTGCATCAGCATTCTGTTTTTTTTTATTTTATTTTAATAGGATGTTGAAATATACACATCCTGGTGAAAAAAAAAAGAAAAAAAAAAGAATGTAGCTTTAGCATTTTTCTTTTCTTACTGCAGTGAAGCAATTATCCTCCTAACATAGTTTTAATTTGGTGCTAATGAAAAGTATCTGTGTGGGACATGAGCACCAGTGCTATCGTCTTTCACTGTTATCACTGGGTGATAAAACAGTGTTTCTTTTTCCTGGTAATTTAATGGAAGTGGTAGAGTTGTATGTTGTACTATTTTGATAATACCATTAATCTGAAATTGAAATACTATTAATCTGACAAAAAAAATTGCAAGTGCCTCCTTTGCAAAAAGACTTTCAACATAGCAAATAAGTAATAGAAAAAATGTCCAAACAGGAAACACTATTTTAAAAATGTGTTAGTAAGAGTGAATTCACAGGGTTTGGGTTTGCCAACCCTCTTCATTTAACATCAAAATTCTAATTAGTGGAAACATAGGAGTGAGAGTAGTATTTTAAATCTGCTTCGTAAGCCCTGTTTAGAGCTTTTTATACCTTGGTTCTAACCTTTACACCATTTTACACCTTGGTTCTAACAAACTTAGTTCAATAAAACTAACCTTCATTTTCAGAAAAATTCAATCCATAATGTTCTATTTGGTCAGCAAAATAGAAGATTTTGACTTGGACTAAAAAATCTGACTCTCCTACAGATGACTTTTGATAGTGATCTAAAGTGAGCTTTGATAGTGATTTAAAGAGGATAGTGATACTCTTTAAAATAGAAGATAAATCACTATTTTCAGGTTTACAATTGGAATACAGTATATTATTACAATATATTTCCTAGGATAGCAATACAGTTCCTACGAATAAATGCAAGATTTCAGCTCAAGTGACTTTAGTTCATGGCAGTACATACTCCCATGGTCAGATACAGTAATGGTCTTAGGTCTTCTGTGCTGAAGCCAACAGAGGATCTTCAACGGTATTTTAGCACAGTGATGCATGGCAACAGGCTTAAGGAAATAGTTTTCACTTTCCTCAAGCAATGTTAAAAGATGATGTAAAAATTAAATACAAAATATCAATTTGTATTTTTGTTCAGAATGCACCTTTGAAGACTCAAGTTTCTCAACACAGTGAAACTGAAAATGAAAAAAGTGATAGTTTTCAATATTGGAAGCCTATTATCCTTCTTTTAGTTTGTGTTAAACGCTGTAAGAAATTGTAAAAACTATTTTTAAAAGCTTGTGTGGGAGCTGTCTCTCAAAGTGCTGTAAGTTATTATTACATTTAGTGAATTTAAACTGAATCAAAAAGTAACTGCTGAGAATTAAAAGTGAGATAATGAGAAATACCAGGAAAAGAAAACATAGGAGTGAGCAAATTATTCTCTACAAATTTTCATAATAACGGTTAAAGTGCAGTTAAAAAAATGGGGCTTCTCAGTACATGTAAAATAGAAAAGATACTGTAGTATCTTCACAGTTTAATATGCATTTCACAATGTAAATGGGTCTAGATGGATCTAAAAAAGTTAATGTAAAAATTTCAATGTATATCAAGAGAAATAGGAAATATTTTGGACAGAACATTTAGACACTAAGTGAATTCAGGAAATATGAAAAGGTGCGTTCTTAAATCAACACAGGTATATTTTTCCTGGATATTATAGCTGAAAAAAATGACAGTGAAGATATTTATTTACCTATTTATACATTTTTTTTTCCAAGTCTTATTACCAAAGCCGCATACACAATAACTGGAAATGTAACTGATCTGCAGGAGTGCAGGACAGTGAGTGTCATTTCAGGAGGTGCTGGATTTCAACTGTTACGATGTAGACCACAGTCTTCAGCAATGGGAGAGCTCTAAGGCAAGAACTATTGTGAGATCTTTAAAAAAAAATCTATAGAAAGAACATGGGAAATAAATTCAGCTCAAAAAATGAATAATAATTTAAAATCCTGAAAATATTGAAAATAATTTTGAATAACTACTATCCCCAAGTAACTGAATTAATTTGGCAAGTGTTTCCATGGCACATAGCCTGTGTCTGTGTGATGTCTCTAAAGCTGGGCTCACTTCTGCTGTTTGTGCTTCGGACAACTTGCTGTGAATCTTCTTTTGTCCAAAAGCAGAGACTTTACCAGACTTTACCATGCTGGGCCACTGAAAGCATTCCCTGCTATAAATTCTGATTTGCTAAAGCTTCATGGAGCAAGCAAGTGCAGTATAAGTAAGCGCTTTACATTTTCAGGAAGTCATTTCTCTCACAGGATTCTCTTGGGACAACTACAAAGACCCTGAGCAGACCCGCACCTCCCAGAGAGCCCTGCAGCAGCCTCACCATCACAGCAGGAGCGAGGCTCCTCCTGGCAACGCCACCTCGTCACTGATAGGATATTGGAGCGATCACCTGTTTCTGATTGGCTCAAGTTCCAGCAGCGCCCGATGATTGGCTACGGCCACGATGGGGCGTAGCCAGGAAGGTTCTGGAAGGTTCTTCATGGGGCCTCGAGTAGGTTAGTTACAGGGAGTTGTTTGAGAGTAGAACAAGTCGATCCAGTCCCAAACATGTGCCAGGCTGTTACGGAAAGCCAAGCTCAAAGACCAATGCCAAGAACTGAGTTTGCAATCTAATTCTGACACTAGCATGTTGTGCTTGAGCCTGCTGGGCCCAAGCTGGAGGTGGAGTGGTGATCTTTTCAATGCTGTGTGTAATCAGAAACACCTGACAGTGAACACTGGTTCTTGCCCTGTGAAATTAAGATGATTTAGGAGGAAAATCAGAGTATCAGCTACTGTTTCATGGCCAAGAAGTGGTGAAGCTACATTGTGTGGAAGTGCTAGTCTAGTTCATTTGAATTTTGGCTAGCTAGCTAGGATCTGCATATACTTCATAAATTACTTTGGTCTTTTGACACTAATAAATAATAAAAAGCAAATTTGATAATGAGGCCCAATTTGTTTGAGGCTAAAGCATCACCCCAAGGCAACAACACCACAATTTTTTTTCATTATTACTTTTATCTGACACTTTGAATTCTGAATAGAAGTCAAGATGCAGGAAAGAAGAATCTTCCCTCAGATGCTCTCTAAAGACACCAGACCATAAAGAAATATTTAAAAGGGAAAGTTTTTGAACATGCCTGAGGGTCATCTAAGGACAACTATTAAATTGCTGTTTGTTTGCTTAAACATAAAGTTAAGAACTTAGGGCAAAAAAAAAAAAAAATACCACCGACAATCACAAGTACCTCATTAACAATTTTATATAACCAGTCTTAGGTGTCACGTAACTTACAAAATCACCTTTCCCAGTTGCTCTGCCCTTTTTTTTTGTTGGCTAACTCATGCTGCAAAATATAGCAGGATTAGTTTGTCCCGTGGTGATGCAGCTGCTGCTTCATTTTCATTTATGGGAAATTCTGGCTAATTGTGAGTGCCAGTCTTCACATGGTATTAAAGCCCAAACAAAACAGAAATCTTTCAGCCCCTGTGGACTGCTATTCTCATTCCAGGGTTTGTGCCATTCTTTCCTCTGGGGAAATAGGAGACTGTCATGTCCTCTCTTTCTTTTGAATAGACAAAAGAGATTTTGCTGGATTTGTTCATTTTCATGCTCAAAGCAGACTGTCGTTATATATAGTCAGCAGTAGTTGCAGTGCAATCATCGGTGTTTGTTCTGAAGATAATAAGATTAAATAGCCTTTGAACAGATGATTATTGAGTGCACCCCGTTTTTACTTCAGAATCCAGTATTGCTTTTTAAGGTAAAGGTGATGCAGTGGTCCTAGACCGTATTCTAATCCGTTTTACAGACTGAAGGCTCAACGCATGATTTCTTAAAGAAAAAGTGCATTCTTTGGAAGTTCCACAAAGGTATAAACATGATAGGAATGAATCTAACAGATACAGATACCAGCCAAGTTAAAAAAAAAAAAAGTTATTTTCTTAACACTGACATCCATTACTTGCAATATCTCAGATTCCAGATACCCTGAATTATTTACCTAAGCAGCCGCACCTGTCACTGGGTTTTGCCAGTGACAGGCTTTTTCAGAATCTTTTTCATCAAGCGACAGCTTCTTCAAATCATATAAATAAAATTGTCCATTAAGTGGATATCATATAGGATATTGCATTAGAATTTGGCTTTATCAAACTTCAGAATCCCACATTTAAAACTTAAGCACATTTCAAAAAGACACTAGCTGCCATGAGGCACTTACTTAAAGATTTTTCATCACTTCTGTATATTTTGTATATAAATAGTCATATTATTTCTTTGTTTTGCCTACAATATCATCATGGGGCACTTACAAAGTATGATAGATGAATAGCAGGACTTCTAATCAGTTACTCTATTCAGATTTTGCAAACTATTCTATAGTATTTCCATTCATTTTTAGTGTTCTGTATTAACATTTCTATCCAGTAATATTTGATTTAATCCATTTGGGGGGAATAACTAATATATTTATCTATAAGAATGATGAACACTTCAGAAATGTAGAATTGCTGGAGAAAGAAGTGCATATTTAGATAAAGGTTCTAATCAGAATGGATTCCAAGACAATTGTCCACAATTTGAAGACAGAAATGATACAAGAATGTATTCTGTTTTTCATTAGTAGGTGCCCATCTCATCCTGTTAATGGGAATGTCAACCATATTTTCATAACCAGTCCACTGAGTTTGCTAACATAATCTAATTTAGTATAGATATAAGTTGGCTTAAGATATTTTGGTCAAAAAAGCAGAAAAATAAACTGAAAAGCTGTTAACTGTGTGGTACCAGACACTTGAACTTGTCTTTCTGTGATGTACCTGTGAAGTTGTTTAGACCTCTTTCTTCCCAGCTCAGGTACAGTGAGAAAGTATCTGTAGTCTGTCCATCCAGTAACAGTTCTCAATCAAGTGGTGACTGTGTGAATATGTGCAACAGTTTTTTTTTTTCCTGAGGCACAGAGGTCAAGTGAGTATAGTCAGACTTGATATGTAAATATTAATTTTCTTACTTGCTTGTCAGTTTCTGAACTTACATAATAAAGCATGTTAGTAGTGTCTTTTTGGATAAGCAAATGACTTGCCAATATAATTCAATTTTATCGGTTTTGAGCGGGCATTTTACAACAATATTGCATGTCATACCTATAGGGGCTGGAGCTCCATATAAGTAGCTCTGTCAGACCTATGACAGACTTTGTCAAATGAGCTGATATTGCTAAAAATTCTCATTGAAAAAACAAATCTAGAACAGAAATGTGTTGTTGCATTTTGCTCCTTTTATTTAATGAATCATTTACATTTGGATAATCAGTGTAACCACTGAAGAGCTATTTGTGTTAGAACTGAGTTACTTCTGTGAAAAATTCTGAAGGGGATCATACTAAAATACCATATACAAGACAGATATAAATTTGGAAAAAAAAAAAACCTAGCATTTCCACAGTCCCTGTGCTATACTAATATAAAATATAATCAAATGAAGAATGCATGAGTTAAGTGAGAACAAGAAACATATAGCATAGAAGCTTTTGCTGAATATTGTTTTAGATTATTTTGAGATACTTAAGACATTGAGGGTGTGCTGATCCATTGTAAAACTGTGTTTGCCTCGTGCCTGCCCTCAGACCGTGCTCATTTTATGGCTTGGATAAGAGCTAACAGAATTTTCAAGCTATATTAAGTAGAAGTCTTGTGTTTTCTGAAAGCTGTATATTCCTTTAGCGCTTGGAGACACAGAGCTGCAAGCATGAAGCAAAACGCTTGTTTTAAGGGATTTTTCAGAGACTTGGTAAACTCTGAGTTTGCTGTCTCATTGTTCACCTTATTTAGGATATTCCTGTAATCCATGTTAGTAAAAATTGATTCTTTAATGCTTGCATTTTTAAGATAATTTAAGCTAGCATCTTTCACTGTGCACTGAAATATACTGAAAATATTTGCAATTCACACAATTAGAATATCTTCTCTGAAGGCATAGTAATGAACATCTGAAAGGCAGTAACATTTTAAACTACTGCATCTAATTTGTAAATGAACTTGCATTTCCAGCATTCCCATTATTTCCTCAATTTCAGATCGAGCAGAGAAAATTCTGATGCTTTCATTTTTAATGAGGAATTTCCCATTGCTTACTGACATATACCCTCTGATACACTTTCTCAAAGAAGATAAAGTGCATCAAAATGTTTAATTTCTACCATTAAATGGTGGCATTCATGACAAAAGATAGGAAAAGGAAAGGAAAGGAAAGGAAAGGAAAGGAAAGGAAAGGAAAGGAAAGGAAAGGAAAGG
>VWPW01002084.1:0-39990 GCA_013389825.1 Crypturellus undulatus | reverse complement strand
GGGGAAAGGGGAAAGGGGAAAGGGGAAAGGGGAAAGGGAAAGACATCGGAAGGATTGAGTCATTAATTAAATTTATCTTTAAAGATGGAGATGCTAGGGGTAGACATGTTCCTGTATGGACAGGAGGATTGTGGAGGAACTTAGCAGGTGAGACAGCAGTGCATATTGTACAGAGAAATATGTTTTTCTTTCATTCCTTTTGACATAAAAATCTTAGACAAATGATGTCTAAGAAAACTGAAGTGGTAACTGTGCAAGACCACTACTGCATGTTCTTATTATTGCTAGTAATGTCTACAAACTCATTTTATCTGTGCATATAATTCTGAAAATCTTTTACTATTGAAATAACATGGATAATGAACTGTGATATGATGAATAATGAATCATAATAATGGCTTTATTTTCCATATTTTATTCCTGAAAAATCAATATGAAGCTTCTTTACAAGCAGTTTCTGCTTGTAGTGGGAAGAATGCACTGTATATAATGATGGTTTTAACATCTGTTGTTTATTTATAAACCATGCATAAAAAATAGCTTTTTATTCTCTTGGTCCAAGATACAAAAAGCTACTAAATATATTTTTATGATTATATATATTATATATATTGTTTATAATAGCTTCCTGCACTTTGTGATTGCAGTTGTTACCATGTTGAGCTTTATGTTCTCACAAACTCATGTTTTTGCCTGTATGCCACTGTTTCAGGCATCAATAAGCACTGTAGAAAAAATTAACCAAATGACAATTTGATTTTTTATAAATATCTACATTATAATAAATGTGAATTTAAATCGATCTAAACAAGAGAGCTCAAATGCACCCTAGGCTGCTAGCCATTAGATAATACAGGAAGGTTCAGAGCTCTTTTCAAGATCACAGGTGCTTGTTATTTTGTGTTTTTCCCAACCAAAGTTGCAAACTGGATGTGTATATTAATGACATTTGATTTTTCTGTGAGATCTTTTCTTAAGGCACAGCACTGAAAAAAAGTACTTGTCTGATCAGTTGTTTTTGAATTTGTGGGAGGTTGTTTGGCTTCAAGAAAATGGGATTTTTTTAAAATGAGAGTTTTCATTCCTTTTTGTCTTAAAAAAGTGGAAGTAACAGCCAAACCAATTAAAGTGATTTAGTAGATAAATTAGATTAAATCTGTCTTGGATCATTTACCTGCAGTTTATCTATTATGGTACTTTTTAGGAGATATGTTAGTAAATGAATGCAATAAAACCCCTGAAAGACAATTACATTTCCCAATCTGAAATGCATCAGCATTGAGACTGTTAGCAAGAAAATATCTCAGGTGTGACTCAGGGTAAAATATGGTACAAAGAGAAAAAAAATAAATAAAACAAAAATAGAGAATGAGCCTCTGTTAGTATATAGGTATCACAGAAGAAAAGGGCAAATGTTACTTATCCTGGGGCAAATTCTAGTGAACATATTTTGATGTTGTCTTCCTTTCAGCAGGTTTTGAGTTTGTATTTCTTTCAGAAGAATGATCAGTGCTGTTATTGCCCAAAACTGTATCTTAATTAGGCGGAATGGTAATTTGTTTCGGCCGTGTTTTTTTCTTGCATACTCATGTTTTTCGTGTTTGAAAAGACAGTAACTTTATAGATGATTATTTATAGCTAAGGAAATTTTATTAAGGCAAATGGAGAACATGTATTTAGAAGTAGCTGTAAATGGCATTTCATTACTGCTTTATTAATTCAGTATTTTCTCTTTGTTATGTACAAGAAAACCATAACATCATGTGTTGTTAGTGGCTGAGCTGTGACACTGCTGTAAGGTTATTATGCAATTGCTCATTAGAGTGGGAAAATATATAGAAAATGTATACTTTTGTAGTGCAAGGAGATCTCAAAGATGAAGCAGCAAAATCGATGGCAGTGACTTAAAATAAAATTCCCTCTATTAAAGCAGCATGCCATATTAAAAAAGTAATTGTTAGCGAGTGTTTTCTGTTACATAGAAAGGTCTTACATACAGAGGTCTTGAGGAAAGTTTCACTTCCATGGATTAAGTTCAAGTACATAGTGTCTGGAAGACAGAATTACAAGCATTGCTTGAACTTCGTGAGCCAGAACCTGATTATGCTAGTTCATTGTGCAACATACTCCTCTTCTTGGGTTGTGCCAGGGATACAGTGCAATGGTGTTCTGTAGTTTTTTTTTCACAAAGACTCTTAGAGATGTTACTTATCTCCTCCTATTTCTCCTTTTCTATCCCCTGTGTTGTCTTTGGCAAAGGGCTGAAAAAAAAGGACTGCTGTCTCATTTTTTTCTCAGAGTATCTGTTTTAGATTCTTTAACTTAGAATCATAGAATCATTATGACTGGAAAAGACCTTCAAGATCATTGAGTACAACCATAAACCCATCCTTACCATGCCTGCTAAACCATGTCCCTAAGCACCTCATCTACAGGTTTCTTGAACACTGGGATGGTGACTCCAGCACTACCCTGGGCAGCCTGTTCCAATGCTTCAGCACCCTTTCCATGTTGAAATTTTTCATCATATCTAACCTGAACCTCCCTTGGTGCAACTTGAGGTCATTTCCTCTTCTCCTATCCGTAGTTATTCTGGAGAAGAGATTGACCCTCACTAAAACCTCCTTTTACATAGTTGCAGAGAGCGATAAGGTCTCTCCAGCACTTCCATGTCCTTCTTGCAATGAGGGGCCCATGCTAGAAATTCTTACAGTTGTCAGTCAGTAAGGATCTTCCTATGTTTGTTTTAAAAGTTCTGTGTTTAGTCTTAGGAGTCAAACTGGATGTACCTTTCCAGTTGCCATTATTTCCCGTGACACAGGCTGAGTAAGGGGATTTGTCTCATTTTCAGAAACACCTTCTACCAGAGCTAGTAATAGTCTGTTTCAAAATGCGACAACACACAGCATTGCAGTTCTACCCAGATGGCCTAGAAATATTTTTCTGTAACAGTCATCTCATCAAAATTTACCCTGGGAAATGGAAGTTTAATTCCATCCCCTCAGAAATTTTTTATAAATGGTGGCAATAAAAAAAACTTTTAAACTTCCTGAACTGCATAAGTTCTTGAGAATCCAGTTAACATGGCAAACAAATGGCACTTTGGACCATTTATGTTCTTCTAGTTTATTTGTAATTTTTAGCAGTACAACAGCAAATGAAAGATTTTCAGATTTCATCATGTTAAGTCACAACATTAAGCTAGTATAAAATGGCTGAGAATTTGTCATCTAATATGTATTTTCCGTAGGTCAGTAATAAATGGAAAACAGGACAAAACAGCAATCCTTAAAAGCTGGGTTGTTTAATTAACTTGTAGGTGAGTCTGTAGCTCTGTTTTGCTGTATATCGGTAATGATGTAAAAGTTAGGCTAATTTCTATGGGGAGGTATTTGAGTTTTGAACCCATTCTGCAAATTAATGGCTGCTGTAGCACATAGATCATGTGTTTTGAGTAAAACAAGGGCTGGCACACCACCATTAGATAATACTGTGAGATAAGGTTTTCTGAGGAATTCTAGAGTCAAAAATAAAAATGTTAACTGAAAAGCTGGAAGCTTCTTTAGCTTTCAATGATGAATGCAGCAGAGTTTCTATCCCTGATAGTTTGAGAGATACTGAATCTTTTAAATCACATAGTACCTCTTGCATTCCTGTCTACCTCAGTACACTTCTCATTTGACCTGAAAAAGTTGAAGCCAAATCTAAACTCAATACCAGACAGGAAGTAATTATTCATCTCAAAATCATGGCGTTGATGAGAATACGTATCCCAAAATCATGATTAGGAAAAAGAAGGTAATCAGAAATTCTTACTTTTAAAAGGAAGGAGTTAATTCATTTTTTTTTTCTTATTGGTGTACAGATATTGAAACTTCAATAGTTCTGTAAAATGTAATGAGAAATTAGTATTTGTCTCTTGGGTGTGTTTATCTCTTGCATAAATATCTGAGAAATTGCCTGTATTGTAGTTCACTGTGTTAAATCTTATTGTTTTCCTAGCTTCATGTATAACAATGTAGTGATATTCTAATAGAATATATCAGATTTTTTTCAATTTTGGAGGATTTTTCTTTTTTTACCGAGCTGTCTATACTTAAAAAAAAAGATAAAAGCAGTTTAATTATGACAAGCTGCAGCTTGCTTTTGAAATTTACTGGGAGCATTTACTGGGAGAAAAGAACAGTTGATTTATAAACATTAAATTTCTAATGAAAATGTAATAAATTGTACCAAACTATGCTTTCTGGCTTGTCGAGAAATGGTAGACAAATGCAAATTTCAAGCACAATATAGGGCTGCTCATCTGTGCGTTCTTGTGTGCCAAAGTATTTTGTGTCCTTTGTTTGTACAAAGTGTGGGTCCACATCAAAAGGGGAAGGAACACTGCTATTCACTGCAAGCTCAGTAGTTTTTAATGGCTTCAACAAGGCAATTGCTCTACTTCCCTGTAACCAGAAAGGATTTCTCTGAGACTTTCCATTGATGTGTATTCTAGATACGGTAGAAGGGTCTGCTCTTCTGAACTGGAGTACAGTAAGGTCATCTGTAGTAAAGAGAAAGTTTGTCCAGCACAATTTGTACTTCTACTAGACACACTTGGCTGTGATCTACATAGTTCACTCAAGTGTAGCATTTTCTTTTTCCTATTCAGACTTAAGAGAGTAATTCCATCTGCATTTTATACTTCTGAGTGAAAGATTTCTCTCTTCTGTGCTGGGTTTTCTTTCCCATATATGTACTACTTTTCCTCTTCTTACTCACATTTAAAAACACTTCTGGACTCAAAGCTCCTTTTCAGTGATTATAATGTCATTTTACTGCTGCATTTTACCATCTTTGAAGATGTCCTGTAAGATATGAATGCATTAACTTGATTAAATCTCTTCTGATTTTTGAGACATTGCTTTTCAGAAAGATTTTCTTAGTGAAATAATTAATAATTATGAGTTACTGAAACATTTCTGTGTCTAATTATGAGTTACTGAAACATTTCTGTGTCTAGACATAGAAAATAATCTGAATATATTGTGTGCAGATTTGTGCAGTTACTTTCTGTCTTTAACACCAGAGTTTACTGCATAAACTATATCCATATTTCCTATCTAAATTCTAGGCCTAACAGACCCTTTTGAGAAAAGTGTGAAAAATGCAGAATATTCCAGATATCTCCTATCTCCTGATTCCTGGAAGCAGCACATATTTAAAAAAAAAAAAAAAAAATGTCGCAAAGTGATAAATATGGCTGAATAAAGTAAACAGCTTTGGGCCGACAAGTCAGTTTGTGTGCACTTTTCGTCAATAACTTTTAAGTTGAGCTGTTTGGGAAATAAGTTCTGCAACTGTCAAACTGTTCTTTTGTCTTAGTTTATAACAGGTCTGCATGTTTATGACTAAATAATAATAGTCTCCTAGGAAAGTCTGACCATGTAGTCTAACAATGAGTAAATTCCATTATTTTTAAGAACATGTTAAATATAGTCGGTGTGCTTAAAATTGAATTTGCAGCTTTTACTTTACACATAATATTGGCCATCTATTATCTAGTGTCAGACCTACAGAAGTATTTGTCCGCAGTGTTACCTAGATGGAAAATTCCTCTTCAGCTGACTAAATAAGATGCACACTGAAAAGTCTGAATATCTCTCCAAATCAAAATTTTCTAGACAATTACTTTCCATGTATGACTCTGATCCTTGGGGACAGGAATGTTACTTTACATGTCCAGGGACAATTGCAGAAAATAAAATTAAGATTAGCTATCAAAACTAAGAATAAAGTGGCTGACAGTACATTGCTATCTTATAAAGCAAAAAGGCCCTAGAATTTTGATCAACATGAGAATTAGAAGCATACAAATATGATGTGAACACCTCTAGCTGAGATGTGCTTTACAATACTAGAAAATGAAGCTATTGGGTGATACTTACTTATGTTGTAAGGTAATTCTCATTCCAATGAGTAATATCCTACCTGTAATATATTCACATTATGGGAATTTGAGTTTCAAAAAATACTCTGACAGCTGCTTTTTTCCCTCCTCTGAACAATAGTTTTTTACCCGTTCATTAGACTTGAATCAAAAATGTGAAAGCTAGTGTTCCTGTAGACCTTCTGTGATACCTTGCAGAACAAACATATTGAGTGATCTTCAAAAGATTTTTAGAAGCCCTTGCTTCGTTAAAATTTGCCATGGTGCATGTGATAGTAACCTTAAATGAAGCCAATTTTCAAAATAGTATGATAGGGTGTTTTTAGAACTCAAGTGTAAATTAAGGTTTGATATTAAAAGTTTACCCTGAGTTTTTTTCCCTTTAATTGGGAAAGGTTGAAAAATATAAATGAGGATAAGAAAGACCTTTGTTTCCCTCATAGGTATGATTTTCATCTGATGGATATGCAATAAAGTTGAATAAAGATTCTGCAAATATGTGCTTGAATAAAGTGTTTGTTAGGATATTTCCTTTGTGCCATATTCAGAGGAAGAATTAACCACACAATTAATTGGAATGTAGAGGCTATTTCAAACAAAGTCCCTAAATCATGAACTCTTTAGAGCAACGTCTTCATTTTATCTGATAAAGCAAAAATATGTACCTCCAGTTAAATAGTGCTACCAATTAGGAGGATTCTTTCACTTCAAAAATCGCAGGCTTTGAAGAACAAAAATAAATTGTGGAGGTGAAACTAATGAGACAGGAAGAGGTGAGTGAATAGGTTGTTTCTACTGAGAATAGGTACTAGCAAAATGAGATGCTATTTTGTTTGTGGATTTGTACTGACAATGACTGGAGTGCTGCTGTTTTCACCACACAGTAGATACTAGCATCCAAAAAATGACAGACTGGGTTACAGGGTATATGGATATATTTACAGAGTGATTTATCCTTAATATTCTTTTTTAATATACCTTCTTGTGTTTTGATACTACTGCCATTCATTTCAAAAAATCTTGTTGAACTGGGCATGAGTTATTTGCTTTTTCCTTACTCCTGTCAATCTGTTTCACTTCCTTTGTATTTATTTATTTATTGTACATGTTTCCAGTCTCAGTAATAATTATACCACCATTTAATAATTATACCGCATCTTTCAGCTGGACATCATAACTTACTTCCTAACCATTATTGCATAAGCTTCATATTATTCTGAGACAGGTCATTTTCTCCCTCTTAAAAATAAACAGAAGTTGGCTGAGGATACTGAGTTACTACCTGCTGAAAATTAATGAAGCTGTAACTGGGCTGATTTATAGCCACTGAGGGTATAGGCCAATAAAAAGTCATTTTACCTTCCTGAAATATTAAGTCTGAAGAGGAACAAAAAGAGTTACAAAACAGGAATGGGGGTCACTCCCCATCTCCCAATGCATATGAATGTAAAGCTGCTTCACTGTGAGTTCTGTTAGGAGCATGCAGCAAGCTGAGGGATTGTTCAGTATTTAAAGAAATAATTTCATAAAACTATGGGTTTTTTTGTTGTTGTTTTTGTTGTTGTTTTCTGTCTTTATTTGTGAAATAAAACTAATCAAGCCTGTATTGGGTTGATCTACAAAGGCTGTACTTACTACAGTGTAGCTAGTGTCAAAAGCAGAGAGTAGCTCTACATCTAGACAGTAGGTAAATGCAGTCTGTATGTGTTTTAGATAACAATGAAATCATTAATTTCCTTTTTGATAAACAGTGTACATATTTTTTATCTTCCATGCTGTGATCTGAGTAATGGTGAGGAAAGCAGAGCAAAAAGTGCCAGACGGATTAGTCTGATGGCTCATCTAGTACCATACTGTTCTGTGAGTGAGACCAGTAACAAATGCTTAGAATGGAGTGTAATAAACAGTGTGTGTCACTTCTGCTTCAAGCAACTAGTGATATGAAAATTTCCTGAGTTGCAATTCCACTATACTTACTGGTCTAGTTGAATTTGTTTTTCCAGATTTAGCTCAAATTTTCTCAAAATTGTTTATACTTTTGACCTGCATAATGTCCTGTGTCATCAAATTACGCAAAGTAACTATGCGTTCTGTGAAAACTCCTGAATTCCAAGGAGTAGTATCATCTTTTCTTATTTACGTTTTCCTCTGTACATTTTATCCCAGATAAGGAATCCTGGTCTGTTTCTCTATACCATTCCTTGATCATTCCTTCTTTTCTTCTGTGTTTCAATGTGCCTTTTCAGAGACATATTAACCAGGGTGTTGGGAAAACTCAGAAGAAATTTTTAATGGCTTCACAGACTTTGTTCTCCCAGAATTTTTATAACTCTTTTCAAATAATACTGCTACCCTTGTATGGCAGATTCTTTCCATGAAAATGATATAGAGTGATGTTCTGCTCTTAAGGACTGCTTATTTGACCTGTTGCCTCTCAGTGCCTCCTCTGAGTCCTCATGATTAAATATACTGTTTTTCTGTCATTCTAAGCCCCAAGCAGTCTGTGAAGTAAAAGATTAAGCCTGTGATCTGAATTCTGATCTCCCAGTTGACAGCAGAGAATATTATCAATGAGGCACCAGATGGGCCTGCTAAAGAAAAATTTTATATTTTATTTTATAAGGATTTTTTGCTTCATAATGTAGGACTTCAGCTACAGCAATGAGAAGGTTTTTGTGAGTTGGAAAAATATGAAAGCAGCAAGGGTGAGGTTTATTTTGTTTTATATTTTATTGCCTGGAAACAGCTGAAGTCACCTAATCAATTACTTCTTAGATTTCTAAAGTTACAGTCATTGAGGAGATGGTTATTTTTCTGTGCTATTGTAGATATGTGATGCTTTATGAAATACCCAAGTAAGATTTTTTTGCTGTATCAAACTTATCTCAAGGAATTTTCTGAATCGCATTTATTTAAATTTGATTCTCCGCCCACCATGAACACAAGCTAAAAGAATGCATTACTCTCAACTAGTTAAGTTTGGTTGTCTGAAATGTTCTGTGAGCTTGAGAGGGATAGGGCAAGTCACGTTTTCCTCAGTCCCTTGATATTCCTGCATCCATTCTTGATTCTTTCAGAATCATCTGAAAAAGGTTGACAGTGCTGGCTGTCAATTTTGTATCATCCTGTGCATCCAGTGTATTGTCTGAGTCACGGAAAAGAGGAACAAGCAAAGTATCTATCAATGTTCAGATTTTTGTCAAAAGGATGTGTATTATACATAACTGAATAAAGTAAATTGGAGCACCAGATTTAGTCATGGGAGGAGACCCCAACTAACTGTTCTGACATCCTGTAAATTCCAGGTCTGTAACCTTTCATCCATAACTACTGTATCAAGTAGCTTGTTTTTTGCGTAAGGTTGACCTCCATCAAGACTGAGAATTGCTCAGTTATTTTTTTGTAGATGTCTGCAGTTGAGCTAGTGACCCTGAAATTCTTTTATCATCAGTATACAGAATAGTGGAGAGAAATAAGCAGTTTTAGGTTTGCAATTCATCTAAATCTAATTTAATCACACCGTTGTAGCTGTTCTTTTTAAGTTGAGGTGAATCACAGCTAGAATTATCCATTCTTTTTCATTATAAAGAGGATCAAGGAACTTTAATGTAGTTAGCTCTACGATATGGGCAGTATAAGACAGTTATCTTTGTTAACTATGATGAGTTATCTAAGATTAGACAGTTGGGACAGATCTGTCTCCTAACAGGAGATGAAGAAGCCCTATCTCCCTTCCTATTTTTTTTCCTAATTGATAGTCATCCTTTCTTCATATTTCTCTTCAGTTTGTTTAGCTGTGGCTTACGCATTTGATGGATCCTACTACCTCCTAGATTAGTCTTTTTTTTTTTCCTACTGATAGAATTTGGTACTAATCCAAAATTGTCACAAAACAGAAATGGTGCAAATTAAAAATTACACATGAAAGTGGAAGCAGGCTGATTCCAATTTACCAGTAGTGGGAAATTATGTATTTTTCCCATTTTGTTTATTTCCTAGCTAAGGCAGAATGAAATAGGATCATAATAGAAATGTGTTGAACTTTTCTAAATATTTTCTTAATGTACTGTGTATTATTATAAAAATTATACTCAATCACATCCCAGCTAACCTCTTTTCCCTGCAGAAAATCTAAGCCTTCAGTTAAAACTATTTAATCATAATTAGTAACATGTGCTATTCTCCATTCTGGTTCTATATTTCAATTGGATATTTATATATGTCAGTACAACAGCTTATTTTTATTGTTTAGCTCCTTTTCCTTCTTACAGACTCCTGAAACATAATGCTAAAACTTCATATTCTTGGAGCTTTAATGGTGCAAGCTACTTTTAAGAACTATGGCGTTCTGGTTGCAAGCTTTAGGCATAGTTCACAGGGCAAAGAAATACGACAGTAAGTGACTTATGAGTGGGGTTACCAAAACTATGCATGCTCTTGATTCAATAATCAGTGCTGATTTAGCAAGCCTTTCTTTCCTGGCTCTTCATTCTAGCTATTTAGATACTCTGTTACTTATGCCAGTACTGGTGTCTGCAGGATGCATGGTAAAACAGATCTGGATTAAAAAGAGTTCCTCTGTCATCCAAGATTATTATAACTTGGATGGATTTCCTGATTCAATGAGTTGCTTGCTTTGTAAAGGAATTATTCATCAAAGTGCAGCCTTAGAATTTGGAGAACATACTTATATGAATAAAATAAATATAAAATGTAAATATATGTTGAACAATGAATAGTTAAAATCCCAGTAAATCAGAAGATGCAAAAGTTTAGATTATAATGTCAAGACCAAGACTGTATTTCACATGTTCCTTTCCTTTATTATATGAGAAATCCTGTCCATGAAAAGATTTCAAAGTTCAGTTATCCTTTTATTTTCATTTTAAGACACACATCATTAGAATCATTTTTACAAAATGAAAAACATGTTTCAGATTTTAGTGAGCAGGAAAAGAAAATGAAAACTGAAAGAAACTTCACAGAATAATCTTTTTAAAGCAGGATCTAAATTGTGAACATTTTATCTCCTATTTGAATATTTTTTAGAACTGCTTAATGAAGACTTTTTAATAGCTTTAGCTGCAAGATATGCTATATAGTGAATACTGTACAACGCTGAGTTTTTTGAAGGCACTATATTTGAAGAAGAATACTGCTACACAGCACCTCTTTGTGAAAGATCTCTGTGATCCTTGAAAGGCTGAATTTAATTTGACAAACAGCTTTATCCTAAGTTCTGCTAAGATCTGCTCTGGCTCTTAACTCGATGCACCTTCTTTCACCCCTTCCCTCACACAGTAGAATATTTTCATCTCATATTTTTCTCATTTTCCCCAACAACCCTAACTTTTCCAGGGCTACCATTTGGAACCAAAAGTATTTTTGTTTTGCTTCCTGCATGCTATCATTCTATTGCTATCCTATTTTTATTTTTTCTTATCCTTCTGTTCTTCTTTTGTTCTTCTTAAGCCCAGTAAAGAATGACAGAGAACAAAACAGCTTTGCCTCCCAAAGTAAAAAAAAAAACAACAAAAAAAAGAAATATAGTGACATTCATTCTTACACTGAGAGAATAAAAAATCTGAAAAAAGTACATTCACATGTTATTCATGCCTCTGCATTACTTACCATCAATCACAAATTCCTTGAATAATTTTATTTAATTACATTAGGAACTTCTTTATAGAAATATTACCTGACTCCCACTTCTTGTTTTGTTCCTCATTCCTTATTCATATTCCTGGTGATGAATCTGGACTGTCTTCAAGGAGGAATGTTTGAATAGGATGCTTGAGACTGGGGGAAGACACTCTTCCTAACCTGGTTACTTTTATTTCTTGCTGCTTGGCTGGTATTATTATCTCACCTATGCACAAAGCTATAATGACAAAAATAATTAATAAAAATTTTGAGTGGTAAGCCTTCATATTTGAAGTTTTCACTTTTGATTACTTAGCTTCAAAAGATTACTTAGCTTCAAAAAAAATGGGAGCAGTTCATTATTTCATGTTAAATGCATTTTCTGTATGTAAAATTTAGTCATAGGTCTGATGATTTTACAAATCAGCTTGGTTTATTAGAGCAAGCCAACTAAATTTCTTACTATTCTTTTGCAAATCATTTCATTCTCCTCCTAATTTTGTACCTCATTCTTGATAATCAGAATAATCAGAAGTAAAATGATTGAGAACAACTTCAGAATTTAAGATATGCAAACTTCAGCTTTGCCAGGTCTTTTGAAATTTCCCAAATATGGCTTATTTGACCAATGTCCAAAGCCATTTGGACATTGGTCAAATTGTAATGTAAAGCCATTGTAATTTGGATCTTTGTTTTAGCAAGCCCTATTGAAATAGGGCTTGAATATTGAATATTGAAATAGGGCTTGCTAAAACAATCCCTTTAAAAGACAGCCTATGCTCCCCCTCCCCCACCAAAAGCCTTCAGTTCAGGCCATTAAAAAATACATTTTACCCAAGATGTTGTAATTAAAATCTTTGTTTCCATAAGAAAATCATGGTCCAAGCTATCTAGAAAAAATTACCACCTGAAAGCAAGGAATAGTCTAATGCCCTTCTGAAAGGAAAGACAGTATGTGCTGCTCTTCTTAGGCGTTTTCATCATAATTTCCAGACAGAACATTCAAGTATCCTAAAAATTAAGAAAATCTATATTTGTCAGTTATAAATCAAATATGCATATTTCACAGGTGCGTCATTGAACATAAGTTCCGCATGGATATATCTATAAATAAGAGAATAAGTGATAAAATGTTTTGAACTCTTACTTTATCATAGCTTCTAATAGTAGTCCTTTCTGTAATGGTCTTTTCACTTTTAGTGGTATATAGTAACTTCAATATCTTTCAGACTTTTAACTTGATTTTTTTTACAGTCAAATTAATTTATATGTATACTTTCCAATAGCATAATTGTTTTACAAAATTTGAACTTTTGGCTTTCACAATTCAAAGGTACTCAAAAGAATTAGTATTTTGAAATGTATTTGTTTTTATTTTGTGTTACATGAACACAATTATGATTTTGATGGGGTTTTTTTCATTACAGATGTAGCGCTGTTTTTTCCATCCTTCAGTGGAAATTCCTATTTAGAATTACCTTCTCTAACATCTGAGACCAGGACTGCATCTGGGCAGGAAGCAAATGGTCTGACGACTCTGTACTTGACAGTGAAAACGACTGCTTTAAATGGCACTATTCTTTACAGTGAGTATCAATGATACTTGAACTTAAGCAGCAGTTTTATCTCCGTCAGGTCCTTATTAACTTCAGTATAGATCCAGCTGGCATGTCTTATTCAGCAGCAGAATTACTCATTAAAATGCAGTAGAAGCCTTTTGGTATTCTAATACATGAGGCATTATAAAATTGGAAGGATAGTTCTTCACATTACTCCGGAAAGTCCTTTAATTTATGACTTAGTGAAACACAACTTAAAACTGAAAAATGCTGCTTCCTGACAAGGAGGAACACAGCAAACATATGACTCCAATAATACTGTGTAACAGCTATAAAATTCAAATATACGGGAAGTTGCAAGCAATTTATTAGAGAGAAGCAGGTTCTCCATTCTTGGGTTGAGACTCACTTTCTGTTATAATTCTGACTTTTGTTCCAAAGCTTTGTTGACTTACAGAAGTAGCTGTATTTCAGAGATTTTTCTGTGATTTCACACTGAAGAGGGTACTTTCATGCTCCCCAGAGAGAACTGGTGCAGTCTTAGAATGATGTTTGTTAATGCTTTGTAAAATGCTGCTTCTTGCTATTTCCTTTCTCACTGAATGGCATAAACTTCTGAAACAATACACCTTTAGCACATCAGCAGTAAAAATAGACTGCCTTGACAGTTGAATATTTTGCTATATATTTTAGCTGGTAATTTCTATCCAAATGGGAATAATGGAAAAACAGAGATTTTGTTTTCTTCAACCCAGAGCAAGTTAGAAAAATAAGCGTGTGCAGTCTATATGACACACTTGCTCTTTCTCCACCATATGCATCTCCACCATTTTGCACATTCTGTCTTCACTGCAACTTCTGAGTGTTTATCTACACAGAGGAATTGCATTGATTTAATATAAAGTATTTTTTTATTTATTCTTGTTATTTGCATAATAGTCTAAAAGTCATACATGTGAGTTCACCTGCACAATATATATTTTTATGTCAGGCTTAAAATTTAATTATTTGGTTGTTTAGTTATTTAATCATGCCATTTATTACTATCTGTGTAACACTTTAAAGTGTCAACACTTTGTTCAAACTACAATAGCCAAAGACTGAAAATAGTTTGTGTTTACTGGGTTTCAAAATGCAACCTAAAATCTTTTAATGCTATAACTGAGCTGTGGCTTCAACTGCTTTAGATACAACACAACTGCAGAATTTGCTAAGAATGATGAATACTTAGTAATTTGAAAGTAGTTGTGACTCATCTTTGTGATCCATATATTCTTTTAAGATCCTGGAGATCTGCATGTGTCAGGGAGTGGGGGATGAAGCATGAGGCTCTCTTAGAGATGTGTATTGGGAGCTTAAATACACCCGAGCTGCTGCTGTGGGAGGGAGAGAGGGTTTGTGTGCCTTCTTTGTGTGCTAAGAGAGAACGCAGCAATGGGCAGAATTGATGGCTGTATTACACCCCTTAATTCCATTCTCTCCACCCATTTTATCTTGAATTTATCTTTAACTTTAATCTGAATGAATTTTTATTCTTTCTTTTTTTTACCTTATGGAATTTCTTCGTGTTCTTAGTTAATAGTCTCTAGTTTTCTTCATCTGCAGATTATTTTTAAGTTTTCACAGATACTAATTGTTCTTGCATGTTTTGACACATTATGTGTGTGTATTAAAATGCTACTTCAAGAGTTGACCTTTTCTGAAGTAAAAATATATCACTTTCCATTTCTAACTGATGTACCTTCTCAACTTTCATAGAAATATGAACAAATGCTTGCTTTCTAGTTTCATCTTCCAGATTCTTGCAACAAAATTAAATTTTAATTTTAAATAGTCAGCTAGAGTTTCATTGGATTTTTTTTTCTATTTTTGATTATCTGACATGACTTATTGTTCTCATTATAGATATATTTTCTATTTTAATAGAAATATTTTATCAAAAGATATATTTTCTCTTCTAGATAATACACTAACCATGTGTTTAACCTAATAGCTGCTCAGCTCCTCCCTGTATACTTCCTTTGTGAAACTGCTAATATGATATTTTGTTTACAGAGGTTTCCTTATGAGAGTATCATTCTTTAGAGCATTTATCTTTGCACATTCTGGAAAGATAGAATAGCATTAGTGGAGAATCATGCATTTATTTTCCAATTATTTGTATCAGAGACCTCCATGAAACATGTCACAGCTCCGGTCTTGCCACTTGATGCACTGGAGAAAAGGGCCAGGAGAAGTCAGGATGCAGCAGGACATGTTCAGTTCTCAGTCTGATCCAGAGCTCAGACACATCCTAGTAACCTATCCCCCAAGTTGGTAGGAGGATTATTGTAATATTTTTACTATTTTGTCATTTAAATGTTTTCTAGTTCAGTCTTTGTAGTTGTGGTAGGGAGAAATAAGCAGTTTAGCATTAGTAAGCAGCAGTGCAGAGATGGACTTTAACCTAGCGAACAGAAGAAAGAAACAAAGGAACCAGGAGACTGGTTTCAGAGTACAAGATAAGGAAGTAGAAGAGTCAGATAACTATGCAGGAAAAAATAACCACAGACTGGTTCCAAAAGACAAGATAAGAGTGTAAAAGAGCTATGCAAGACAACTATGCAGAAATGGGCTAAGAAATAAAGAACACACCTGGAGACTATGGAAAGGACTACCTTGGATCTGAAAGGCCCTGAACTCTAATACTATGATTGGTTTGGAACTATGGGGTGAATCCCTGACTAGAAGGATATAAGTACCCAGGGATTTGTTCCAGCAGAGCCCCTCTTTGGAGGCATCTAGCTCAAACTGTAATTACTGCATGTTAATTAAAATTTATTTCACTCTGATTTGGCTGCAAACTGCTGTCTCAATGGGAATGTAGGGTTGCCTTGTTAGTAACACAGTAAGTTCCATGGGTTACTGGGTTACCTACTGCTGCTGGTAACCTAATTTTCCAGGACACTTAACTACTACTTTGCTGGCTCACAGTTGCTTCCTTCTTCTTCCTCCTGTTATCCCTAAAAACAGACTTTACCTGGCCCATAAGATTCCACTCGTTCAGTGGCCAGTAGGTGTTCTTCTAAGGTTAGGCTTCTTCTAAGGTGAAAAAACATCTGTATCTCATCCTGACTGTTGAACAAAAACACCCAAAGCAGGGGAGAGCATGTGGACAATTTATCTCGCAGAATTGTACTACTGTGTTTTGCATTAATCACACCGTTTCTTTACATTCCTACTTAGTTTTCCCTAGTCTATCTTCCCCTTTCTATAGCACCAATTCCTTTCCATTGTTTCTGTTTCTTGTGTGAATATTCTCTCTTCTAATAATTAGATCCCTTCTTCTGAAAGGATGCAAAAGATTGCTATGGGTTTCTTTCTTTATCAATATTCACACACAATTTTGCACAAATGTAAAATCCAATGTTGCATTCCTGTGTAAAAGAAAAATTTCTCCAGAGATTTGTGTATGAGTAATATGAGTTTTTATAAAAGAAAACTGATGCTACAGAGGTTTTCCAGAATTCTTTAATTCATTAGCTCTGTATGCAGACGCCAAGCCCTTCCATAATTCTGTCAAGTAAACATACAATACTTTATGAGTTCATACGCTCCCTATGTTCTTTCTTCATCCCTCTTCTTTGCTGCTTGCTCGCTTTATTCTTCCCTTCTAATGACTTCAAAAGAGATGCTGCTGCTGTCAGATATCCCCTTTTTAATAGCAGTGCAACTCCTGCCTCTGTTTCTTGTTCTTTGAAGCTCTGCTACTATCAAACGGCTGAGAAGTGGACTGTCAGCAGAAAGCTCCCTTGAGTCCAGTGGGCTCACCAGATGCAAGACCTACAGAATTGTAGAAAGAGGATTAACATTCCCAATGTTTTCATAGTCTATTAATATATTGATGTTAACAGTAACTCTACAGTTCAGGTTACATTGAGTTTCACACTTTGATAAGGCAAAAATCCTGTCTTTTACAAAAGCGTTTATAAAAACAGAAGGAAAATCACAGTGACCTGCTTCTTTCAGGTGTATTTTACTGCTAAAAATAATTTTAGAATAATAATCTAATAAAAAAGAAATTGTTTCATTTTCCAATAATATAAAATAATTACTCATTTTGATTATTTTAACTTAGCCCATTTACTTTCAGATAATTCATTTTATAATCATACCTGATATTACTAGGTGGTAAAGGTTGATCCGTTTCTCTGTCAGATAGTTAGTGACCATTTAAATAATGTGGAAGGCTCAAACAAGATGATTTTGAAGTACAAATGGATTGGAATCAGAAAGAATGCCTCAAAAGTATTCTGAAGTTAGATATCTAAGGGAAAGCATAGAAGGATTCAATCTTGTGTATATCTCTATCAACTACACAAACCAGTGCGGATCAGAAAAGCAGATGTATGCCTTCTTCATTTGTTCACATCGCTATGTATATAGCTATATATTTGCTATAAAAAGCAAAAAAGGTTTTTTTCATATATATATGTATATACACACATTTTGCATATATAAAGAAAACAATTTTAACTTGTAGACATGGAGGAAAACAACTGCTTTCATTAAAACTGTTATTACTTATAGGCTAACTAATGAACAGAAAATGAGAAGGATTAGCTGTGATGGGCATGTCTTTTTACTTAATTGCACCATATTACTGGAAATTACAGCATTACCATATTACACGTTTTCATATTTAATACCTTTATTAAGACTTTATTAATGTCAGCTGTTGGCTGAAACTCACAAATACTAAAGACTAATTGATTGTTGATATGCAATCTGCCAAAAGAGTAGATATATTGTTAAAAACTTGGGTAAAAAGATAGCATATAAATAATTTATAGAATATAACTACATATGTGAAAGGCAAAGAAACTAATCCAAGCTATGTAAGCTATGTAAGCTTACTAATGTAAGCTTGTACATGATTTTAATAGATTTTCATAGATTGTAAACATTTAGTTTAATAAAAAGACAGATAAACTTTCCTAATAATGATATTTTGTCTTGATTATTTTGAGTATATATACTTAAACATCGTGCAGATGTTACCAGTTGATTGTCAGTATTTTCTGTAGCTACCTTGTTTTGACCCTAAACTTTACATTATCAGCAGGATCTGAGAACATTTATATTTAAAAATGTCAGGAAAACAAAGTAATTTTGAAAACCTTGGTAGGGATTGCACAACTGAAGTAGTATAAAAGTCTTGATTTGTTTTTCTTTTACTTGAGCATATTATCAGCTATTGATACAAACTGTAATTGTATTCTCACAGTCACTCAATCAATGTTCTGTTTATAGTAGGATTATATTCAATGTGATATAGATGTTGTGGTTGATGTTGTTGTTCCAGTAACATGGAATCTTTTCTAAAGCTTTTACACTTTCAAAAGTGTAAATTTAAGTGTCTTTTTATGTTTTCAAAGCTGGTGAGAAGAATTTTGGAGAGCAGTTTCTTCACTTGTATTTAGTGGAAGGCAGACCAACAGTTCGATTCAGCTGTGGACAATCTCAGAATATTCTGACTGTATCCATCAATCAGTCCATTAGCAAAGGTGTACTCACCCCTATCACAATAAGGTAAGATCTTCCTGTTGTATACTGCACACACAAAAAAAATAGTCATATTGGACAAGGAAGTTAAGTTTTTACAATGGCCTCCAATAAACAAACTTAGAAGAAAAATAGCAAACCTCTTTCAGCATATGGAGGGATGAAAAGATCAAGGAAATGTTTCGTTTCCATTTTACATTTCTTCTCAATCACAGTCCAGTTTATACAGCATGTTTTTTATTTTTTCTAATTCTATGTGCCAGCCTAGTGATAATGAGGCAAAGTCACATAGCATGCATTCTAAATCTAAATACTTGATATCTGACAATGTATTAATCTGTTGTATGTGGTATGTAATATAAATTGTGAATGTATATAAAATTTACAAAGGAAATTAATCTGTTCCCTCTCTCCATGAGTCTAGAAGTAAGAGTCTTTTTTTTCAAGAAGATACAAATGTAGTTAAAGTTACTAAATACAGTTCTTAAATTCATAGTTTTTCTTTTTTTTTCTTTTTTTTTTTTAAAGTCACTGATTGCCATTGTATGATACATCTCAGGTACTTGTCTGTATTGTACTGAGGTAGCATCATCTCTAAGTCATAAGCTTAAGACACTAAAATGCTGCAAAGATTTTTTACTATAAAATTAACACACATATTCAATGTTTCATTCTCTATGTTATTATATGAAAAAGTGATGCCAGTTCATTTTACCAATTCCCTTAATTTACTGGAATTTATACTGCAATCTTTTAAACAGTGGCATACTACACCTGAAGTGTAGGCTGACTAGCAGGGATTTACATGTATCTGAGTTTATAGGTATGGCCTTCAAAATGACTAGTGATTATTCTTGTGAATAAGTGTAGAGAGAGTAGTATATCTTTCACCAAGCATCTATAAAAGTGTAATCCTTCAGCAATCATCTTTAACCTCTGCCAAAAGAAACAGCAAATTTGACAAGGCATTTGTGGTACCTAGGGTCTTGTATCTTAGGTTATAAAATACGAATGCATGACAAAACTGTTGATTTGTGTTCTCTTACTGGCTGTTAAAGATAGAAAACTCTATCTGCACTTTTTACTTGCAAAATTAATAATTTTATTCTTCCTGTAATGTAGGAAAAAGAGAGACAAAAGTTAGAATAACTCCCAGCAGCATAACTCCCAGGAATCTCCATGGCAGCAGTTTTCATTTTCCCAAGTTTTTCTTTCTGAATCTACCATATATATGGGAAGCTAAGATATCCCCATAGTTTTGCAGCTATTATTTTCTTTTCTACTTAGCTATATGATTAGTTTCCTTATATATGGCCAACTCTTGAAATCTGTTGAAGGGTAAATGAGTTTTGAATGTTCAGTCATTTTATTGTCTTTGTGAACTGACAACATTTTAGAAATAGCCGACAAAACTCTGATAGTTCCCTCTTTTGTCTTGCTTTAGGAAAGTAGAGACATGTTTCAGTCCAGTTTTATTCATCAATACAATTCCTGTTTATTTTAGAATGATTTGATTGCTGTTTTGAAAATAGATGTTTGATTTTAATTTTTAATGATTTCATTTTTGAGATTGCACTGATCTTTTCAGTTAAAGACATGGGCATATATTTCAGATGTATTTTAGGTTTTTTTATGCATTTGTTCTTTAAAATTACCCAAAGTACATTAATTCAGACAAATTTTATTTCTTGTGTGGGTGAAATGCATTTGGCTGATACAAAATTTAGTATGATTTATCTGTGATTGAAATAATGTAGCTGTCACTGTGGCCAGATGGTATTTTCTTTACACTATCAGTCGAAGGAGAGGAACAAAACAGAGTTCAAGATGGTCAAGATGCCAGGATTTTACTTTTTGCAGAAAGTGTGTGATTGGATTGAGAACTGACTGGATGGCAGAGCTCAGAGGGTGGTGATAAATGCGCCTGAGCCTAGTTGGAGGCCTGTGGCTAGTGGTGTGCCCCAGGGATCAATACTGGGCCCGGTGCTCTTCTACTTGTTCATCAATGACTTGGACGAGGGCACAGAGTGCACCCTCAGCAAGTTCGTGGAGTGGCTGACACTCCCAAGGGCTGTCCTGCCATTCAGAGAGACGTAGCTGTCTTGGTCTCTCTGAGGAGATGGAGAGTTGGGCAGAGCAGAACCTCCTGAGGTTCAACAAGGACAAGTGCAGGGTCCTGCACCTGGGGAGGAATAAGCTCAGACACCAGCACAGATTAAGAATTGTTGGAAAGCAGCTCCGTAGAGAGCGATTTGGGAGTCCTGGCTGACAACAAATTAACCATGAGGCAGCAATGTGCCCTCGTGGCCAAGAAGGCCAATGGGATCCTGGCCTGCATCAGGAGCAGCGTTGCCAGCAGGTCAAGGGAGGGGATCCTGCCTCTCTCCTCAGCCCTGGTGAGGCTGCATCTGGAGTACTGGGTGCAGTTCTGGGCTCCCCGGTACAAGAGGGACATTGAGCTTCTAGAGAGGGTCCAATGTAAAGCAACAAGGATGATTAAGGGGCTGGAGCATCTATTGTATGATGAAAGACAAAGCGAGCTGCGCCTGTTTAGTCTGGAGAAGAGAAGACAGAGGAGATCTGATCAATATGTATAAGTACCTGAGGGGTGATTCTAGGGAGGATGGAGCCAAACACTTCTCTTTGGTGGCCTGTGACATGACAAGGGGTAATGGGTACAAGCTGAAACACAGGAAGTTCCATCTCCATGTGAGGAAGAATTTCTTTGCTGTGAGGGTGACAGCGCCCTGGAACAGGCTGCCCAGAGAGGCTGGGGAGTCTCCTTCTCTGGAGATCTGCCTAGATACCGCCCTGTGCCACGTGCTCTCCGGGTGTCCCTTCTTGGGCAGAGTGGCTGGACTAGATGACCTCTAGAGGTCCCTTCCAACCTTAACCATTCTGTGACTCTGTGATTCTCATTGATTCTGTGTATTTTCACAATTAAACTAAGAATCCTGGTGTTTTAATGTCTATTTTTCTCCATTTTATGGTGAATTTTTTAATTACGTTTCTTCCTGAAGGCTACAGAATTAGAGAATCTGAGAATAGTTGGGTGTTGGAAGGGACTTCTGGAGAGCAGAGCATTCTCCACAACAGGGGGTTGGTTTGTGAAAATGTTGCAGTTTGAAAGCTGTAGTGGTGGCGGGGGGGAAGGAGATATCAAATCAGTATCAGATTCACAATCTGTGGACTGTAGGTCCAATCACCTTCCTAGAAGCAAATCAAGTTCCTAAATAGTGTGAGCAACTATAAGCTCGACTCTGGCAGTATCGGATCCATGAACAGTCTGTGCACCGTAGGTCCAATCTTCCCCTCCAAACTAGTAGTTTAGTTCACAAATAGCGTGATTTAGTCAAATGCAACATTTACAGAGCAGATTTCAGATGTCAGTATAGGAAATTCTCTACTAGAGCGTGAGGGTTTTAGCTAGCTCTGATGTACAAATGTGCAATCATCACTCACCGCAGAAGATGGGAGAGGGCTTTCAGTCTTGAGTCTCCTCAGGCAGTATCTCGACCCCAGGGGAGGAAGGGGGGTTCAGCCCGTCGACTGACCCAGAATTTACGATGGAATCTTCTCCCCCCAGCTTCTCATCCTTCGTTCACCTTTTATACTTTTCTTTACATTCAGGTGGAGCTTGAGTGACTATAGTCATACTTAATATTGTTATTGATTGGTGAAAAATTTTCCTGCTTTCATTTAAAGGTACAGTCAATTGAAAATCTAGAGCACATGCTCAGTGAGGAGTGGTCATACCTCAGATGCGGGTAACTTTTGGGATGGAGGTGTGTTGGCATTATAATGAGCTTATAATGAGCAAAGTTCAAGAAAAGTTCATCCAAAAGGAGTGATTTGCCACCCTTGCTGGCTCAGCACCGGACATGTTATGGTATATCTCCTGTTGGACAGCTACTGTGCGGCTGATCAGCAGCCCAGCACAGGGAGTATAACAGAGTTCGACCGCGGTGTCTTCACTTCGCTCCATCCTCTGTTACTCCCCGTTTGCTCCCCTCTGCGAGGAGGGCAGATTGTGCTGCCCAGGAAACTGTGGAGGAGCAGAGTCCGTGTGTACCAGCCATCCTGGAAGTGGGAACTGTGTATCACCCTGAGCAAGCTGCTGTAATGTCAAAACTTCTGCTAGGCCCTAGGTTTTCTCTAAGTCTCCCCTTTTCCAGCTGTTCCAACCCCCTGTTCCAACCCCCCGTTCAAGCAGAGTCACTGAGCGCACATTGCCCAGAACCGTGTCTAGTCAGATTTTGAGTATTTCCAAAGATGGAGACTCCACAGCCTCTCTGGACAACAATGTTCAGCACTCACAGTGAAGAATTATTTTTTTTATGTCCCAGGGAAGTTGCTATGCGCTCTTGCAGCAAAGGTGGACATTGTTATTTGGGGGTATCCTAGTAATGGTGTTGCCACCAGGTCAAGGGAGGTGGTTTTTTCCTTTACTCAGTACTGGAATGAATTCAACAACAGATGATGTAGGGACTGGGACATCTGCCATGTGAGGAGAGTCTGAGACAGCTGGGACAACTGGGGAAGAAGGCTCAGGAGGGATCTTATCGTTGTTTGTAAATACCTGATGGGAGGGTGATGGAGCCAGACCCTTCCCAGTGCTGCTGAGTAACCAGAGGCAGTGGATTAATACTGAAACACAAGCAATTCCCTTTGATGACAATTTTGATAAGAGGGGGTGTTAAACAGGAAGGTGTTAGGATGTTCTGAATCATTCAATACTTTAGTCATGCTTCATGTGGTTATGTGATAAAAACTGTTCACAATATATTCACATATCTAATTACCAGCATATTTTGATATGCCTAATTAAGAAATGCTAAATATACATTAGAAATTACCATGGTCATTAAACATCTGATCTTGTTTAAAAAATATGTTTATTTATAAATATATATAAAAGTCCCTTAGTTCTATTATTTTTAGTCCTATTATTTTTAGCATTTCATTTCCAATAGGCAAAGTATAAGAAAAATACATTGTCTTCATTTCCAATCAATAATTGACAACAATGAAATTCAGAATATGAAATGCTCAGTTTATCTCAGGAAAAAAAGGACATAATCAAAGTGGTGGTAGGCAAGAACACATACCAACTTTCATTACAGTTTTCTGGCATGGTCCTCTGATGAATGGTAGAAATTCAACAAAGTTATTGGTCAGGATCAATTGATTGCCGGAAAGATTCAAAAATACTTCACTTCTCCAGGTTATACACTGTTACTGAGAAAGCTAGTATACAAAATATAAAGACTGACACATTTCAAAATGCCATTGACAAGGCTGAAATAGTTTCAGAAATATTTCATTTTTGTTTCATCAGCTTAAATCACATTTTTGTTTGTTTGTGCATTAGTGAAAAGTTAAGTCTTCAAATCTTTCTAGTGAATTATTTTTTATTAACTCCTTTAAATATATATGTGATTGTTATACTTGCAGGAAAACAAAATATCACTGCAAAAGGATGAACAATAATATATCTCTTTATTTTCAGTATAAATGGTTCCTAGAAAGTGGAACAGCCTCTACTGCAATTACAGATCACCAGTTGGCACAGGGTTTAGGAAGGGAGCTTACAACAATACTTCTTCACATATAAAATATATACGTCATAAATAAATCTTTCTCTAGAATACTATATTTGGGCTAACAAAACCATAGATTGATATAATTTATTTCTTGTACCGTTTTTCAAATGATGTGGTAACAGTGTTAAACTGAAAATATCTACATGAGAGACAGGTTTACCAGTCTCTTACTTTAGAATGAGTTCATTTATTCTTCAAGGGTAAATACAATACAATTTGAACTATTTCAAAAATTACTTATTTTGCTTTGTTATATTAAGCATATATAAGCATATTGTATGCTTATAAATTTAAATCACTTCTAAGAAATTGGTAATACAAGTTAACTATGTGACAGTCCATATCCGTAATAGTGGATTATAATAATATTATATATAAAAATAAGAACTATCCTTTTTATAGGCAATATGGTCATCTTCAGCACTTTTATATTCTCTTAGATAGAAACTTCATATTCTTGTGCATGATAATGTAAGGGATGGAGATGAAACTACACCCTTTTTGTCTTCAGGATACTGATGATCTTGTGCCCCTCGCAACTCTATCTAGGGTGCAGATGTAGATGGTCTAATGGAATTACACGAGTGAGAGAATGACCGGTGGTTGTAAAACGAAGTGGTGACCAGGACTGGCAACCAAGGAGTCTGGGGTGCTGTAAATGTAAAAATGCTCTTCATCAACAAAGCAAGGCTGAAGTGGAATTGTCCCAAGTATATTCAAGTGAACAAGGAAATGCCTTTGGGACCAGCTAAGGGGAGCACACTCCCATGAGAAGAGCAATTGACTATATTGCCACATGAGCTTAGATGTGCCATGTAGTCTTTTTCCTAAGAAGTGAGATGATAATAGACATGTATAAACTATTGAGTTTTTGTGAGTTTTCAAGAGCTAAACAAACACACAAAAAAATACAAAAGCAATTTTGCAGGGTTCTCCTCAAGCTTGTTTTTGCCTAAGGGGAGGATAAACAGAGAAATAAAATAGCTTCAGTGTATTTTTAACAGTTCACTGTTTTCCACAGTCTTGCTTCACCTGAAAATAGTAGGAAGTGCTATTTACTCTATGGATATTGAAAATCTGTGACTTGTCCTATATTAAAAAGCAGTAAACAACTAGCCTTGGCGTAAGATGCTTGTTGCTTAGCTCCCAGAGCCATAAAATTGGAGTAGTACTTGGCTATTTCAGAAAGTATTGAAAAGATGAAAGGTATTTAGTGATCACAAGGCACTCATGACAGTTCTGAGGGCAAGTAAAGTGTTTATCAGATACAAAGTGTGTTGCTTTGGAATCCTCATGCATGATCTGTAGTTTTCACTAGGCTAAGTGCAGGTCTGTGGCCCAAAATCTTCAGAAAACCTCAGAAATACTGATTGGGTATTTCCATTTCATACAGGGGTATTTCCATTTGAAATCCTTTTTTGTGATGGGAAAGGAAGAAACAAAAGAGATTATTTTTTACTAAGCCTTTTATTCTTAATAAGTAAATACTTAATATGTAAATACTTTTTATGTAGTTTTCAGGATGTAGAAAATACAAAACAAAGTAGCAACACACCAGGTCACCAAATAGGTGAGCTTTTTAAGACTAACTAGGCTAGGTCTACTATATTTTATTTCATACTCATTTTATGTGTCTGTACTGAAGAGTTATTTTAAAACTTCTTAGATGTTTAAGACATGTCAGTGTAGAGATGGATATGGAATGTATGTTTACTGGCTCAGAAAAAACACAAGACAGTTCAAAAAAACCACAAGACTGAACATGTCTGTCGGTCTGTCAGCAGTACATACTTGCACTAAGAAAATTTGACAATGCAAATTGAATATTTTAACTGAATATCCAGTAAAATTTACAGTTAGAGGCACCTTAGAAGTCAGATTAGAGAGAGAAACATGAGGCACGTTTCTAAAAGCACTGAAGAAAGTCATTTAAGAAATACAGCCAAAGAAAGAATATATTTCTCTTTTCTTTTTTTTGATTACAGCATTTCAATTTTGTGATGAATATATATGTTGAAATGTAGTTAATTCAGGTAGTAAAAGCTTTTGTTTTCTTCTGTCTCCCATCTTGACTTCCCTCATTAACCTTTTGCTTGTCCTTGGTAGCCCACACTGACTGGACTTTATACCAATCTGTAAATTGTCTGTGAAACTGCCTTCTTTATTTGCTTGCCTTTATCTGCTGTTTGCTTTTGTCCTGCTTTCTTTTACTTCCTTGGTCTATTTTTAACTATGATCACTGATGCTGTAGTTACACATGATCACCTTCCTCCAGAGAAACTTAGTCATTATTAGATCTTATTATCAGAGGTAACTGGACACAGAATTAAACAGAAATGCATCTCACTGGTGGCTGATTGTAGATAAAAATTTAAGCTGTGAATAACAGTAGTAGAAACTAGAAGGAAGACATAGGCCTTTACTAGAAACAAATGAGGTGCCCAGATTTGTGCTAATGTTACAGTCACACAGTTCAAAATAAAAGATTTCTTAATATAGCTAGAAATCATCTACAAAGACATTGCTAGCAAACTGATACCAATATAGTTTTACTGTTTATGCCAGTAAAATAAATTATTTTGTGAATAATAAAGTCCCTATCTCAGTAGTTATAACTAGTGTTATCTTCTGTTGGATAAAAAAAATTTATGTTCTTTTTCACCAGAAAGTAAAGGTGAGTCTATTGTAGAAGTCATCATAACTATTAGCACATTCTGAACAGAGATAAGTAATTAATTTGTAGCACTGCTGAAGCTGTCGTCCTTCCAGATGCATAAAAAACCCTGTTGCATTGCAAGACATTTGAGCATATAGTCATTTTAATATAGATAGTTTGCAAACAAGTTCTGTGGGTTTGTGGAAACTATATGCTGTGCTATGAAATGAAAAAAATACTACGCAAAGCCAAATACATATTTGACCACACAATCCAAGTGAACCATATTAAATAGAAGTGTAATTTGGAGCTTTGGAGTACATTAGAATCACACTCTTTTTACCCACTGTAAAGGCAAGGCCTTTTCTGGAAGCTTTGCTCAAGTTTAGTATCATGTTTGCTGTGTATTTTCCCATTTGGGTTCTATCATACCAAATTATATTGCACTGCATCTCTGCTTTGTGACATGCTTCTATGAGTTTTTTTTCTTCTGTGCTGTTTGCAGTACTGGTCAGCCCTTTGCACTGCTGGTATATGTGACTTCCTGCTGAACTGAGGGTTTTTGTGGGCACACCAGGAACTAGGAATCTCTACATTGTGACAGAAATTGTTTTATCTCCCCTACAGTTCTCACTGTCTTGTCAGAGCTGCCAGCAGCGCAGGGACTAGTAGTAACCAAAGATGTGAATGTGCAAGCTATACTAAGCTGCAGCTTAGTAGCATGCTGGGTTGCTACTAAATTACTCAGCAGCTGTTGGAAACACCTTTAGAAAATACATTTTCTCTTTCATTTGAATACATTTTATGTAAATCTGATAGGTGGTTTGGCCCCTGGGTTTTGCTCCCAGCACTGTCAGAAACAATCTTCTGCAACCTCTTTTGTTCACCCATCTGGAAAATAACAGGATTAAACTCGCCTGCCTTCTGTGTGGGGTGTAAGTTTTGCTCAACAGCAAGTGCTGTGAAAAATTCAAATCTAAGCACCAGTCTGTGGTTGCTATAAGACAAGACATAATAAGCCCTTCTTTTTTTCGTAGTTGAAGTAAACCAAAACCATTCTTATACCAGCCAAAGAGGAAGTATGCGTTTGTCATCCAAGTCTGTATGTGAGTTTCTTCTTTCACCTTTAACAGAAGAAAAGAAGTAGAATTTTCTTTTCTGTGATCTTTCTGCAAAGGGGCTACACTGTCCTTTTCACCAGAGTTCTAACTGTATTTCTTGAAGGTATGTGCTCTGTGAACCTGGCATTTCTGTCATACCACTTTGTAAATGGAATTTTCTTGAATTCTCCTGGAGAGCAGAGTATAAAGATTACAGTGCCCTTCCTTGTCGGTGATGGAGATTCATCCACAGCATACTCAATACCGTGGGGGGTGATGTGTAAGTGGCACATGCTGGTTGCTGGTTGGGGATGCAGACAGTGTTCCCAGCATTAGCCTAGGCCAAACATGATGTACAGTGTTTCTCAGTTTTAGAAGGTTTCAGGAAGCGCTGAGATATCCCCAGGCATTAATATGGTCTTGCTGGTTTTACTAAAAGCTCAGTCCCTGCTTTAAGGTTTTGAAATGCTAGAATTTTTAAAGATACATTTTTATCCCCTTGTTTAAGCTTCAAATTTAGGCCTGAAAGCCTTATTTTTCCCTCAAAAGACAGAACACATATTTCCTAATACAGAAATGTTTACAAGAAGAAAGTGGTAGGCATCACTATTTGCCTTGTCTCTAATAGAAATTACATAAAGTCCCTGAAATACTGTGATGTTCAAACACTTGTTTACACATTCTGACACTTAGATTCTTTCATAGTGAATGGCAAATGGCTGTATATTATTACTATATACTCTATTTCAACATACAGTATTATGAGCCACTATCATTCTGAGTTGCATATTATTATAACTCCTGTGACTAATTTATATTCCTCTGAATTTTACACTGATCAGAATCTTACTGCTTTTGGAAATAATGTGTATGTTATTAAAACGATTTGCTCCAAAGTTATTACCAGTCTTACTGTGCAGTTCAAGAGAAGGCTGATGATTAGCTCTTTAGCTGGGAACTGCTGAAATTCTCCCGATCTGACTGAAAACTTATCTTGTATGGCAGTCAGGTCCAAAAAGAGACATAGATTTTGAAAAGTCCTGCTGCCTTGTTTATGAAGAACCTGTTTAGTCAGCAGGTTCTGTTGACTCTTACTTTGCTATGTTAGTGTATAGAAGACCAAACATACCCAAAGAGATAAGGTCTGGCATAGTCAGAATTCTGTAATTTGCTCCTGTTATTTTAATTATAGCTGTTCCTGATTAGTTTGTAACATGATTTTTTTTTAATGGCTTTTATCTTTTTTATCGTCTACTACTGCATCCATAACACATTTAAAATTCTCATATATCACTTAGAATTATCTCTGTGATGTTTTCTTTTTATTTTAGTAAACCAAGACAAAGGATAAAATACCTTTTTCCTTGGGTAAGAGCTGTAAGACCGTTAATTATGCCAAGGGCTGCAAGGTGAATACCAAGGACTAAAGGACTAAATTTGCTACATTAAGTAGCAAATGAAGCTGCATGGAACCGTGCAGTTTAAAGTCAAGCTGAACTGACAAAAACTAGTATATCTCTCCCCATATACAAGTTCTTGAACTAAAACATGAATTTGTCACCTGCAAGCTTCAAAACACAGTGCTATTGTATTGAGCATTAGTATTTTCTTTTGGAAAAGAGGGTCCAAAGCTGAAAAAAATAATTGAAAAACATTTTCAAATGATGAAATAATAGCCAAATAAAAAGGAAAATTGTAGGTATATATTCTTTATTTTCCAAATCTAGTTGCATACCTCTCTGCATATCAACAAAAGGGTAAAAATTTGAGAATTCTATTCCAGACAAACGACTTCTTTATCATACCATATCTTAAAATGTTTTCCTTTCTTTTTGATTACTGTCCTTTCTCTGTTATTCAGAGGTGACACCAGCAGCACTGACATCTTCAAAGAAACTTGCCTATTGTGATGCCTAGCAGATCTAATCAATTTTAGAAGTCTTCAAAGCACATTTCAAATGTTTGGGATTTTTAGATATCAGCAGTTGAGAGTATCCTTGCTCACTTTAAATAATGTAAATAAGGACAGTTTTCTTTGGGCTCAGAGGAATCTCTGCTATGAAACCAGCATGCCTTAAATCGATATCATGCATGGAGGACAAGTAGGTTCCAGAATAAGTGTGTTACTTGAATATGACTGTGTAAAACTTCACCTGATAAGCTTCTGATATTTTCATTTACAGTTTCTAAACATGTTTTCCATTTTCATTTACAGTTTCTAAACATGTTTTCCATTTATACTGGTACAGAGTTGGTTCAAGGCAAATGGACTGTTCCCTCCTTGCCTACCCAAACTGATTTTTACTTTGGCTTTCAGCAGGGGCAATGTAATATGAATCTGAAAGAGGACTTCCTCTGCTCCTTTAACACTTTCTAAATCAGAAAAGAATGATGAAAGGAAGAGAGTGAAAAGAAAATAAAGCTAATTAATTATGCATAATCTTCTCTAGTAGATTCTCATCCTGACTGTACAATTATGTATAGCACTTATTACAGATGGATCATCATCATCAGGCCCAGGATTTTTGGGGGAGGTTTTTTCCTTCCTGACTAGACAGTAGCCCCTTCTTTTTTTTTTAATTTAAACAAGCCAATAGCTGTTTACTGATAGCACTGGTAAAATTAACTGATCTAATCCTCTTTGCAAAACCTCCTTACTCACTCTTTTTCTCTGGCCTGAAAATGAGAGAGGTAGATAGATACATGATGGGAAAAGTTTTCCAGATTCATCATTTAGCAAAGCACTTAATATTTACTGAAGAAGGACTAATATTAAACTGCAACCAGTGCAATGGATATGTCGAGTGTAGATTGATTCTTCTTAATTTCTAGTGGATTTATGGCAAGTGCGTATAATCATGACAGTCACAGCACATGAACTCATGTTCTTGCATGATTTTGGGCAAGGCTTTTCATCTTGTCTTTGTTTCAGCTCCTCTTCTGTGATAAAAGATCGAAGAGATCTTATGCTGATAAAATTAATTAATGATCACAAAATGCTAAGATGCATAACTGAAGACTAAAATAATCCAAATAAATAGCTTATATCTGATTGGTAGAGATGTTACCTGAAATATACCAATACTCAATCAAAATAACAATCTCTTTGCTTGAACCTACTACTGTGCTTTCTGGAGTTTCAACAAGGCTCTTAGCATTGTCTCACATAGTATCCTTATAGCCAAATTGCATAAGTAAGTAGGTGGAAAAAAATGGGCTCAAAGTTTGATGATCAGCAATACAAAGACTAGTTGGCAGTCAGTAATTAGTGGCTTCCCTAGTTGGGGTCAGTACTAGGGCCAGACTTGAAAGAATGAAGTGATGTGTTAGATCTATAAAATACTTGAAGGGAAGAGAATCATGCAGCATAGCCTTGTAGGGAATCACTTCATATATGTGCCCGAAGTATCACAGAATCACACAGTGATGAAGATTGGAAGGAAATTATGCAGTCCAACTGCCCTGCACAAGCATGATCACTGAGAGCACATTGTCCAGGATCATGTCCAGGTGGGTTTTGAATATCTGCAGGGAAGGAGACTCTACAACCTCTCTCTCTGTCACCCTTACAGTCAATATTTTTCCTCAGAAGGACTTTCCTATGCTTCTGTTTGGGTCCATTGCTTCTTTTCATCACTAGCCACCACTGAAAATAGTCTGACCCCTCCTCTTGACATCCTGTCTTAAGAGAATTTATATACATTGAAAAGATAATTAATAGTTTACAAAATTCAGCTCCAGCTTAATTCCATTCAGTCTGATGCACTAAATGCTGGCATTTAGTACTACTGTCACCGAAAACCGTGAATAAACCTCTTAACACCAATGTAGTATTAAGAAGCAGGCATTCACTTTATTGCAGCACTGGGTGCATGGGGGATAGCTCCACCTATCATGCACACCCTAAGGTGCACTAGCTAAAGCTTTTATTTCTCTATTATCTACATATGCATTAAGCTCTAGGAGTGATTATTACACATTCATTCTATTTCCTGGAACTAATTATAATATACCCCACCCTCGTGCGCGTGCGCCCTCTGTCCCTTTGGTGGTCTCTGGTGGTCTTTTGGGACCCTCTTGGTGCTCGTCTCGCTGTGTCCACTTGATGTCATCCTGGAACTCACTTCCATATACGGCCCTATTTTGGCTCAGAGGCTTTGTGTAGGTTTTACTGCCCAGTTCCAGACAGTCCTTTGAAGATACGGTGGTCCTTATCTTCATCCTTAACTGGTCTTTGCTGTTCTTGTTCATATTCTCTCATAATATCCCAGGAACACCTGCTGTTTTGTCTGTACCTCCCAGTGACAACAGCCAAAATCATATCCTTGGGCACATTCTCCTCTGCCGTTTCTCATAACAGTACCTTTGATTATTTCGTAATTAATAAGTGGCTCAAAGCAATGATGTCAGCAGATATACTAAATGTATACAGCAGTCAATGTAGTTTCCTGTCTTCTATGTATAAGATATTATCTCTATGCTAATTGTCTATATCAGTTAGTGTACTATCTAAACACTTGTGTTTCCAAAAGGCTTCTTATGTTTCAATATGTAAAGATAAATGTGAAGTTTGGGATATGCTTGGTTATAATAGTTAGGATGCTTTTTATGTGTATAAACTCATGCTTTATATCCTGTTTTCCCAAAGCTTCAAAATAAAACTATTGCCAGAATGAACTATCAGCTCAATTTTTTTCTGCTTTTAATCTGCTTTTCATTTTAAACCAAAAGTGGGATTTACTACTAAATTAATGATCCTGAAGAAAAACAAGATCAAACCAAATGACATATACTCGTGCTATGAAAACATATTGGAACTAATTTTCATGTGCAGGTTGGGAATGTGATTTCACATTGTTTAATAGAAGCAGAATAGTTAAAATGGCTCTTATGATTGATTAAATTTCTGCATATAATTTAAACAGTTGCAAATCAGAGACAGAGCTTGATCTGAAATGATTTTTGTCAGTTAGAAATGATTATTCAGATAAATTGAAACTTTATTCAGTGTCTTAATTTATACCTAAAGTATATATGTGATTAATGCTACTGAGCCTCCCTTTGAAATGAAACATTTAATCGGAGCTTTTTTCTTATAGTGAATTATTTTCTAATATTTCCAAATTCAACACACGTGGTTTCACATTCATAATATTTAAGTGAAAAGGTGGACACTAAAATGAAGAAATATAGTATCTCATCTAAAAGGGAAGTCAGGTTGCATGTACACAGCAACTATCATCTTGGTATTTATTTACACTTTTGTAATTTCTATTCATATTCATGAAATATAATCTTGTTAAAAAGATAGTAAAAATAGTGATACATAAAGTTTCATCTATATGAAGAAATATAGCACATTTTGCATCATACAAAATTGCCCTTTTCCATAAGCCCTTCATACTTTCTATTTTTAAAATCTGATGAAAATGGAAAACTTAATAAAGGAGGGCCTATAAACACCCATTTACTCATCCAGGCTAAATGCATTATATTTATCTTTTTTTCTATTGCTATTCATGAATCTTATGCACTATTTATTTTCCAAATACACTTGAGCTCAAATATATATTACTAATCAGACTGACCAGAGAAAATAATGAGGTGAGATATTTGTAACACATTATAGAATACACATCTGTCTGTTTAAGTATCATCTCTCTTAAAGCACCTACAAATGATATACCATATTCTATATTTTATCACTTTATAGTCAGATAGGGAATAAGCATTATGAGCCTGTAGTTTCTTGTACATTTAATAGCAGTCTTAAAGAGGATTACAACGAAAATGTGTATTAACATATTACAATAAAGCAGCAATCTCTTTTTTCTTTTTTTAAAGAAACAGTTTTTCTCAGCTTTTTATATGAGATGCCATGGTTTAGACAACTTCAAGTTATATAAAGTTCATACACAAATATTATAAGGATCTGAATTTCCTTGAAATGACCATTTTGAAACTCATACAATTTTACTATTGGATAAAGTACAGCACGCATGCTATCATATACAACCACAAAATAAGTCATGATTTTGGTCCGCATAAGGGCAACTACGTTCCTTTAATCAGTTTAGATGGTAATAATCCTTGAAGTTATAGTCTGTGCATATGTATTTATTCTTGTATATGCTCAAATATATACCAGTCACGCAACATCTAAACAAAAAAAAAATGCAAGCAACTGATTACATTGTCTGGTAGTTAGGATTCATCAATTGGATGAATCTTAAATCTAGTAAATACTGTTCAGTATTTCTGCCTTTTACTGTTGTCCTGATGAATATTATTCATGCTTTGTGGAAGCAAAATTGTAAACGCATGTGGCATTTTAGTAACATTAGAATCATAGAATCATTCTGGTTGTAAAAGACCTTCAGGATCATTGCGTACAACTATAAGCCCTTCAACACCATGCCTGTTATACCCTGTCCCTCATCTACCCATTTCTTGACCACTGCCAGTGGTGACTCCACCACTTCCCTGGGCAGCCTGTACCATTGCTTTACCACTCTTTCTGTGTAGATTTTTTTTCTAATATCTAACCTGAACCTCCCCTGGCACAACTTGAGGCCATTTCTTCTTCTCCTATTTCCAACAGTAATTTAGAAGAGACCAACCCCTGCCTCACTACAACCTCTTTTTAAGTATATGTAGAAGTGATAAGGTCACCCAAATCTCTTTTCTCTAAACTAAATGACATCATCTCCCTCAGCTGCTCCTCATAAGGTCTGTGCTCCAGCCTCTTCACCATCTTTGTTGCTCTTCTTTGGACACGCTCCAGCAGCTGCATGTCCTTCTTGTAGTGAGCAGACCAAAACTGAAAACAGTATGTGGAGTGAGGCCTCACCAGTGGCAAGTACAGAGGGACAACCACTTCCCTGGTCCTGCTGGCAGCACTATTCCTGATACAAGCCAGGAGGCCATAGGTCTTCTTGACCACCTGGACACTCTGCTGCCTCATCTTCAGCCAGCTGTTGACCAATACCCCCAGATTCTTTTCTGCCACACCGCTCTCCAGCCACTCTGCCCCAGGCCTGTAATGCCGCATGGAGTTGTTGCGGCTGAAGTGCCACAACACTGCCCAGATCCCTCTGCAGAGCCTTCCTACCCTCAAGCAGATTTACTCTTCCTGCCAGGTTGGTGTCCAAATTAGCCGAGGTGGCACTCAATCCACTCATCCAGATAATCGCTAAAGATATGAATGAAGACTAGTCCCAACACCGACCCCTAGGGAACACCACATATGACCAGTCACCAGCTGGATTTAACTCCCTTCACAACCACTCTTTGGGCCCAGCCATCCGGCCAGTTTTTCACCCAGCAAAGAGTACACTGGCAAAGCCATGAGCTGCCAGCTTCTCCAGAAGAAGGCAGTGGGAGACAGTGCTAAAGGCCTTATTAAAGTCTAAGTAGACCACATCCACAGCCTTTCCCTCCTCCACTAGGCACATCACTTGATTATGGAAGGAGATGAGGTTGGTGAGGCAGGGCCTGCCTTTCACAAAGCCATGTTTGCTGGACCTGATTCCCAGCTTGTCCCACACATGCTGTATATGATCACCCTCAAAATGATCTGTTTCATAACTTTCCCCAATATCGAGGCAGGCTGGCAGGCTGGTAGTTCCCCAGATCCTCAATCAAATACTTCTTGTAGGTGGGTGTCACACTGGCAAGTCTTCATTCATCTGGGACCTCCCCAGCAGTTGACCAGGACTGCTGATAGATGATGGAAGGTGTCTTGCTGAGCACTTCTGCCAGCTCCCTCAGAACCCTCGAATGGATCCCATCTGTCCCCATAGAGTTGTGAGTGCCCAAGTGGAGGGGCAGGTCACTGACTGTTTCCTCCTGAGTTATGGCAGGTTTCTTGTGGTCTCCATAGGTGCCTTCCCACTCTGGCACTGGCTCTGGAGGCCAAGTACCGTGAAGAAAACTGAGGCAAGGAAGGCATTAAGTACCTCACCCTTATACTCATCTGTGGGGTCAATGTTCCTCACCTCACCTAATAAAGGATGGAGATTCTTCTTGTCCTTCCTCTTCTTAATGTATTTCCAGAAATATTTTTGTTGCCTTTTAAAGCAGTGGACAGATTGAGCTTTTGCCTAACTTCCTCCCCACATGTTCTAGTGACATCCTTGTACTCTTCCTGAGTTGCCCCTTCTTCCAAAGGTGGTAAACGCTCCTTTTTTCCCAGAGTCTCAGGAATTGTTGACTATTCATTCAGGACACTTTTCTTCCCCATATGGGGATAACCTGCTCCTGCACCTTTTAAGATTTCTTCCTTGAGAAATATCCAACCATCCTGGAGCCTGTTCCTCTTCCAGACTGGCTCCCAAGGGACTCTCCCACCAATGTCCTAAACAGTCCAAAGTCTGCCCTCCAGAAGTCCAAGGCAGCAGTTTTGCTAGACTTTGCCAAGAATTGAAAACACTATTATTTCATGGTCGCTATTCCCAAGACAGCCTCCAGCCAGTACATCTCCCATCAGTGTTTAGAGAGTTTTGGAAATGGAGGCTTTCCCTTGCCTGATAAGGGCACAACTCAGCACAGAGCCACCTGAGTCTGTCACCAAAATCAGGAATAAATCTCTTAACACCAATATTGTATTAAGAAGCCGGCATTCACTTTATTGCAGTGCTGGATTCACAGGGGATGGCTCCACCTATCGTGCATACTGTATGTTGTGTTAGTCAAAGCTTGTATCACCATGTTACATGCATATGCCTTAAATTTCCTGGAATGAACATACATAATCACTGTATTTCTTGGGACTAATTACAATATGCCCCACCCTCACGGGCATGCACCCTCTGTCCCTTTGAAGGGACCACCCAGGATCTCTGGTGGTCAGTGTTTTGGTGTCCTGTCGATGAACCCTGGTAGCATACTTCCATATATGGTCTTGTTTTGGCTGAGGGAGCTCTATTCAGCTGCATTGCCCAGTTTCAGACAGTTCCTTGAAGATACATATGATGGTCCCTGTCTTCCTTTTTAGCTGGTGTTTGCTGTTTTGTCTGTACTCCTTCATGACCGACCAGTAGCAGACAGATAGAAAGTTATATCCTTGGGTGCATTCTTGTCTAGGGCCTCTCATAACAGACTTCCTTTGAGACTTCTAAAGTAAGATGAGAGTCTCATGTAAAATGATAATACACTTGATTCTGGTGAGTACTGGAATACTGTGTCCAGTTCTGGGCCCCACAGTACAAGAGGGATGTGGAGCTGCTGGAGAGAGTCCAGTGCAGGGCCACGAGGATGATCAGGGGCCTGGAACATCTGCCCTATGAGGAGAGGCTGAGGGAGCTGGGCCTGTTCAGCCTGGAGAAGAGGAGGCTGAGAGGGGACCTGATCAGCGTATATAAATACCTTAAGGGACATAAGGGAAGGAGTGAGGAGGATGGGGCTGGCCTCTTTTCACTGGTGGTCACTGACAGAACCAGAGGAAATGGCCACAAACTGAAGCATAAAAAGTTCCACGGGAACTTAAGGAAGAACTTCTTGACAGTGAGGGTGACAGAGCACTGGAACAGGCTGCCCAGAGAGGTTGTGGAGTCTCCTTCTCTGGAGATCTCCAAGACCCGCTTGGATGCAGCCCTGTGCCACGTGCTCTAGGTGGCCCTGCGTGTGCAGGTGGGTTGGACTGAATGACCTCTAGAGGTCCCTTCCAACCTTAGGCATTCCAGGCATTCTATGATTCTCTCTGCTGCACCAGCAAGAACAAAATGCCATGATTGATGGGCAACACTAGCCATACAAGTTATGATTATGACAATTCTTAAAATTGCCTGTAGCAAAGATTTGAAAGCTTATTAATTTCCCAAAGCCTTTCACTACACTCATCACCATATTATTCTCCTAATCTGCTGTTTCTACTCTCCTCTGTCTACATCAGGGAGAGGAAGTCTTTGAGGATTTCCCTGCAGTAGTGGGGAGTGTCTTTCCTTCTATCCAAAATAGCAATAGGCATGGTGAGCATAATGCCAGGGATTTCCCATATGATCCTGAGTCAATATATGTATTTAGTACAAGTAACTTCAATTCTGGGCTGTCTCACCCTAATAGAGATACAGAAGGATTATCGGAGAGGGATGGTTGTTAGTGATGTTTATTGTCTGTTCCCTCACCTGAATTAAAGGAAGGATTTCCCCAGCCCACACGGCAATAGTATTCCAGCTCTGATCCCTCCAGTCATCATATCTGAAAACCACTCTATACTCCCTTAAATTCTTTGCTTAATCTGACTGTTCTAGTAAGATTTCTGTTGCTCACATTCTTCCATGTTGTCATTGTGCTATTGGATTTAAATTTAAAATTTTTTTCAACCCATTTCTGCCCTTCCACCATTGCCCATGATACTGTTTGTGTTATTAAGACTAACAATGTGGAGGTCCCCGCTCTGTGGGGTTCCCTCTTTTGGGGACTTCATGGCTTTCCTAAGTCTCTAGTCTCCAGTTCTGCGTGATATCATACACAAGGGGTCCTACGTAGACTCGCAATATTTACCGGTGGCAGCTTTTATCCTTGTGTAATGAACACACAGTTCAATACCCTCCACCTTTACTGCAGTGTGGGCTGTCAAGAGTACTTGAAAAGGTCCTTTCCACTTCTTCTGTGGTTCTGAATTCCAAGCTTTTACATAGACAAAATCTCCTGGTTGATAAAGATGCACCGGAGTACTGAGAGTCCTGTCAAGACAATGTGCCACTGAAAAATCGCCAAAACCTTTCCTAAAGAAATTAAGTACAGCTGCAATACCTTTTGCATGCATTTCTCCTGGAAGTTTGAGGCCCTGCTAGGGTTTCCCATATAGTAATTCACAGTAATTCACATCTTACACCTTGTGCCCTCTTGACTCCAAAGGAGGACTCCAAAGAGTATGTAGATCCTGTTTAAATCTTGCAATAGGAGCTTCTCGATCAGTGACGTCATAACATGCTGTCTCACTGGGGTTACCCACCATGCACCAGAGTCTTTTTGCATTGCAGTAATTCAGCCCGCCAGCCAATTCTTTTTCCTTATACTTGGGCATTTGATTTTTAAGGTATTTCCAGAACCAGGGCAGCTGTATTTATTGACAGTGCAACTCTTTTTGCAACTTCATCTGCTTTGCTGTTTCCTCTGATTGCATGAGTTTGTGCAGGCTGGTGTGCTGTGCAGTGCATCACCGCTGTCTCTTTAGGTTTGTTGACAGCCTCAAGCAGCAACGTAATCTCTCTAGTATAGTTTATGGGGTTCCCTTCTGAAGAGAACAATCCCCTTTCCTTCTAAATTGCCCTGTGTGTATGTGTTACCCCAACAATATATTACGAGTCAGTATAGGTATTGGCCTGCTTTCCTTATGATAACTCTAGGGCCCATGTTAAAGCAATCAATTCAGCTTTCTAAGCTGATATATTTACTGGAAATGGTTTTACATCTATTTCTTCTTGTAGGGTGACAACCACCCTAAGTGGCTTTCCGTTCTCCTTTTTCCACAAAACTCTTTCCATCAGGAAATAATTCCCAGCCTGCATTTTGTAAGGGAGTATCTCTCAACTCTGAGGAACTGGAGCACACCTCTTCACTAGTTTGTCACATGCACTGTAACAAGGTAATATGAGGCTTTGTACTTTGCCAGTGCTCCAATTCTTTTGCCAATATATTCCCAAAGAGCAGAGCTGTTCTTTAAACCTGGAGGGAGAATGGTCTAGCACAGTTGCATTTTGTGCCCTATTGTGGGGCTTTCGCATTCAGCTTCTGACTTTGATCTTCCCACGGGACACAAAAGAAAGCATCTATTAAATCCAATATTGTAAAAGTCACTGCCTACAGCATCCCATATTCATCTCCCTTTGGGAAATAAGGGCATCAGCCATGGGGATCCCTAAGGTGCAAGTTAAACCGCAGCCTCATCTCCAGGGCATCTCCAGGGCTTCAAGGCCTTTGCTTCTATCTTGACAGCAACCTGTGTAGC
>VWPW01002081.1:18692-39807 GCA_013389825.1 Crypturellus undulatus | reverse complement strand
AACTTGTCCTTCTATAGTGCAGCTCAGTAAGACCAACTATTTTGAAAACAACAAAACAAAAAAACAATACCCAAAACATGTAAATATTCTTAGATTCCATTGATTTCTTAGCTATCTACTGACCTTGCCTCTGTTTTAACCCTTCCAGGGCAGTGGTTGCTACTCATGCTTGAAAGCAGGGATTAGAGCTTCAAGCCAGACATTATGGGTTGGTGTTTTCTTTTAAAACATCTGGTTCTTTTGAGCACTTAAACTGCATATTAAATATTAGGATTTTGGTGCAAGTTCCAAGCTCGGCAGGATGTAACTGCTTTGTCATCAGTACCTGCTCTTGGGCACCTTTTAGGCTGCAACTTTCCCTGCCAAGGGCTGCAGGCTGCGAGCACCTTGCGAGAGGCAGCCCACTGACAGTGCCTTTCTCTCCTCTTCCTCGGGAGCTGGGGCTCGATGTAGGCAGCAAGGCTGGGCACCTACGTGACGAGGCTGAAATCATAGCAGAAGGTAAAACCTGAGCTAGGCACTGTTCAGATTTTATCTGCAAAAATCAGAATTCAGGCAGGATTAATCTTCATGAGCTACATTTCCCTTTAGCCTGCTCTAGTGTTGGCAATTCCTGAGGTGTAGCTCAGTGCTCCCGTTAATGCGACACACACAGAGCTGCTCTTTAGCCACCTCTATCGCTGCACAGGCGGAAGGCAATCGCACAAAAACACTTCCCGTTTTCAACGTGAGTACAAGATGCCACAAAAACACTTCCGTTTCGTTTTATTTGTCTTTACTGTGCTATGGAGCAGTACGTGCACCGACGTGCTGTTGCTCAGAGGAGGGCTCTAGCTTGCCCATAGAAGTGCTGGTTTCACATGGGGATCTCGCGGGGCCTCGTCACGTACTGCCACCACAGCGGTGGCAGGTGCCCCTCCTTGCGGGCTGGCGGCAGCGCCTCCGTTTTGGGGCCGTCGGGAGGGGTTTCTTCTTCCAACTGCTTCACCTGGAAGGAAAAACAAACAGCTTCAGTGCCCCCCACCAGCAACAACTCATGGCGGATTAACGCACTCGGACAGAGAGCGCAACTGGCCTCAGCTCTGGAAGGAGAGGACAAAGCAGTCATCTCTATTATTAAGCTCACAGACGCATTTCATGTTTCTCAGTATAACTACAAACTCATTGCAGGATCATGTCAATAAAAAGGAGTTCTAGCGATTTAGAAGGGAAGTTTTATTTAAAAAGTCATTGTTTCTTCCTAATCCATGTCTACCATTGCACACTAAAAACAGACTGTGTTGCCTTGCTGCTCTGAAAGCTTCCAAATAATGACAAGTCCCAAACAACCTCCAAGCAAGTCCAAGGGGACTTCAGACCTCAAGCAGCATTAGAGAATTCTTTGAGAATTCGAGATCTCTGCATATGCATTTTCAGGTAAGCGTTTCATGCTGAGTGAAGTTCTATTAAAGCACAGTCTAATTAAGATTGCAGTAGGCACTCACTGCTCTCACCTAAAACACTTTTCAAGAGCGCAACTAACTATGTATAACACAGGAGACTCGCCAGCTGCAGGAGCTCTGAGCTTGGCGCTGAACAAGCACTGACCTCTTTATCCCAGCTTTCCAGCTGCAGCTTCTTCCACTGCTCTCGTTTGGCAAAGTAATCGGGATACATGGCCTTCTCAGAGGGGTGCCAGAAATCCAAACACCACTCAGGAACCTGCCAAAAGGAACAAAAAAGAGGAAATCACAGGTGTTCTCAATAAAACATATATGCATATACATATACAGCAAAGAACCCAATTCCCTCATTGAAACCAGGGTTAAAATGGGTAAATAGACCATACTGCATAAAAACATAAATTAAGAGATATCTGAATTGCTGATCATAAGGCTGGTCAAGAGGTCAAGGTTTTTCATCTTGGTTTCATGGGTTATCAGAGGGCACAGTGACTTGCTTAAATCACAGCAGCCCAAAGACTGATCTCAGGTCATCTCAGCTCACTTTAAAGTTCTCTAAGTAACTGCATCTAACTGAAGAGATGTCATTTCTTCCCCTCCTACTTTGAAGGCAGTGGATTAGACAGATTGTTTTCTACAACTACTAATTAATTTTCTTTAAGAGAGAGAGAGAAAGAGAGAGAGAGAGAACCCAACAGCTCACTTCTGCCAGTCTACTGCTATTCAAAAATTAGTGGCCTGGAAAATCTTTTTTGATGCGACCTCTTCAGACCTCACTCATTCTGTGATATTTCCAGTTTCTTGCTATACTTCTCACCACTAATGAGGCTTAACAGTAACATTTANGTGGCCTGGAAAATCTTTTTTGATGCGACCTCTTCAGACCTCACTCATTCTGTGATATTTCCAGTTTCTTGCTATACTTCTCACCACTAATGAGGCTTAACAGTAACATTTACACACACACACACACACACACACCTCTCCACACGCAGTAAATGCCGACTAAACCCATCAAACAGAGGAAGATCTAAAAATTACTTCTAAAGCAGCTGCATCGACAATAAACAAACACAACAAACCAAATCCTTGAGATGATACTAGCTTTGTTAAAATATAGTTCTAGCATAAAAAAAAAGAGAAAAGAAGAAAACATAAAAATTTTATATTTCTGTATCAAGACAAATCTTGTCAACCTACTTTTTAGCCAACATCTTTCTTGTCTGGATCCTTATTCTTAATTGCTGTTAGCTCTACTGTTGTTTCTACTATTATTAAATACCAAAGACTTTAGTATTAACCGTAGTTATTCCTTTCTTCAATATTCATTCCTAAATCTATTTTTCCCCTCTAATAAACTATGCCATTATGTTTTCTTTCATATGGCTTCATATACATGCAGACCTGATCAGATCTTGTTTTCACTATCACCATTTTCTTAAAAAATGCAGGAGAAGAAAGAAATGGTGCATAATCTCTGTATCAACTATTTAAAAATACACTCAACAACCAATGCTAAAAAAGTCAAAACACCCTGTTTTTAAGGGAAAACAAAGTTTCTTTACTTGTAAATAATAAAATCTGGAAGGAAAAAAAAAATCACTAAAATATTTTAAATTCTAATAATATGACTATCTTAGGCTAATGCACCACGGCTCTCAAACACTTAGCACTGCAATACCCCAAGGGAAAGGATCGCTTGCACCTCACTCAAACTGCTGCAGGAGCCATGGGACTGAGCGAAGGGAAGTGCCCAGCAGGCCGAGCTGCTCTGGGACGGGCGCAGGGTGAAGGCAGGGCCGTGGGCAGGTGCCCCCACCAAGGGCAGCGCTGCCTCTGCCCCCCTCACTGCACTGCCTCGTTGCACTGGCTCTGTCCAACCCACCACAGAGCAGCTCCGGCTTGCCAAGAGGCCAGGAGGTTTTTCCAGCAAGAAGCTGCTATTGATACAAACAGCAGGCCTATAAAAGGCAACATAAAACACTTTTTTGTTCACTGAAAAAGAGGAGGACAAGCCCGTCGGTGCCAAGCAGAGGCCCCTGCAGCGCCCCTTACCTTGTAGCACTCGTATCTCTCGTAGGCTGTGCCCCCCGGCGAGTCAGCGAAGATGTAGGGCTGAGGGTGCTGCCTCTCCCAGAACTCCTGCTCCCCGGCCCTCAGCAGCTCCCTCGCCTTCACCATGTCCTTCTCATTCTTGTGCTGGTCAAACCGTTCTCTCAGGAGGACGGCAAAGTAACGGTACTTGTCCCTACAGAGAGAGGCTGCGCTAGTAACACACACTGTATGTTCGATGGGGAGGGGAAAAACACGGTGCGGGGCAAGGACTAACGCAGAAAACAGCATCCCCAGGCCCCCTGCGCGCAGACAGGGCTCGGCTGCGGGGATCTATGGTCCCCTATGGTCACAGCGCGCCTTTACCCGCGGGGCACGGGCCGAGGAGGCTTCTCCTGCCACCGCCGCCATCGCCGAGGAGGGGGGAAGAAGCAGCCGGGGAACAGGCCAGCAGAGCAAACCAGCGGGGCGCTGGGCGTCCCCGCGCCGCCCCGCTCACCGGTGGATGCACCAGGACTCCAGGTGCCGCAGGGACTTCTTGTAGAGCCGCAGCACCCTCTGCCCGTGCGTCACGTAGGCCGCCATGGCGCCCTCCGCTCTCCTCGCGCGGGGGGGAGCGCGGCGGCTCACGGGAAGGAGGAGGGCGCCGCGCAGGCGCACACCGGCCCGCGCCGCCGCCGCCGCCATGAGCCGCGCCAAGTTCGTCGGTGAGGGGCAGCCGCGTGCCCGTCCCCCCATCCACCTCCCCCGGGGCTGGCGGGTGCGGGGCGGTCTGGTGGGGGAAACGCTCCCGCTGCGGGGGAAACGCGCCCTCCGGCAGCAGCCGCCTCTGCGTCGCCCGCTGCCCGCGCGGCGGCTGTGAGAGGAGCCGCGGTGCAGCCCCCACCACGAGTTAGAGCTCTTGTTTCCAGGGAAAAAAGGGCGGTTATTTGCAGTAAATAGACGTATGTGCCCTTGCTTCGGTGAGCCTGAGGGCCTGCTGTGTACACGGGCTTTAATAAGCTTGGAGTTGATGCTCAGAGGGCCAGAGCATCCTTGTTTCCTCGCTCCTAAGGAGCAGGGAGCTCTCGGATCCTGTGAGAAAACCCACCTATACCTTTGTGCGACCCGTCAATGCGGCAGCCAGGGCTCGTTCAGACATCTGCTTTTCACCTGCTTCCCTGCTGTGCAATGAAACGTGCAGTGACTGCAACACCTAATTCCATATTTCTGGNCACCTATACCTTTGTGCGACCCGTCAATGCGGCAGCCAGGGCTCGTTCAGACATCTGCTTTTCACCAGCTTCCCTGCTGTGCAGTGACTGCAACACCTAATTCCGTATTTCTGGTGTTTTTCTCGGTAGATATTGGTATTAACCTGACAGATCCCATGTTCAGAGGAATCTACAGAGGAACCCAGAAACATCAAGGTGAATATTTCTTTTTATCTGCTGGAAGATACAGTTTCCCTTGCTTAAAAAAAACCTGTCAGAAGGTGAGGTTAGGATTTCTCTTTTTCTTCAACGGCTGGAGATTTCTTATTTACAAGTGCTTGAAGTGGAAACTGTACCAAAATAAATTATGTGTTCACAGTGATACATATTCCTTTATATTCAGCTGCTCTTGAGCTACTGTGGAGGTAACTGTGCTTTTAGAGAAAAATGGACAACTGCTGCTCTTGTGTGTGTAGTAGGAGGCACCGAAGCACCTGAAAGAAGCTGGCCTGAGCCATATGAAAAATAAGCCCTGTCACAGTTATTCATTGTAACTGGTGCTTTTTGGCTCTTGTATTCTTTAGATACAGAGGTAAGAACAAGTAGGCTATTGAAATACATGAAAAATTCCCACTAAATTCTCAGGTTTGAATCAGATTTTCAATTACCGCATTCATTTGTTCCCTCTACAGAATTAATTAAATGTGTTTTAAAGATCTCTCTCAATGCATATGTATTTTGACTGCAGGAAAGTAATTTATAGTTCAAAAGTAGTTAAGTTGTAAATCCTCATGCTTAACTTGGGATGTTTCCGTAAACTCTTGCAGATGACTTTCTAGATGTGATAGAGAGAGCGGTCAAAGTGGGTGTTAAAAAGGTAATTTTTTATAATTATAAAATTTCCTTAATATTTTAACTGCTTTCTAATACGCCTAATTTGTTTGACGGTCCCATGTTTTGATTGTTTTGTGATTTTTCTGGTTGTTTACTTCTCCAACTGTAAGACAGGGAGAATACTTTTCTGAATACCATTCTTTGAGGGGAAAAAAAGTAAAATTTCTTGAGTCACTGTGTAATAAAGTTAATATTGCTGCAAATAGAAGCATTTTAACTTATTAAGTGATATAAAGTAGTATGGAAGATATTTGATGAGAAAAAAAAATTCCGTCTAGTTCTGAGTACATCAGTACTATTTTATGGAGAATATTGAGATTTGCTACTGATTTATGAAATTTTCTTAAATATATTTTAGCATTTATTGTCTTCTGATCTTGTTATTTGTATCTGAGTGTTCTCTTAAGCATTCAGTGCCTGTTTGCTCAAAGCTGAGTGTGTCGACTGACAAGTTCCCTTCTTCCAAGTTTTTGATTACAGGTGGAAGTCTACAAGATAGTAAAGATGCACTGCAGCTGGCACAGACTAACGGTATCCTCACTTTAAACATTCTTATTTGTCAGTGAAAAAAAGTCTTCTCTCTCAGTATGAAGAGTTTAGAGGAATGTGTCCCTGGAGGTCTTGATAGGATCTCGGATTGAAAAACAGAAATTATGTTTTAGATTGGGACGAAGGTGTTGTGTGTGAGTTTCTTCATGTTGTTACTTAGATCCCTGGGTGTTGAAGGGAGTCAGTCTTTCCTGCAGTTTTTATCTATATTTCTAAGTAATACAAATGCTTAGAAAAATCAAATTGCACAGGTTTCTGAAAAGACAAGTCTTCTTCCAAATGTTTATATTCTGTGTAACACATGTTACTAGGTGGGATTTTCTTTGTTTGCTTTTTTTACTTACTAAGCTATCACGACCAACGGGAACGTTGGAGGTATCTTTCTGTTTTTCGGTTCTCCCAGTTTCCATTTCTTTCTGTTTAAAGCAAAGTATCCCACCTCTTTTCTCCCTTTGGCAAATACCATTCAGCTAATTACTTTGGTGCATTACATATGTTTGCTTAAACATATATTAAAATTTTGCTTACAAAACACAGTTTTAGAATAATTTATGTTGGAATTGGAATGATTGGAATGCACCCGAGGAGGCAAAAATGGCCCAACTTCTCCTCCCTTGTGCCCCCAGTAAAGCAGGACTGGCCTTAATATTAGGTGACATTGCTCAAGCCTTTATGTGCTTGAGTATTTTTCATGTGTTTACGTCTTCTATAAAGGCACTTATCAGTACTCTTAGTTCTGGTATTTAGATTAGATTTTTAGATAATCAGGCCAGATAATTTAATAAATTATGTGCTAATGTGGAGGCATGGAAGGGGACTGCTGTGCTATCTACAAATTTTCCTGCTGGGGGATAACCTGATACATTTTGAACAAGTCATATTTCTCTTTGAGGGCTTCTCCCTCAGAATAAGAGGGCTTCTCCCTCAGAATAATTGCTCACCTACGAGTGGCAGTTTTAAAGTATATTAAATGACATGTTCTAAAAGAACCTCTATAGAGATACTGTCTGCCATTGTTATAGCAGAAAAAAAATGGAGTAATAGAACTATCGAAAAATAAAAAGACATTCAGATGTTTCTTTTAAAGTTAAGAGCTAAAAACCCCAGATAGTGGCTATAATTTATATATTTCTTTTTTCTTGCTTTAGATATGTTTTACAGTACAGTTGGCTGCCATCCTACCCGCTGTGGAGAATTTGAGCAGAGTAACCCTGATCAGTATTTGTGCGATTTACAAAATCTGATTGAAGAAAATAAGAAAAAGATAATAGCAGTTGGGGAATGTGGCCTAGGTAAGCATTGATCTAGTACTTCAAAATTATTATCTTTCTTTTATTTAGGAAAAAAAAAAAAACTGCACTAACTGGATTTTCTTCTTTCCATTTGTAGATTTTGATAGATTAGAATTTTGCCCGAAGGACACCCAACTCAAGTAAGAAACTTCTGATAACTATAAATTGACTTTGTAGTATTCTACAGAAAAAAATCCATCTTGTATTCTACCAGGTAACACTTTGTCAGACCTAGATCTGAAGTTAAAAAAGAGATTTTTTTTTTGATAGAAATGTGACCTTAAATAAAGAGGCTTGTGTTTAAACAGAGTTAAACACTAATTTTTGCCCAGCTCCCTGCCTGGCATTGACTTAACAAGTCCCTTTCTGGAAATCAATCAACTTCTAAGTTTCTGAGTGTGACAGATGCTCATTCTGGCTTGTACTCAAGAACTATTAGAGACTCACAAGGAGAGCAACAGAGCTGTAGTGTGCGAAGGAAGAGGGGATAGGGAGCAGAGCTGCCAAACAGGACAAATACCAGTGGACAAGAGTGAGCCTTTTACTAAGGTCTTAGCTAGGAGGCAATTTGAGGAAAACTTATGAAAAAGGTCATTTAGGGAGCTGGCGAGTAAATACTGTAGAGTAGTATGCACAGCATAGATACTGAATAGAAAGAAAGCAGCAGAGTCCTTAAAATCAGCTCATTTTCTTGTACGATAATCTCTGTTTACAAAAGTAACTGGCTGAGAAAGGGAGGTGATAATTCAAAAGGGATGAGGGATTAATGGGTCACCATTCTGAGTAGAATTAGTCACAGGGCAGCAGTGGTTAGCTGTGTTTTTTTTTTCCAGTTGCCACTTGTTAGCAGTTCTTGTAGTTAATCCATTCTTTGTAGTACTACAGTTGTATTGTGAAATGTTCAGGCAAGTGGGCAGAATCTCTTTTTGGGGTAGAATTCGAGCACAACAAGGTCAGCAAAGCACAGCTTGGAGGATAATTCAAACCCTGGTGGAATATCTCAAGTATTTTAAGGTTTTTACTGCCCTCATGTTTTTGAGGAGCAAATTTAAAGACAAAAAAAAATCTGCTTTTCTTTTTTGGATGCACTGCAGCCTCTCTGTTGAATCAGCCCTATGAACTGTTTATATCCTCCTTTCACTTAGCTTTTTTTCTCCTGTTGATTCTGTGGTCATTTAAATGGTAGTTGAAGATACTGCCTTCTTATATATAATGGAAGTCACATTATAAATTGAGGAATGTATAGTGATTTTACTTCTGCTGTAGTGACTGTGCTGGGCTTGTGGGACATCAGAAATGAGGGGTTGGTTAAAAAAACCTCATCATTTGGGTGGGGGCAGCCACACAAAATCATGTGCGTGGTTATTCACATGGACCCAGATTTGCTGCTCTGGAGAGCATCCACCTTGGCAAGACCAGCCTGCATCGGTGGTTGGATTTCAAAACAAAAATACCACCTTTAGTCCTGCTTTTATGATCAAAACTAAAGCTGCAAACAAGCACATTGCAAAAATATTTGAAAACTTCAAGACTGAGAAGCAGAAGCAACACAGAACAGGCATATTAAATAACATTTTACTCACCCAAAAAAAAACCAAAAGTTGTTCCTTAAGCAGTGGAAGGAGAGACTTGGATTCAGTTTATGGAATTGCCATCGTGACTGCCACGTGTCTCCTCACACTTTTCCTGCCTCTTTTTTTTTTCCTTTTTTTCCCCATCCACATCCCCTCCCCCTTTGACCGAGTAGATAGCAGCAGGCATTGAACTCTGTTGCTGCCAAGAGTGGCAGTTCTTTCCCTCTGTAGGTCACAAAATATCTTCAAGAGCACTACTCTTCTCTCAAAATGAGATTGAATTTGGCCAGTATGTTCAGGATTTACGGAGGGAACCAATTTGCGGGTCAGTCTCTCAAACCTCATCTCCATATGAAAGGAACCTTACAAAAACTATTTTTTTTAAACCAAGCTATTTCAGTCATTTAACCCCAAGAGCAATCATGAGTTGGGTTAAAATTCTGTTGAAAATATTTCTGTTGAAAACACTAAGCAGCTGTAATTCATGCTGTGAATTTTCAAGTCTTTTTTAGCGTTTCAGCTCATTTCTCTATACGATTTGCATGCTATGTGTGATGCTATCTGCGCTGATGAAGAAGTTAACAATGTCAGAGAAATAATAACATGGTAATAAACACAGAACAGTGAAAACCAAGCAAATTTTCAAAACCCACTTGCGTTGCCTTTGTTTTGTATTGCCCTTTTTGGTCTTTTTTTTGCTATGAAAACGTAAATCAAACCAGTGTTTTCCCCAGTGAGTATTTTATGCCAGTTTGTGTGTACATCCTACGCAGCAGTACAACATGGACACAGCTCCATGGATTCCCTGCTTTTACGTGGGCCTCTTGGGATGGTGTCCTGCGTGATATGTCCACAGCTGACTTCCATTGCTAACATTCCTGAACTTCATGGAGAAAATAGGCACCTCTTTAGCCTACCCCCCGCCCACCCTCTCAGAAAGCAACAATCAGAAAAGCAGGGAAGGGCCAGCTTCTAGTAGAACACTTGTGTAGCATGAAATGCTCCAGTATTGCCATTCTTGGCCACTTCTCTGCCTTCCAAAACAGATCGCTAATATATGAATGTATCTTGCAAAAGGATTCCTTTTAAAAGTGAATTCTTAAGACCTTCTACAAATAAGAACCTTTTTCATGGCAAATCCATTATGTCTTTAATTCTTGAAGACAAAAACATGTCAGCAATGGAAAAATGTTTCTATTATGTATATTTGTTTTTATACCAGGTTTCTGGTTAAGTGTTCTCTCTTTTACAGGTATTTTGAGAAGCAGTTTGACCTGTCAGAACGAACACGACTGCCAATGTTTCTCCACTGTAGAAACTCACACACTGATTTTTTAGGTAACAAATACTGAAAAAAAAAAAAAAAAAAACGGAGAGTCTTTTGCCTTTTTCTTTTGTGAAGATGCTTTCTTGCATTTTTATTCATTTTACAGATATAATGAGAAGAAATAGAGATAGATTTGTCAGAGGAGTGGTAAGTAGAAACTTTAGTTTAGCACTCAGGTGCAGATAGAGGTTTGTGTAGATACGGTGGGGAGGTGGGCATGCATGTGAATATTAGTCCCTCGTACGCAACTCCTTCTTTTCCAGGAAGTCCAGTGAGGTTTCCTTTTCCAAGATTTAAGTTATTGTAAATTAGCAACCACCTTTCAGTCTCTTCCACTTCCAGTGTTTTTATTTTTATTGCTCGTACAACAGCTTCTTACAAGGTAAGAGATAGGCTGAGGAGAGCTTGGCAGCTGACGGGAGCAGTGTCTCTTGGCCCATCAGAGGACAATTTAAGCACCTTATAAATGACACTGGCCTCTCCGCAGTACTGCGTAGACACCACCAGAGGGATTCGTATCACAGAAACTACTACGTCCTTTGGGGTGATGGGTCTTTAAATGGTGACATATTTAAATGTATTCCAGGTACATTCTTTTGATGGCACGAAGGAACAAGCAGCTGCTCTAATAGATTTAGATCTCTATATTGGAATAAATGGCTGGTAAGTTCTTCTCAAGAATGATAACTGTTCTAAAATTCAGCTCTCCTGAATTCTCATTACTTCCTTTTAAGTGTTCAGAGTGCAACAGACTCTTAATGGTTGTCTGTTGACAGAGTTAGAATTCTGCTCCTTACAGTAAAGCTCTTAGCTACAGAAAGTTCTTAGCTCTGTGAGTTAATCTAGTCTTAGGGTAATTCCCACTATCGTGGGATCCTGTTTGTAAATAAAGGAGTACAGAAGCCGTCCTTTTGAGGCCTATTTAAATGCTGAAATTCTAAGCTGCCTTGTCAAATCCAGGAGTAATTTGAATGCAATCTGATTAGCTTCCTAGACCAGTTAAATAGCCCGAGTTCTCCGCATTCGTCTGGCCAAAAGCCAGCCTGACTTCAGGTTGTGGGGGCTGTTGATACCAGGTGAGTCAGGTGCGGGACAGATGAATTCTACTCCCTTGCTAGGTTGAGGTGAAGCAGATTTTATTCACTTAGGAAAATATTTAGGAAGCAGCCTTTGCTACAAAATACGGCAACAGGCAAAATAATTACTTTTATAAAAACTTTTTTCCTAACTGTGATTTTTCTAGTTCACTGAAAACAGAAGCCAACTTGGAAACTCTGAAATCCATTCCTAGTGAACGATTAATGATAGAAACTGGTAAGTTCTTGTATCTTGATTAGCAGTTTTTATGATTAAGACACTACTAGAGGAGGAGATGTGCTTGTGTAGCAATGATAAAGCAGAATCAAGGCTAAGAAATTGGGGGAAGAAAGTTTTTCTCCAGGTTAGAAAGTAATTAACAGATTCCATAAATACTCATTTTCAGCTAGGACTAAGCTGCCTTGTCACTTCCTGAGACTAGGGGTGAAGATGCAAAAATTCTGGGCTTCTACATTTGTCCTTTTCGCGTACTTAGATACCCAAATCCTGCTTGAATAATTGTAAAATTCTCATTTGCTGTAGATTTGTCAAAGTCACAACTACTATGACTTTGCAAATGGTAATAGCATTTGGAGGCACTAATTCTGTAAGTGGAGTAAGAGGAAAGAAGGCTGCAATATATAATAATACATTCATAGAATATTATATATCCTGGGATAAGCTCTTTTTATTGACTGGCTGTAGGGTTGTCTTTATTTTTTCCATCCTATTCATTTCAAGTATCAGTGATAGGCAGTTATGAATACAGTGTTTATTTGAATTTTTGAATTGAGGACCTTTTTTCAAAAAAAAAAATCCTGCCAAAATCATTAAATTGCATTTACACGGACCTGTATGCATGAACTTTGTGGAGTGCATGTAGTCTAGCTAGTGATCTTTTTATGACAGAAGAAATTAGTGTTATGGACTATTATTGCTAATATTTTAAAATGTAATGTCCTGATGGTATTGGTATAAAAATTCCAGCAGTGAAGATGTTAAATTGTCTAAATCTGTTAAATTCCTGTTCAAAATGAAAGAAAAATAATTTTTAGAAAGGGATTTTTAAGGACTTCTAAATACTCTAATGTCTTTTTGAATGAAACTAGATGCCCCCTGGTGTGGAGTGAAAAATACTCATGCGGGTTCAAAGTACATAAAAACTACATTTCCCACAAAAAAGAAATGGGAAGTAGGACACTGCTTGAAGGACAGGAATGAACCCTGCCATATAATGTAAGTGTATTATTTCAAATAGTTAAAATCTCATCTTACAAAAAAAGAGGTGGAAAAAATCAATTCACTGCAAACTTAGTAAATGGAGATGATTTCTAATTTCTTAACCCCTTTTCCCCCACATCTTTGCTGTCTTTGTTGTAACTTACAGGGAAAAGTGTTTCAGAAGTCCTACAACAGGGCATTCAGGGAGTCCCTCCAGCAGCACCTTTGGTTCTTTTAAAATAATCTTGTATAGGTTGACCTTACTCCAGAAGTACCCTCCCCCTGAAAATAATTATAGCCCATATTAGTTGTAGATTAGTAACCAGAGACCCTCTTGCCCTTAGGGAGAGTGCAGTGTATGGTGAGAATCGGTGTTTTGTGACTTCCCAAGCAGCAGGATCTGGTGCGAGTGGCAGGTAACATCAGACTGCAGCCATTTATCGTTGCTAAGGAGGCAGGTGGAGGTTTCCCCTTCATCACAATCAATCAGCCTTGCTGGAGATCCTGCTGCTCAGTATTCATGTAAAAAAATACGACTACAGCAGTACCCTTGGAAATGATTTTCCTTAAAATTTTAGCCTTCAAGTTCCTGCTCTCCTCCCTTGCAGTGATTTCACGTGAACAGGTACCAAAGTAACATGGGCTACTCCTGCTTGTATCCATTGGGGACAGCTGTGTAAGCCCTACTAGAACACTTCAAGGCTTAAATTCCTGGTTATTTAAAATTACCTCTTTGTAACTTCTTAGAGACAGGAAGTTAGTAGCCTCCTCTTGTGTCAAGAAGCTGGCTACAAAGCTCAGGAGAGGGCATGAAAGAGGCTGCTTCTGCATTAAGGAAGAAGTTGTTTGTGTTCCCAGATGATACAGTCTAAAGCATCTTTATGCTGCCTTCCTCAAAAAGGAAGTCTGGCTATTAGGAAAGTTAAATGCAAGACCCCCAAACCACCACCACCGTTGAGGTTCATCAGCTTTATCATGAGAATTTGATTTTTTTTTTCCTATTTCTGGTTAAATAACAAGATTATATGAAACCTACTGAGACTTGTATAGAGGATGCGTTATTTTAGTATGACTAAGTAGACTAGTGTCTGTATAGCCTGCAGTTTTAGCCTTGAAAGGAGGCTAATAAATTTCAGTGTGAAAAACAAACTATTGATAAAGACACCCACAAAATGACACTTTCTTTGAAACAGAAAGCTGTTTAATTACCTCCAAACAAGAGTCGAAAGACCAAAGATGAATCTGTACCAGTGAGCAACCAGTGTTCGATGTAAAGGGAATAGAAGTTAGTGACTTAAAAGTGAAGCTATTTGCATATCCAAGCCCCTTCCCTGTTGCTCTCAGAATAGGTTTTTTATTCCAGATTAATCTTAAGTTACTCGGGTACATACACATGCAGCAGACAGGAATATTCACTGTTGAGTTTGAGTTCACTAATATTATTCTCTCTTTTTTTAGTCAAATATTGGAAATAATGGCAGCAGTAAGAGAAGATGATCCACTCGAGTTGGCCAATACTTTATATAATAACACTATTAAAGTCTTCTTTCCAAGTATATAAGGTTGTTTTTCTTGTATTTACTCTGTGTAACTTCAGTAAATGTACTGAAGAAACTTAAGAACGGTCCTATCTGAACATCGTTAGCAATGAAGCCAGTATGTATTTTTTTTTGGCAAGATTAAAGATGATTTTGAAAAAAAAAAAAATGGTCTTCATTTGTGCAGTTTCTCAGCCCTATTCCCTTTGCATCAAGATTAAGGCTCAATATCTAGGCCAGTCCAAGCCAGCAACTCTCCTAAGACCTGTACCTAGTACACGCTGAATGTCACGTGGCTGAATTCTCAGGCAGAATTCTCCAAGCTAACAGGGAAATTCAGAAATAAAATGTTTAACAAATCACTTGCATGCTTACTACTTAACTTTACCAGAAAGATTAGCACTTCCAGCTTTTTGTTTTATATATGCAAATGCTGTAAGATTAAGTCTACTAACCTAAGTTTTTTTTTTTAAGTTTTACTTTTTTTTTTTTTTTTTTAACATGGCTCACTAGGTGATAGCCCTAAAGCTCTGCTAATACTGCATTTGTAAGTAAAGCTGCTTTGGTTCAGGCTTCTTTCAGTTCTAACTTGACCCACTGAACAGCATCTTCATCATTGTTTTTTTGTTTGCACCCTAACATCACTGCTCAGGGATTACTGGAATACAGTCTTTGGCACAGCATAGCACTACATCAATTAAAGAGTGTCTTTCCAACCATCTTAAAAACATGTGAAAACATTTTATTCCATGTACAATAATGTACATAAGTTTAAGGTGGCCATGAAAGAGACCAGCAAATATTCGAGGTATATTTACAGTAGCACATACCACAGTAAACAACCACCATTCACAGACTCAACATTGAGATACTGCTGTTGTGCTTAAGTAGAATAACTACAAAGTGATAATTTTATTCTGTTGAAGTCAATTTTAAACAAATACCTCAAGGTTTAGTAAAGGACATTTTAATCACCAAGAGAATTCGAGTCAGCATTAGGAGTCTCATTCAAGTGCTGTTCCATACAGTCATCCTCTTCCTCATCACTGTCCGAACTGTCATTATCTTCATTTAGGTCATTTTCAGCATCAGCAGCTTCTTCTGCAACTTGCCCAGGGTTTTCGTTTGGTGCTGGAAAGCCGCTGTTGTTAGAGATATTGGCATTTTCTTTGTCCTCAATATATACTTTCTGATGGCACATGGGGCATGTGTCCTGAATATAGAGCCACTTCCGCAGACAAAGTGCATGAAAATAATGATTGCAGGGAGTAATGCGAGCAGACGTGGTAAACTCGTGATAGCAGATTGCACACACATCATCTATGTCGTGCAGCCGGCTGCCTTTGATCTCAGGAAGGGAGTTGATTTTCTTAACAGCTGTCCTGCGATTTATAAAAGTCTTCCAGCCGTTCCTCGCTTGCAAGTAAATGTTGAAGTAAGCATGGAGACACATCATGCACGCACGAATCTTACTCCCCGATTCAAAAACCATGGTATACGCTCCATTCCCAAACATAATTACTCCAAATATAAACTCAATAATATTGCCCGTTGAACGAACATAGTAGACATAATCATCAAGTTTTTCCCATAGCACATTATAGTAGCCATCAATCATAAACAATATATAAACAGTAATAGAAACTATGACTTTTAGGCAAAGCTCTACACAGAAGGCTGTAACTGCAAAAAGCCACGTATTTAGTGCATAGTGGTGCCAGAGGACGTAGCTGAGCAGAACCGGGAGGATGAAGAGACAAGCTGAAACAAACAGCACAGGGAAGTGTCTGCGAAACGATGACACGTGCGAGGCACTGAGAGACATGAGCACAGGGTCTGTCATCCCATGGATAAAATGCAGGACTGCGGTTAACAGAAGGCACATGTTTCGACTCAGGCGAACTAATCTTTCTTCTGGTTTCAGGCCGCTTAAACCAGTCTGGAGAGCCAAAATGAAGAACAACACGGGCGCTACAAAACCCAGCCTTTTGTCGTCTTCGTCAGTCGATCCGATGAAGGCCAAGATGCCAAGGCCCAAGTAATGCGCTATGGAGGAAATCACTGCACTCATGCCTAGCACAGTTAAAGTAGAATCACACCCACTTATTATCAGACTGCAAATCAGTTCCCAACAATTATCCCATGATATTAAGAAGAATTTTTCTTCTGGATTAGTTTCTGCCATCTTTACAACATATGTTAATACCACAGCTTGTGCTGTAAGTCTCGTTAGCCAGAAGACACGCAGTACGGCTGGAAACCGAATCCTTTTCCATGTATCTTCCATCAATAGCTGTAATCCATAAATGCGATACATGTGCCTCACCAGCAGATAAACATACCTCACAGAGTAGTAGAACCATTTAATTTTCATAACTAAAATGGCCACGGTGTTCAGCGTCAGAACCAGGCCCGAAATAAAAACGAGCATCTGTCGGATGTTTAAAGGTAATTCAACCACCAAGCCAATCACAGGGATCAATATATCCAGGATGATCAGCTGCGAGTGAAAGGACTGCACGTTGAGCAAGGTGACATATCCAATTCCAAAGATGAGCTGAAGGATGGAAAGCGCCATCCAGAGCGAAGGTCCTTTATGAGGGAGGAACTGAATTCCAAACGCTGCTGTGTAGTAGGCACTGTAGAAGTTTATGTGCAAAGAAGCATAGTAATTCACCAACACTGAAGTTGCAGCCAGCAGAAAAGCCGAGGCGATCATATAAAACTTGAAAAGTGCTCGCTGTTGTAAGACCAGAACAACACTGGACACAAAGACACCTGCAAACAGATTGACATCGTTTAGTTCTCAGCAGAAACTGCACAAAAGAACCCCCTACGTATTAGTTTCCGAGCTGCAATTATTTAATGTATTGCTTTCAAATTACTCCTATTAGCTGCTGTTCAAACTTTACATTGCTGACGGTGCCCTTTCCAGGGGACAACAGAACCACTTAATCTGCATTTAATACGTCAGTGCACAGCAGCTGCGGCCCAAAGGCAACACACACGGCCACAATCGTCAGGCTGATCTGCAGTTTCAGTCTACAGCCATGACAACTTCGCTTTTCTCTTTAAAGTTACTAAATTTTACTCATCCTGTCTTAAGAACATTAATTCACCTAAGTACTGAACTAGCATTCCAAGTTACTCTCAGAACTAAACTGTCTCCAGAAGAGTGAGCCAAAACCTGTCACTAAGTAGGGGCATGAGTCAGTTGCAAAGCATGATGCAAGCAGCTTATCACAGGTAAACGACTTTCATAGTTCTTGAAATTACTCTGAAGCCAACCCTGCTGAGTCAGACACTGAAAAATCACGTTTCTGTAGCTAGTAACAACCTTCTCCTTCCCCCATCCCTCCAGGGGAAACTGAAATGAAATGAACAGCAGCAAAAAAATCTTCGCTGTTTTTTTTTTTTTCTCCAGTTGATACCAATAAAATAAGAAAAACAGTAAGAATACTGAAGGTAAAATGGGCACATAACTACTAAAATGTAGTAAAAAGATACATTCCATTGAATATGGAACTTTTACATTGTTACTACAGGGTTTTCAAGGTTTTCATTTTAATAAAAATCATGGCTAATTATTACCATTTACCCTTCCACTGCCAATAATATATCAGTCAACAAATTGCCACAAGAGGCACCACGCTGAAAGATGAGGAACAGGGTAACTACTCTGGCCAGACTATTTAAAGCTGGACAGAGAGCTCACTGCTATGATAAAGTAATTTTTATAAGGTCTCATTTTTAACTTTTATTAATACCAAGTAATTTTCAATGTGTAGAAAGCATACAGATGTTTACAACAGTAAAATGTTTTAATTGCATCTCACACCTTTTTGGCCTTTTTACTGCAACTATCAAACTATTGACAAAATTGCTGTAGCTTACTCAGGAGAAGGAGAGGGGAGGAAGGACACGCTCTCTGCAATTCCTGCTTGTGTTTCTGTTAAGACAACCTGAACCAAAGTCACACGGGGAAGAGCTTCCTCTGCAATAAAACCCCTTTGTGCATCAAATCCCAAGCTGATCAAAAGCTGTGCTACGAGTCAGATTTAGATCTTGAACCTGCTCTTTGCTAACCTTAACCTTTGCCTGCGAATGCCCAGGAACACGCCTGACCCATGAGGCTGCAATTTCCCAGCACCTCTGTGACACTTGTCCTTGCTGTTCTCCTTCTGCACTCTAACGCAGGAATTTCAACCTGTGCCCTACTCCAGCTCGCTGAATGACACTGCACATATGACTATATTCGCAGGTACTTCCTTAAGCATTTTCTCTCCAACAAACGCCTTCGTTTTGGGCCTCTCAGTCAGCTTTCAGGCTATGCGACTGCTCATATATCATAGTAAACACTTCTCAGTAAATTAACATTAGTGACAAGCCGTTCCCTTTCTCTTTCCTCAGAAGTCACTAAAAACACCCAAATAACTCTAACATCACCTTTATTTACATAATTTCAAGACTTTTTGTCCAATGAGATGCACTTTGTACTCACCAAACTGCTGTGAAAAATACCTTAACGTCAAGTTACAAAATCTGTTTCTCTTGCAGCTGTAGTAACGAGCCTGTACTTAAATACTATAGGTCATCTTAAAATACTGACCTTTTGCATGCAACCCACATACCTAAAACCAGTCCTATAATGAGTCATAGAAAGAAGATCACATTTACTTGTCCCCATGGAGAGGGCCTAACAAAATAGTAGCGTTTCTCTGCCAAAACTTCTGCAAAAAAGCCCCTTGAAGGAACCTCTAAGGCTGCGCATGGTGACTGAAATACTAGAATTCTGCTAGAATTCAATTTTCAGTCAACTACAGCATCCAGCTATCTCCACACAGTGATATTTTAATCACGTGGAACTGCCAAACGCTTGTTTTCCTAGCCCCAGATGTTCTGTTTCCTTTTGTGCAAAGCACAGTATTTATAGTGACCACCAGAAGTCAGCAACCCCACCGTGGAGAGACTGGATTTTGACACAACTGTTTTATAATCCTGAGGTGGAGGTTCTCTGGTAGCTGCTTACAAAATCTGCAGAGATATGAAAGGTAAACAGCCTGCACAGGACACAAAGCAAGGTTAGCCAGAAGCGGGGCGGGGGGAAGTGCTACCATTTTAAAACTTAGATTCATGTTGTTTATAACACAGTTGTTAACTTCATGGAAAGTGAGAGGGGAAAAAAAAAAATCAAGCCAACTGAAGAATCCTAGAAGGAACTTTTTTAAAAAAAAAAATAATAATCCCCATTTATCATTCTCAAAGCAAAATACACACCCAGAGTATTTCTGAACTGTTCAACATCACCCCTAAAATCTATCAAATATTTCTAGATATTTATAGGGAAGTTGTTTGCTAATCCTGTTCTTAATAGCACTTTGCTACAGAAAAGTTAGATCGGCCTTTCAAAGCCTGGATGTGACAACTAAGAGGGACAACTTCTCCAGTATTTAAATATAGAATGATCCAAAATAAGCAATTCAGTTTATCTCAACAACTCCTCCTTTGTAATCCTTGAATTTGGACAAGGAAGATATATGCATAAGTACTGTTGCCTGAACCACATGGAAGGTCTTTAACAACAGCTTTAGGTGGTTACATATTGGTTTTTACTTCATTTTGAGAAGCCAAGAGTCCTGGATAATTTTATGAGCTTAAGGTACAGTATTATTTGGTAGCATATACTATTCCCAAAGCTTTCCTGCAGGAGGTAGGGATTACCCACCTCATTCCTCAAACCCTTCCAGAAAAGTGATCACATGAACACAGTCCTGAAGAGCTTCTTCATTTAATCTCGTTTCCATACACTTGAGAGAGATGATCCAGTAACATATCCTCCACTCTCATTTACGTGGGCTTAATTTCAAGGCACTTCCTACAGCATCTGGATCATGCACGGAAAGACTTCGTATTCCCAAAGCCCAACAAATCAGTCACCCTCTCACAGACCTCCACACATTCGAGCTGTTTCATACTCTCCTCCCTGCCTTCCCGCCCGAGGACCCTGGGATAACTCCACACCACGAGGCCAGCTCTTAGCACAACGCTGTTTATAACCCACTGAGCCCAACCTTGCATAAAAGAACCTCCTATTACATTATATGCAGTACTGAAAATAGCCTCCCTTAGTGATTTATGCAAGTGACTTTCAGGCGTCACCTCAGGATTTAAAAGAAAAAAAAAAATATTAAAAATAATTTTAACTTTCAAGAGATCTCTCAATTTCTGTTTCACTTGGAAATCGAGTTTCGAGTATTTCTGAGCCGCCATTCCTAAGATAAGGGGTTCAGCGGCGCATTTCAGTACATCAGTGCCCCAGTGTGTCCAAGCTTGTGGTTTTTTTCCTTAATCTCCAGTCACGACGCCCCGAGGCTCCCGCGGGCACCTCCCGCGGGGCACAGCGGTCACGGCTCCCCAAGGCGGGGCCGCCAAAGAGCAAACGCCCCCGGGCTCCCTTCGAGGCGGCCAGACCCGCCGTGCGGAGCGGGGAGACTCCGCAAAGCGCCGGGCCGAGCCCCAGAGAACCGGGCAGGGCAGGGGCCCGAGCCGCGGGAAGGAAGCGGCGAGAAGGGGTCAGGGACAGGGGAAAGGGGGAGGGGACGGGCCACAGCAGCACTGGAAAATGCATAGGTAATTCTTTTTTTTTTTAAAGGTATTTTTTTAAAAGGCGCTGGGGGCGGCGAGGGGAGGGAGGGGACAGCGGCCGGGCCGGGTGGGGGACGCATCTCACCCAGCAGCCGCAGCAGGACGCCCAGCAGCGCGGCGCCCACGGAGCCGCCCGGCGGCGGAGCCGAGTTGAAGATGGCGTCGATGAGGAACAGGCTGGGCACCCGCAGCGCGACCTCCAGCCCGGCCCGCAGCCGCGGGCCCAGCCGCAGCCACGGCAGCTGCGGAGGGCCCGGCGCCGCCATCACCCACCCGCGCCTCCCCTGCGCGAGGGGCTGGCCTGCGCGGTG
>VWPW01002081.1:0-18566 GCA_013389825.1 Crypturellus undulatus | reverse complement strand
TGCCTTGTGACGCGCGCGCGCGGCCCCGCCCCCCTTCCACGCGGGCCTTCGCTCCCCCCGCCGCTAACGGCCCCTCAACGGTCGCTCCAGCGGCCGCCGCCCCGGCGGGTCCGGCGCGTGGCGACGTCGGAGGGGGCGGCCGCGTTGCCGCCTCCCGCGGGGAGGGAGAGGTGCCGCTGTCCCCCTGCCTTGTCTCGTCTCCCGAAATAGCCGCTGTCCTCGCTCCTCTGTATACCTCACTTCTATATATACCGCAGCTCTGTATAGCCCGGCACGTGTCTGTGCCCTGGCCTGAAGGCCGGGTTCAAACGTCCATGCTTCATGTGGGCATCTGAGGTGAAGCCAGCGTCTGCCATGAGGGCCCTGGGAAGCCGCTCCCTGGCCAGTGCTTCAGGCGTGTGTGACCGGGATGGTGTCTCCTCATAGAATCAATCCCACACCCTTGCATAAAACAGGAGTGTGCAGCATTTTCCTGGGTGCTCGGAGCGCAGAAAATGAGCTCTTGCACATCCTCGCTTTCCTGAGGCTTCACCTCTCCCCTCCTACATGCCTAGCACAACAAGAAGAAAACATATCCCGTGTTATGTAAAAAGGGAAATCACGATTCATTCCTCGCGTTCACAAAAGCATCGTCTCATTATACACAAAAAAATCCCTTTTCAAATGAGCCGTGAACTGAAAAAATTTCATTTTGTGACGGGCACAAAGCCCTGGCGGTCCCGAAGCCGCTGCCGTTCAGCCAACCTCCAAACACCCTCCTCCGAGCGTGACAGTTTTCGCGAGTCAGCGATTTCATTTTCTCAGGAGGAATCTGTAATTTGCTCTCTCAGCTCAAGCGTGCAGTATCTCTCTTTGTAAAACTTCCCCATGCCTGCGTGTTCACCTTCTTGCCAACATTTAGGTGTAGGCAGCCTTAACATAATCATTTCCTGGCATTTAAGTGAGTAATTCACCTTGAAAAAAATGAAGATCTTTTAATTAGGGATTAGTTATGTAGAATTTCCTGTTTTTTGTTTGTTTGTTTTGATTCACATTTGATACAGAAACTCCATCTTATTCCATGTATAAAAGTGTATTTAGATTGTATGAAAAAAAAAAAAGGGATTTTCCTTTGAAATCTGATCTCCTTCCTCATGTATCTTCACAGAGATATAGATTAAAGAGTATCTAACTTTTGGAAACCTCAAGATGGGTTGATGAAAAACAGATTAAAAATAGATTAATATCAATACAAATGTGTAATCAATATTAGCCCATCTGAAACGGTGGCATTTTCCACCCCATTAGCTGTGTGAATTAACAGCACTTTTCAGGCTGTAGTTAGAACAGGCTTGTTTGCTTTTGGCAACTGCCACGCTATGATTTGCTGCAATATCTGCCTTTAGCTTCACCTGTCATCGCTCGACCTTTCCACATGCCTGGCTGGTCCGTGGCCCTCAGAAGTCCTTCTATTATTTTCAGTGGGTTTTGGCTCAGGCCCAAACGTGTTGCATGTGAATTCTCCTAAGCAATGCTCCATGCTAACAAAACCAGATTGCTAAAGGATAGTATTTCAAAATCCATCTGCATGGGCAAAGTACATTTTTTAATCACGTGCTAAAAGGCATAACTCTGACCTAGAAACTACACCATGCCAAATAACACTTGCAGTTTAGGGGGTTTTATTTCTTTATCTTATTTATATTTGAAGATGGCTGAATCAAAGTGATTCAACATTTCTTGAGTAAATTTATGCCTCAGCTTTGTAGAAAGATGCAAAATATTAATGAAAGTGTTTGATTTGCAATGAAAAGCAATGTAAATCAAGCAGATCTGTGATGTGCACTTGATAATTCTGGATAATCCATATGAAAATATTCACCTCTATGAGACGTAATTTCAAAACTCAGCAGCATAAAACCCCATCTGTGGAAGTGCAATTACATGCTCTCCTGAGGCACTTCCAGCCTCATTTAAGATCCCTATGAGTAAAGAGGATCTCACATCTCTTTCTGCAATGCAGGCTTTGAAAGCAAAGGCAATGTTGCAGTACATATTTATACTGCTTTAAGGACATGTGAATTAAATAGACTCCATTAATAGATTCAGGTTTAAACATGTGCATTTACAGGCATATTTACACATGTCATGAAGACGTGTAAGTACAGTCCTGTGTATGAGTAAATTATTTTGTGCATAAACATTTCCGGGTTGCAAGTAGCTCAGAGATCTTGATGTTACTAAACAGTATCAGATCAAATTCATACCCATGCTCTTCTGAAAATGTCTCCCAGTTTTTAAGACTCCTGCAGTTAGTTAAATAAAATAATTCTAAGCTTGATTATCCTACATCTGATATATATGAAGATGACACCTACTGGGTATCTGGAATTTTGCACTTTGCACTACTGAAAGCTTTAATAAGAAGTTAGATTCAATTTTGTTACATAGGTAGAATTAATGCCTGTGTGTGTATTATATTCAAAATTATATATATGTATGTATATTATAGTCAAAATTTCAAAAATTAACTTTTCAAAACCTATTAAAAACTCTACATTTAAGATTTGGGGAACAAAAGGAACTGCATAAATACAAATTATCAATTGCAGCCTCTGATGAATCCCTTTGAACTACGGCTAGTTTATTAACACAATGAAGTAATCCTTTTTATCCTACGGCTTGGTAGAGTTGCATATTTTTTATACCTGTGTGTTGAAGCGGTGTTTGAGGTCTGTGTCTGTATGTACTGGGCAACAACCACTCTCTGGCAAAACAACCTCCAAGTTCCTAAAATTCCTCCTCTTGCTCTTGTTCAGGAGCCTTTCAAGACAACATCTCCACTGGATTAAAGCCAACACTTACCTCAGGTATTGCAAAATCCCATGGTCTTGTAAAAATTGTATTTTTAAGCAAAGAGGACAAAAATGCAGAGAAGGTTTTAGGGAGCTGTTTCTGTGTCTAGCTGAGATCCTGCAAATCTTTAAGTATATCCATAAGCGCATCTTTTCCCTGAGACACAATACATACATTTAGCTTGATCCAAGCTAAATTTATCTTTGTAAAAGATAGTTGGATGCTAAGAAAAACTCAGGTCAAAATGTGCATGTGAAAGAAAAGTTTTAATTTGCAATGAAGGTAACAATCCATTAACTTTTCCCCAAATTTATTTCTCTTCTCTCAGTTTATATATGTCCCTCTTCTTAAGAGAAAGATAAAAGCTGTAGACAGTTGTTACTGAGACTGGAACTTTTTTGATCTAGTGAGACTTTGTGTACGTGAATTAATGTGTATAAGATTTAGCTATTGTATTATCAGTTTATTTTTTATTCCCTCTCTACAGCTAAATGCCAAGCATTTAGATAGCATTTTTATAAAGATGCTGAGAGTATGGAAAGCAATTTACCCATATTAAAAATGTTGACAAAATGATAATAAATTTCATGTTTGTCTGAAGTGACTTTTTGATAACTCCCTTCCTCTCTCTAGCATGATATCTGCCACAGTGGTTTGCCTCATTTTCCAGAACTACTAAGTACGTTTTGAAGACCCAATTTAAAGGCTTTCCTAAGCAAGCAAAAAGAATGAATAAAGGTAGTTCATATTTATGTTTGTTACTGCCAAGTATGCTTTTTTTTTCTTTTTCAGGCCACAAGAGGGTAGATTTTGGATGGAGTGACATACGCCTTGCATGACGCTTTAGATGAGGGTGGTGCCACTAAATTTCTGCTGTCGGTGACAGCTCTGGCACAGAGCCGGTACCCTGGCAAGGTCCTCCTGGCTGTGGACGGCTGAATATTGACACCAGAAATGAGCAGACTCCAGGAAGATGCCAAAACTCAGCAGAAATTACCTGGAATATAGCAAAGAGCAGCAGACGTGCTGAAAAGCCTGAAGAAGAGATCAAATAAATCCCCTTACGTACCAGGTGGGCAAGCCCTCTTCAGCCTCACTGGCTGTTCATTAAATAATGTCACTTGACGGAGGCTTTTCTGAGTGCATCTTGCCAGGGGCAGCCCAGGCTAAGTGCTGTCTTCTGGGTATCGTCCCCATTCCTAACACATTCACGTATCCCCCCCAGGCCTGCTATTAATCTGTGGTAGGAAAGCCTGCTTTACTCCACATCACATATCCAGTACAAGTAACTCTACAATGGTAAAGGAGTAAAATATCATCAAGGTATCTCAGAGCAGAAGCTAGAAATTGATATTCAATATTTTTTTTCCTAGATTTTAATACTGTTTTTGTCCTGTAGATGCTCTTGGCTATTACTTCTCTATTTGTTTACAGTGAAATGTCATTCCTAAAATAGGTGAGCAGCTGGAAAAGCCTGACCCTCGGGGCAGATGCGTCTTTCAAAATCAGGCAAAAAAAGATCAGAAATGATGTTGCCTGGTTTAGAGAGAGGAATATCTATTTCTGTGGAGAATGTGGGAGCACAAACACTGCCACTGTGTCTCTCTGACTTCAGCCATGCTTTGTGTTAACAGCTATGGCACTAGATATGTATTTTATTATTATTATTGTATTAGTCTGGTTTTGGCTAATCCATGGGCTACTACATCTAGTTAGTCCCTGGTAACTGGACAGCAGTGTGCTGCTGGTTGTCAGTTAGGCAGCTTCTAGCTATTCTCAGCTAATACCAAACTCATCAAAACTGATGGGAAGTGTGAACTGCTCTGTAACGCAACTTTTTTTTTGATGTATCCATCAAGTTCACTAGAAGGAATCATTTTTTCAGCTAAAATAACACATTTCTTGGAATGATTTCAGTCTTCAAAAGAGCTAACCGGGGTGATGTTTGTTTACAGGTAATATAGGAGAGACATAAGTGGGAGAGAATCAGACTTACCCTGGCAGCTAGACCAGTTGCAGCAGCGAAGGATCTTCGTGTAAGATCCTCTCTGGTAGAGCAAATCCATTGCTCCCATCGAAAGCCTTCACCAGCGTGTTTTTAAAACACTGAATCTGGTCAACAGAAAAACAGGCATGAGGCTGGGTTAGAGGGATCAGAGTAATTGGGACTGCACGGAGCCACCGCCGGGACGAGGGAGTGGGAGGACTGTTCTGTCCATGGGAAGAGCAACACAAGAGAGCTGGAGTATAGGGCAAAGGAAGACTTTGAGCTATGGCCTATCTAGGCTTTCGTCTTCCGGGGAAATCCAAACTGGATTAAACGGTGATAAGGGGTGAGAAAAGAGTGGCTTTGATGCAGAGTTCTGTTTAATGTTAAGCACTGAACTGCAGAGTTGAAGCTGGAGGGCCCGTCAGCCTCATCCTCTGTTGTCAATAGAGAGAAACAAGCTTGTCCTAAGACATATCAGCTCTTTGGTTTCAGCAACATCTAGAGATGTCTCTTATTCTATAGTCTATATTGATGGAAAAATATGCTGTTTCTACAGGGAACCTGAAGTCAGATAAGATTACACCAAACTGGAGACATCACCTGCAGTCAGCAGAAAGAGAATCGAAAAAGCAATTTCTCCCATCTGAAGATTGCATCAGTGATGAGGAGGATGAATTTTCAGTTGGAGCTGCTTGTCAGGCTCTACCTACTACAGATGGAACCTGGGTATCTAATTTAGGATGGCTCCTGACCTACAAGCTAAAGCTAGATGTACTGGGTTACAACTCGAGACTAAAATGCATCTAAGTGCAAAGGTTATCATGAACTTTACAGCATAGGCTTAAGGCTTAGGAAAAAAAATGAGGTAATGCAGCTAGTTGTGTGGGACGGCTGAAGCCGACCTGCAAATGTGACTGGCAACATGCCACTGTTGGCACCAAAAGTGCTCACAGAACCTGTTCTCGGTGTCTCCCTACAGTCTGGGCAGGATTCATCCCGGTTATCTGCCAGGGAAAACCCAGCTCTACATCAATTATCTTGGCTTCCTGAGTCATAGAATCATAGAGTCATTAAGGCTGGAAGGGACCTTTGGAGATCATCTAGTCCAACTCGCCTGCTTCAGCAGGGACACCCAGAGCATGTGGCACAGGGTGGCATCCAGGTAGGTTTGGAAGATCTCCAAAGAAGGAGACTCCACAGCCTCTCTGGACAGCCTGTCACCCCCTGCCACCCTGTCTGGGCTCTGTCATCCTCACTGCCAAGAGGTTAAGGTCCACAAAGGACCACACTTAAGGTCCACAAAGAGAGAGACACCCACTGCTTTAGACACTTATCATCAGCCAGGTGGAACCCTTGTCTGGAAATGCCAGGAAAGGCATCTTCCCATTCACTGTCCTGGAAACCAACACAGTTCTCAACCCTTCCTTTGACTCAAGTGGGGTGAATAGCACAGCCTATGTCCCTGATGTAGCAAAGGACATAATGGGATTCCTGAATGGTTGTAGTTCCCGAACTATCCTGCTCAGCTGCAAGTGATGTGGAGGGAAGAATTTCTATTTTATGAACTCATTTATATTTTAAAATGGAAGTGCTGAAAATATAAACATTTTGAGCAATTCAAGTTTTTAAGATTTAGTATTTTCATTGATATATAATATATGTGAATAATATACACATGTATTTTCTATGCATGTATTACATATAGCCTATATTATATGCTAAATCCAATATTGTAATATATAACATAATAGAAAATGACACAAAAATATTCCTAAATTAAAAAGAAATCTAAAACATTGTACTCTTTGGGACAGATTGCCACAAACTTTTTTCATTTTCTCTCAAATTTATTAGTGCAATATGTTTTTGTGAAGGTTTTCTTTTCATATGATTTAATTTTCCTACAAAATGTCTCTATCCTGAAAAAGAAAATCCTCAGTCTGCTTACGTGGGTTAATCATAGACTTTAAAACCAAAGGGAGTCATCAGGCACATCCAGTGTGAAACTCTGTGGAAACTGCCAGCAGTCATCCCTGCACCTATAACAAATTGCGTTCTCCTGCAAGAGACTCGCCCTTGTTTTGGAGATCCTAAAGAGCAAAGAATTGTTGTCAAAACTTAACGCTCACCTTCTAAACATGTTTTTATTCTTAGTTAGCAAATTCCTTGAAGTTTCCTCTGGTGGTATCAAGCTCTAGCCTTGCTTTTGATTAGAGCCACATCAACTATTTGCATTGGAACCTGACACTGCCTGAACTTTCCCCAGTTACAAGTTCCTCTGCAACTTTGGTGGTTAATATAGGGTCAGGAGAACCATCGTTCCCATCTTGGTTTCCTATAAAGGCCGATGAAAATTGTGATTTAAATGTAAAGCCAGCTGAATAATGATTGTTTGCCTCAAAGTCTTTTTTAGACTTGGATGAAACAAAACCCTTTGGATATTTGTGGGTTTAAGGATAAAAGGAAAAGCTGATGTAAATCCTCATGAAGCAAGAGAGAACTTTTGCATGACTTGAAAGCTACACTCCTGTGTGATTGGCGAAATGTGACATCCCAAAACACAGGTTACTTTCAGGCTGCTTGCTTGCTGCTGCACGTTTCCAGCTGGCCCAGAGTGCGCGGAGGGCTGGCCAGGAGATGGCAGACGTGTTTTGTGGGAAGAGGCAGGAGTGCCAGCGCATTTGAAGAATACAGTAACTCACGGCTGAGACTTGAAATGTCATCATCATCATTTTAATTATCCCCATAATGGTTAAATCGTAAATCACAGAGGGTAAGGAAGTTTGCAGGATTTGCAGCTGCAGATGTCCTGGGGTGAGGAGGAAAGCCCATCCGGCCCCCCTGACATCACCACTGCAGGACGTGCGCGCGTGCGACAGTGCCCTCGGTCATGTTGTGACCTCCCCGTGACAGCAGTTCTCAAAAACATGTCCTACACAAATGAGGTTACAGGTGCTACCAGCACCTCCTCCCAGCTCTGGGCTTCCTGGTCCTGCAGGCACTCTCATGATGGGCAGATGTTTGTGTTTTTTTTTTTCTTGCATTATGGAATTATCATGAATTATAATCTGCCATTAATTTTTGATGTGTTCTGATATTACTAATTTCTTCTTTCTTCCCATAACTCCAGCATGGCTAGGGACAAGGAAAACACAAAATGAATGTAGATGTTGCTTTACTGCCTGGCACTTCCCCTTCACAGCTGCCAAGGACTGGCAATTTCTGGACATTTTACAAGACAACAAACAGCCTTTTTCCTTTCCTCAGAAGCAGAGAAATCATTCCAGCTGTTGATAATTGGACAAGGCTCTTTTCATTTATCAATTCAAGTTTGAGTTTGCAAGAGATGCCAAGTAAAGCAAAGAACTTGCTTTCTTATAGGGGCTGAAGTTTCAGTTTCTAAAAAGCTTCGAGCTATTCACTGACTTGGCATTCCCTGGTGAGGGAATATCCTGTGTTCATAAAGAAGAAGAATTCAAAGAAATACATTTAGTGCCGAAAGCAAAATGTCCTGATGCGCAAAATGTCTCTTACTTATGCGAGATCATTTCAGTTTTAGTCAGGCACTGCAAGAAACGTGACCTTCCATACAGAGGAGCTTTACTCTGACTGCAAGATACCCCACTTCACTAGAGAACTGAAGATTCTGTGGCTGTGATTTTTATTCAAAGGCTTTAGCGGATATTTCAGATATCCTGGGCCCAGGTTACTAGGACCTGTAAACATAAGGACAGAAATCTTGAACTTACTTAAATTTTGTATTTATATAATCTTTATAGAGAAGGACAGGGATCAGCAAAGACATGGCATTTATGACACACACATTTATCTGGAGCTCCAGAGCCAGCCAGGTCGCAGTGCTGTAGTCCAGCCGAGATGTCATCACAGTGCGATTGGCTGAAGCCAGGTCACCACCCACCAGGGCAGAACAAAAACTCTCCGTACAGGGAGGTGACAGCAGCGACGCTCATGTAGCTACGGGTGAAGTTGCTGCTAGTGAGGGGTCCAAGGGCCTTATACTCAGAACTGGTTTCAAAGAGGAAACTCTTCTGACTCAGAATGTTCCTCCCTGCCAGCAGTGTAATTTTTGCTTTGGATGCAGTAAGCCTCAATCATCCACATTTTTGCATCACCTGCAGTACTTTTGATCTACCATCATCTTCATCCCTTTGCAGTCCAGGCCACCTGGCCTCTGTCTGTGAGGGCATAGGGAGAATCGTGTCCCATTTACTATGCACCCCTAGGTCACCTAGGTGCTCCATGTACTGAGTGTGAAAAAGGGTCCCTGCAGAAAGTGCAATTTCCCATCGTCGCTCAGGGCGGACTCACACACTGAGGCTGTACAAAACCTCCTGTCTAAGCAATCACTTTCCTTGCAGCTGAGCTGAACGGTAGGATACCCTTTTTTTTTAAGCAATCACTTTCCTTGCAGCTGAGCTGAACGGTAGGATACCTTTTTTTTCTTTTTTTTTTTGAGGAAAAAAAGACTGATAAAAACAAAGCATTATCACAAGGAGGAGAAAGCGCTCAAATCCATGGATGTATTGTTTCTTCTTTTAGTTACTACTAAAACTTTTGTTGACTTGATATATGCATGCTCTGAGCAGCTGGAATTGGCAGAAAGAATGACAGAAAACAGATGCCTTAAACTTGGCAGCATTTAAAAGTTTATGCAGGAAAGAAACAGGAATGACATATTTCTTCTGCTTACCCCTAGCTCCCTCTTCACCATTATTTCATGCTGAAGATAAAATTTATCTCCTTTAATTACAAGCATTTCAACCTGCAGAAGAAAACATATTCATAAATAAATGCTGACTGCCTTCTATAGCCTAAAATACCAGGTGATTTTTTTGCGGGAAAAAAACAGTTAGTGATCATGTTTTCTGCATAACATTTGAGAGCAGGACAGGAGAGGGATTTTTCAATTAGATTTTACAAAAAGCTTCCTAACTATAAAGGCAGCAGAGCACTGAGATGAGCCTCCTAGGGAGCTATGGAAATTCTACCATTGATGACTTTTATAACAGCAGGGTAGAGAGATAACTAAAAGGAACAGTCTTGTTGCTGTGTACCCTAGTATAGCAAGAAGATGGATTTCAATATTCATTTTGAGGAACATAGCACATTGCTATTTCTGGTACAAGTGGTTGGTGATGAACTGGAGCAAAACTGCTACGAATGCTTATTTTAATAACTTGCATAACTTGGAACTTGCATTTTAATAACTTTCATAATTAATATCTATGCCCAGAATGATAGAGTTTTTCCCTTTTAAAAATGTATTATGATGTATGGTATTACATAAAGCTACACAGCATTGATGAACTGAACTGGGAATGGGATCTTTCTGGGGAAAAAATGGAAGAAAAAATGTTTCAGTTCTTTTATCAGTCCAGCTTGAATGTTTCTGCACAAGCCTTGTGCTGGTGCCGCGACTGAGGAAATGGTCTGCCAATTACAGCCTCAGATTACCCAGAATTAGTTTTCCCCGGACTGAAAAAACAAACCAATAGTCTGCAGATACCATGTATAGAAAATTTGTCTGGTAATTCTTATACAACATTTTTTTTTTTTTTCACTGTCAGTGAAAAAAAAATGCACATTTTCCATTCTGAGAGCCAAATTCTTGGTCCCTACCCACAGTCTGATTAGATAGACCTTGCTCCCCACTGCTCAGCACTGTGGGAAGCATTTTCAAGTTGTGAAGGATTCAGGAGCCCAGGAGCAGCTCTGGCTCCTGAGCACCCCCTGCCCCTCTTTGCAGGTGTTTTGCAAGCAGACCAGGACTGAGCAGCTGTTTTCTTTCCCCCTGGATCAGCTTCCCCTGCCGTGGATTATCGCTTTAACTCATGATTGCAGCTTCTGACCTGAGGATGGGACCGCGCGCAAAAAGCAGGCGGGTAAGGCCCAAATCATCTCATCTTAGCACTAGGGTAGAGGCTGAGAAGCTTAAGGCAGTCATCAGAGAAGAGCCTGAAAACACCCGTGAACTAGGTCCTCTGCGAACTTCCCTACTCTGTTTTCCTTTATTTGACTCCATGACTCAAAACTTGTAGTTCACCTGCAAGAAAGATCGGACCTGCTGACACTAAGATCTTCAGTATCTTTATTTGAGCTCAGCAGTGATCTGAAAAAATACTGACAACATCATAGAGGAAAGAAGAGTAGGTGGGTCTTCTATACTTATATATGTATATATTTAATTAGAAAGCAGAATAATCTCTATCATCAGTTCAGATAGAAAAAGTTAAAACATTTCCACAAGAAATTTGACTGGGGGGAGTATTCCTGGGGTAAAAAAAAAAAGGTATTTTTAACAACAAAAACAAAACCTTGAAATAATAATAATAAAGGTAATCCCCTTTTGTTAGACTCTTTACAGAAAAAGCGAGAAGTGTTCTCTGGGCTGACCGCCCATGTGTTGTTGGTGATTGCAGGAGGAGGGCAAGAAAGCCATGGAAAGAGCTGGGAAATTTTGGACCTTAAAGGAACATGTTTGGCTGTCAGGAACGGAGTGGCTCATGCTGTTATTTTTCTGTCTCTTTGCTGTAGATTTTCTCTAGCTCTTTGTTTGCTTTTTTTTTCTCAAAGTCAGCTTAAAAATAGAAACCATGATGACTGCAATATTCTTCTTCCTGCGTTAGAAGATAACATCTGCAAGAATATAAATGTGCTGCTGAGCAATGATTCATAAGTATGTGTGTGTATGCAATTTGCAACTTCCAAAGTCACAATAATCCCTAGAAAGCAGAAGATAATTGCAGCCATTGCCCAAGTCAGTTAGACAGGGGCCACCTGCACTGTTGGTAGATGGTTTCAGCCTTGTTCAGTGCCCTCAGCACCCTTAAAACCATCCGTGCTTTCTGTAGCCAAGATGTGTTGTTAAATTTTATCACATCTTCATTTCTGGCTGTCAGAATGTTTATTCTAGCAACAGGCATAATACCATAAATTAAGCTTTACCTCTTTATTTTTAAGATTTTGTGTGTTGGAATAAAATCCACATTGTGTGTATTGGAAGAGTATTAAGCCATAAGGCCAAACTGTCCAAAATTGTCTTATTGTTGATGCACCGACATTGCGTCAACTGATTTAAACTGATTTAGTCTATCTGTCTGAGCCCATGACAAGTGGGAAAAGTTACTACAGAATTGATATTATTTCTGTGACTAGTAGTGACACAAAATCAAACAGAAGTATCTGAATCTTTTCTAAGTGTTTGATTTTCTTCATCTGTGAAGAGAAAATGATGAAAACAACTCATTCAACATGCTTCTTTTTTTCTTTCTCCCTGTAATAGAGATCATTTCTTTAATAATTCTCATTCATTCATGTCAAAATTCTGTTCAGGTGATAGTGTGGAATCACTGCATGGTGTTGACAATGCATATCCCCTTCATTTCAGATGGAGGTTTCCTACAGATGATTTCACCTTGATCAGAGGAAGTTTAGGTGCTGACTGAACTGAGGAATACAATTTTCAGTTCTAATATTTGAAATGCTAAGGGATTTCTGTATTAGTCCTGGCTTTGACCACATAGAATTAAACATTATAGTGACAGGTACCAAGCAATACTGAAGCAAAGGATAAATATTTGCTTAACAGAAACTGATTTTCTTACCTGTGGTAGTTCTGAGCCTTCAGTGCTCAAGCTCTTTGAAAGAACTCGCATGGCTTTCAAGAGGACCTTTAATTTTCTGAATAATCTCCTATAAAAAGTCCTTCTTCTGCTGTGTCCTTCAGTCTGGCATCGTTCACTGAGCTTCATCCTGGTCTCTGCTCCTGTCAGTACCAAATCTCGACAGCTTTCTTAAGGAATCAAAAATATATATGTATTATGCATATATAAACAGACTGGAAAGCACTTTCTTTGGCAGGTCCGGCATAGTTCTGTGCTCTTCTTTCTCTATTGCACTTAATATATTATAATGATGATTTTAAAATACAGATTAAATATAACGTATCTTTCTACAAAATCCGAGATGCACATTGTGAGCCATTTGACAGTTATAACAGTAAGTGGAACACGGAAATTGCAGGTCATATAAACCTGGCCTGGATAAAAGTGTTAACCAATAACACACAGAGAATATTCCTGGGTTGGCCTAGGAGGATTAAACACCATGAGCTGATTATGCTAATTTTCTTCATCTCTTAATGTCTTTGGATTGCTTTGCTGAAGTTACAAGAAAATTCCCAGTGATTTATGGGGAGAGATAATTTACTCTTCATTTCCCAGGAAGATATCTGCTTTATTTCTGCATATGGGAAGTATGAACTCCATCTCTTTTTTTAGCCAAACGCAGTTGTTTATGTGCAAGAATTCAGAATACAATAATAGATGTAGTGTAATGCATTGAGTAGTATTAGTTTCTCACCAACCATTACAACAAAATTTAACACATTAGATGTTATTGTCTAGCTCCAAATACCTGGCAAGCCTTTTGCTAATACGCTAGAGAAGAAGTTGTGTACCTTCATAGCCTCTGCATGGTTTCTGTCAGGCTGTTCTTCAGACTCATGTAGTTTCCTTATTTTCTAAGCAATTAGCCAAATCAAATCCAACGTTCTCACTTAAATGTCTTTTAAATGTCATATTCCACTAAATAAGTTCATTAAGCTCCTGTTCTGGGACACATTATCTCTTCAGCAACACAGAAAGTGGTTGGAGCAAGGGCCATTTGCTGTTTTTTAAATGTCCCCAGCTTCCATGTGTGCTCGCACATCATTAGAGATGAAAAATAAGCTAAAAAAAAATAAGTAGAACTGTAACAAGGAAGAGAAAGAAAAACTTTCCTGAGTCATTAGCTGTTTTTTACCATACTCTTTTAATCTTCACCAAGTCAAGTCAGGAAGATTAGCTTAAGCATGCAGTTCTAGGAAGCAGTGGGGTTTTTCGGATTTATTTATCTCATTAACGACTACTGAATGTGATTACTGGACCTTGCCTAAGCATTTCAGGAGAGGCAGTCCCAGGGCTGAATGCAAAGGCTCCAATCTGACTCTTGCTACTGAATTCATTGTGTTAATGCCTCTTTCCATCCCTGCTACTCATTCTGTCTCATGGAGCCATTTCCAAGTTGGAGTGAATTTCTTGGCAAGGAGGCTCTCCTTGGGAGGAGGAGAGGGCTGTAGGAAGGCTGCACCTTTCCTGCCTGGTGTGGCCCGTGCTCTGTGTCACTTGCCGGAGGGGAGGCTTCAGAGCCCTCCTTCCCTTCTCCAGGCCTGCCCCGTGGCTGCGCACAGCCTCTTTCCCAGTCCTGTTGTCATCCCTTGTTGCAAAAGCTTTGTGGATTGTCAGTGTAAGAGGCGATCACACTCTGACTGAAGGTTTACTTGCTATTAAAGCAAAACGAAGGCTGAGGAACACGTGCAGTGGCTCCCACGTGGCGGGGCTCCGAGCATCTTCGCCAGTCTGTTAGGCTGTTGCCGAAGACACCCTAGGCTGGAGTGACCTTCACTCCACTTCACGTATGCCCCGTACAAGCCCTTGTGCCTTTTAGTCCTTACCTACTGCTCCCACTGCCAGTCCTGGGTTAGGTTACAGGGACTTCAGGCTCTAATCCTCCCTGTTCCTGTTGCTCTGCTGCCCACTTAGGATCAGAACAGAGTCACAGAGTGGTTGAGTTTGGAAGGGACCTCTAGAGATCATCTAGTCCAACCCCCTGCTCCAGCAGGGACACCTAGAGCACGTGGCACAGGGTGGCATCGCGGCGGGTCTTGAAGATCTCCAGAGAAGGAGACTCCACAGCCTCTCTGGGCAGCCTGTGCCAGGGCTCTGTCACCCTCACAGGAAAGAAGTTCTTCCTCACATGGAGGTGGAATTTCCTGTGTTTCAGCTTGTACCCGTTATTCCTTTTCCTTTCTCCAGCCACCACCGAGAACAGTTTGGCCCCATCCTCCCTACATTCCCCCGTCAGGCGCTTGTACATATTGANCCTCAGGTACTTGTACATATTGATCAGAGCGCCTCTCAAGCTTCTCTTCTCCAGGCTGAACAGGCCCAGCTCGCGTAGTCTTGCTCAGAAGCAGCTTCACAGAACAGTCTTGGCGTCTTGAGATCACTGAGTGGAGCAGGCTGGTCTTCTGCCATCATAACACAGACAGGATACCCTTAACTTACTGTTATATATAACTTAATTTACTGTTAATGCATAACATTGCTACAGAGCTTTACACAGCAGCTCCACTCTGCTACAAATGCTGTCATATATAATGCAACATATTTAAGTAGATGTTTAGGTAAGTCTGCTGGGTTTTATTTTGCTTCTTGGTAGAACCTATTTGCTACTTTGCCAGAAAAAAAAAAAGGTAGAACTACTTCAAGTTGAAATAGTTAATTATTATAAAATGCCGTAATCTTAGGTTGCCATTTGTGCTGCTAACACGATACCACACTTCGTCACAGACTTTGGCAGTGGATCTTCATGATAGATGACGGGATAAGAAAATTGGAGGGAACTGATCTAGTAGGTCAGTAAACAGGGAGGATTCCGAATCTGAAGAAGCAAATGTCCACTGGCCAGGTTGAGGAACCTGGCCAACCAAATGGCCAGGTTGAGGAAACTGTTTTCTTCCTTCCCCTTGGGGGCTTCTTAAAAGCAAACAGGAATTGAGATAAAACTTACAGACTCAATTAAACATATGACCAAAATTCCTACTTTGGGTTTCAGTGACGTTGCTTTGCTAATAAAACTGTATGTAACATCAAAAACTAAGTACAAACAACTGCATTTGAACGGAACCTTTATGATTCTAATGAGAACCCAGAGAATTTGACAATGAAAGCCACAATTGATTCTAGGGCAAGGAAATCTAGAGGAAAGTAACTTTGAATCCATCACATGGTACCACAAAAAAGAGTTTCTGATTTTGATAATGATTGACCAAATCCACCTAAATTTAAAATATTCCTTTCAGTGGCTGAAAAAATGAGAATATTTGAAGACAGTTAACGGTAAAGATGTCACAAACTTTCATAGGAAAAATACTGGCAGTAGATTTCACTCCTCCTCACAATCTTCCCTCTTCCAGAACTGATGAAAATAACATGAGATGCCAAGCACAACATCAAAGTAATTCAGGGGTGATTTGCTGTTCCTAAAATATTTGTAGCCACAAAAAATATCCATTGATCTGTTATTGCCATATCTGGCTGCCCATGCATGAAATTTGAAAAACATTTCTAAATCCAGATATTTCTCTTGATGCTGCAAGCCACAAGTCTACTCAGAGACTAGACAGGTCATCGGAGAAAGGACTGATCAAGTTTCTTCTTCAAGAATCAGTAATGACATTGCAATTGTGAGAATAAGAAGACATAAAAGAACTGGGATGGTTGGCGGAACTAAGAAGAAAGGAATAGGAAAACTAATGGGGCATCCTGCAGGGCCATGAAGCTGAGAATAAGAAATTTGGTTTTAATGAAGAAGAGGAAATGCTCCAAAAACAGAATAAACAAATCATACCTAATTTAGAAAGTGTGGGTGTTAGGAACATCATTAGTCATACATAAAAGAAGTGAAGTGACAGATATGTGAGGAAAGATGCTGAATTCAATTACTATTGTAGTGTGTCTATGAATCTGCATAAAGCCAGTCAGTGAAAGAACCTTATTATGTGTCAAAGAGAGAAAACTGTCTTCATTCATGGACTTCAGAGGTGCTTGAAAGAAAACTTTCCCTATTACCTACACAGCCATTGATGGAGTTACAGCAGGAACAGATAGAATTGGGATAAAGTCAAAGAAGAGGATTATTAGTAAACATTACATTTTTTTTTTTTTGCTGCTAGATGGCACTGGATCAAGCAGCCTGGCTGAAACACACAAAATGTTTATGTGGATGAGGATTTACAAACTGATGTGAAAGTTTCAGGACATGAGACCACTATTAATGCCTCATGGTTGAGAAGACATTTATCCTTTTCACGTTATGTAATACCTTCCTTACTGCTTCCTTACTGCCGAACAAATAAAGGACTAGATGATACGGTATCTAAGTGATACAGTAGTATAGCCTTCCTAGTATAGTCTAATTTAGTATGATAATTCTCTTGGGACTTAGAAAGAATTTTTAAATCCATGTAATCTATGAGTTTTATTTTAAATTACTTTTATTTTTGCAAGTTTATCAGGTAATGCACACTTGCAGTTTTGCTGTTTTAAATGATTGCAGGGAAAGCTAGGAGTGGTCAAACAGCTTTAATTTGAAATAAGAGGAACAGAGACTACTCAGTTTGGAAATAAAATTCTAAGTACAGTTCATCATATCTGAGCTTGCAGTTATTTTAGCTGCAGTGAAATGATGATATCAGTGTGCAGGAACAATAGGTTGCTGTAATTCAATGTAAATTCCTTCCACATCTGTGGAGGAAATGATCTTCAGATCTTTGTGGTCTGCAATCACAATCACATGACTATACAAAAATAACCCACTGGAAAATCTCTATTAAGAGCAGCATGGGTTCTTTCTCTCCAAAAGATCCCTCATTTGTACCATGGGCATAACATAAATGGGGGGGAAGAGAAGATAATCTGTCCCACGAGACAAGGGCGAATTTCCAAACTTTGTGTCAGCAAATGCCTGCCTACGGGTGTTACTGTACAACGTGCCCATTTATTTGTATCACCTGTACATAAATATAATCTTTAGAAAGGACAGAGGGTTCTAATATTTAGATTTGTTGTACTGAAGGATACTTAAACTGCGCCTCCTTTGCCTGAACGTGCCCTGTGCTTGCCCGGGATTCACTATGGATATCCTGCAACTAAATGGAGGCTGCAGCAACCCTGGCAATTAGAGAAAAGATTAATGTGCATTTCTCTGGGTCACCCTTTCCCTCCGAGCTCTCCTGTTGCTTCTTGCTCGACTGTGATTCGGAGTGAACTCGTACTGAGTTCAGCTGGATGAGTGCCTGGATAACAGCTTTAGAGCTAAATTGGCTTCAGGATTTCGTGTAACTGGCTGAGGGGGTATTTCAGCCACGGAAATAAATTGCATATTTGCTAGTAAGGCCAATGTGCACAGTTCTCCTTTACTGCAGTAATTTTCACCCTCTGTAAAGGTAGTAGAGAAGACATTATCCTGCTTGAGCATTGCCTTAGAAAAGATTTTAATTGGTAAAAATATATTTGCGTAGAAGTGTGTAATGCATCAGTACGCAGTACTAACATAAATATTTCACATTGATGCATAGTTTCAAGCACGCATAAAAGAATGGGAATCCTGTAAAACCTCCCCAAAACATTGTGTAATGTAGTATATATACTATACTATGTATTGTATATATATTTGTTCTCAACATCGCTGCTTGTTAGTACAGAGATATGGTGGCCCCTAGTGGCCTCAGCGCGGGACTATGGCAAAACTCCAGGGACTTCGCCACAGATACAAATCCTACCAATATGTGTTTTTAAACATGTGGAGTCACACTGCACGAAGAGGAAGGCCTGTAGCTCAGCCACGATGCCGAGGTCATCTACAGCTGTCCAGAAAAGTGAAATTGTCAACGAAAGTGGAAGCACTTCCCTGAGATTTAATTCACTGATACTCACCCAGCTCTTTGAAAATATAAAAAGCCGTATATATACATGCGTTATCAGAAGGGCAATAGGAGAATATACTTATGCGTACTTGATTGCTGTATGTTCTTATCACAAGCAGTTCACAGTGGTTTCCATGGGGGTAGGACAGCCAGGGCCTGACTTCAACTAAGCGAGTTGGGCCTGTTTAGCCT